>CP092870.1:92191649-92741828 GCA_030710605.1 Cordylochernes scorpioides
AATGCGGGAATCGAACCCGGGTCGTAGTGGTCGAAAACCAAACGGTTTAACCAGCCTTCCACCGACCCCCCCATTTTACATCTTTTTGTACTTAGTGCAATGAGAAATATTGGAAGGGCTTGGCTTATCAGTGTTTTTTTTTTACTTATCCTTTTATTAGTCTAAATTAGACAAGATCTTGGAGGTAGTGCTCATAAAGAAGTTCAAGAACTCTTCTTGGTTCTTTGTACAGGGATCCTTTGTCCTTCCCAAAACAATTTAGCATATGTTGGGGAGTGGCCTCTTCGGTTTTGCACCTAGTGCACATGGGGAAGCATTTGGCTCCCTCTTTTCATCAGTGGTGAACCCTCTCAGTGGTTTGGCCAGCTTGATCCACCAGACTGTGGGCTGTTATGTACTCACCAAAGGTACTTGGTCAAAGTATTTAATGAATCTATGGTGGACTGGTATAAACTTTCCAAATTTGACAGCTACAACCCAGGTTCAAATATGGCACAATTTTTACTAAAGAAAGAATTGGAAAATTTAAATGGAATTGTAGAGTTGGAATAGATGCGAAGGATGCAGGGGAAATAAATTAACATTTGACAAATAAGTTTTCAAATCATATGATGATAACCAAAACTTCCATTACACAGTTTGTTATGAGCAATTGAAACAAAATACATTTACTTTTCACCTTATATATATACTAAATGTAATTGCTCAATATCAAAACAAAAAAATATATGGACATTCTACATTCTAAAATAATTTATATATATATATATATATATAAATATATATATATATATAATATATATATATATATATATATATTAAAAATAAAGAAGGCATCTCCTGACCACGAGCACATGAGCTTTTTAGATGGCAGAGCGCCATCTAGTGGAGCAAAAATAAACTAAATGTTTATTTAGCTTGTTCCGTGATATTTGGTCAACCCAATTTCTTGATAAATCAAGAAAAGCCATCCACGAACGCATTTAGCGCTGTTGGCGCTCGTCAGATTTTTTGGTCCCGATGGCTTCTTGAGCTCTGCCATCTAAAAAGCACATGTGCTCGTGGTCAGGAGATGCCTTCTTTATTTTTAATATCAACACCTGACCCACTTATCTTTTATTTTTTTCTGTTGTTTTTTCATATATATATATATATATATAAGTTTTATTGATACTTCAAAAGAAAATTACATCAGTTGGTTCTCAAATAATTACTCATTTACTCTGTTTAAAATAATTCTTCAAAATTTTATTAATTTTCCTAAGCTTTCAAGTTGAAAAAAAAAAGGCTATTCCATACAGCTGTTCTCCTAAGTATACACATTCAAAATTACATATTTGCAAAGAAAGCGCTTACACGCAAAAGGACTCTTACTTTTAAATATGTCTACCAATTTCCTACGCGATGGAAAACAATTTTGTATAGCCTTGGAAAAGGTGAGAGTGTGTGTGGGGTTTCTGAAATGTCAGAATACATTTTAAAAAACAAAGACATTGGATGTAATTTGTTGAAAATGTCAGCAGTGTATATGTAGGAAGACTTCCAGTGAAGACGAAGGTTGCCTGGTGTGAGCACCCATTTATTTGGTAATCAATTCACACTTTGGCCAGAATGGAGATGATCTTGTTACCTTACACAGTAAAACCCCATAAAATAAACCCAGGATACAAACAAATCTTCCCTTATACCGAACCTGAAATAATCCCTATTTTATAATATAGTGAACTATGGGGGGCAATAGTGAACTAAAGGTTCAGTCCCATTTGGGTTCACTATAGAGGGGTTTTTACTGTATTTCTAAACTAAAATCCAAATGGTATCATATCATTTATAAAAAGGAAGATACAGTAGAAAACCTCCATGAGAGGACACTCCAGCTAGATGACATCTGTCTACAAAGGACAGTTTTCATTATCAGAATTATCATTTTTACTATTTAAAAACTTTCCAGTAAGAGGACACCTCTTCATAATGTACACTTTTGCTCTGGAACTAAGTGTCCTTTACAGAGAGGTTTTACTGTATTTTCATTATTTTTGTTCCAAATTGTTACAAACATTCTGAGAGGTTTTTATCATGATAAAGGAGGAGTTTAAATCCAACACCCACCTGTAGTGGAGTGTATCCCAATTTCTCCAAGGTCCTCAATTTGATGCGGACTTCGGAATGGAGCTGGTAGGAGTGTTTCAGGTAGTCCGAGTCTGTGCTGACCAAGATGGCGATTCTGGGGACAACCATACATTTCAAGAGTTAGCTTCACCCACAGTGATCTACCAGATTGCTACAAATATTGTGTTGTTGTTGTTGTTGTTTCTTATCCCCTTGTGTAAAGATTACACGAATTCCATGAGTTCATGGAATGGGGTATAGGGGTGCAGCTTTCGTTGATCATGGCATCATGATCCAGGCACACTTTGGTGAAAGTCTGATTTTGCCTGTAGTTTGAGGCCGTTCCTAACATGGAAGTCTTTGCTGCCGACTCTAACATGAGTACAGACGCAGCTCCTACGTATCCCTGGAGTGGGACCCTTGCTGAGGTCTATCAACTGGGTCAGTTGAAGTCAGGATTTTTAAAGAGGTCTACTCCTCTTTGTATTACAAATATTGTAATACAAAGCAATACCACACCATCCATATATAACAAATGAAAACATGAAGACGTGAATGTTTCTTTTCACAAATAAATCAAACTTCTACTGTCTTTACTGCGAAGAAAATATATTGAGAGGGTATGGATCATTAGTGGTGAACCCTCCCAGAGGTTACGCTGCGTTTTTGCATCTTCCAGTAAGAACAGTAGAAGTTTAAGAAATTTTTACATATTTATGAATCAAATTTTGTTTTTACATCTTTGTATAAACCGTTGGTTTTCGATCACTATGACCCGAGTTTGTATTCCTTTTTCCTGGCACTAAACAGGACCTTTGGGAGAGGCCGCTGCTCATCATAAAACAGCTCGAGGAGCATGAACTCATGGAATTCGTGTAATCTTTACACAAGGGGATAAGAAACAACAACAACAACAACTTTTTCCTGATTAAAAAAAATGCTCCAATGGTCTCCGATTCTTGCAAAAGTCCAATCCCACCAGCGAGTGCAAGTAACCAAAACGGGGCTCGGGCACATTTGTAACTGCAAAAGTCGAACTGCTTTTCACATGTGTAGACATGTGATGCACTTACAGTAAAAAGCAATCGCCTACTTCTACCCATCATGATTATCATGGTCTGTACCACGTGTACTAGGGATAAGCAAAAAAAAAAAAACATCTTTGTATTATAAGGTTTCAGACTTCTTTATGTTGTAACTTTTGGGGTGTAAGAATAGTTCATTTCTATTAACACATTTATTTTAATGTCCCATTGCACGTGCGATTCTCTAGTCCTTTAAAAATATTTCTCACTATTTTAAAGGTACAGTAAAATCTTGCTAAAATGAACTGGGGATATAACAAATCTTTATAATAACGAAAAGATTCAAAAAGGATAAGTTTCTTTATTTGAAAAATAAATTCGAGCTTTCGGGCGTAAGCTGCCCTTCTACAGGAATAATGGATATAATTTTAAGTAGTCATGTATTTACAGTTATAAATATTTTCTTTAAATGGTTTCTCGCTTTGGTCTTGCACAGCGCGAGTGGATCGCATACCCACGTGATTTAGTTTAAATCAAAGAAAAGCCTTGATAAAGAGAGCCTGTAAATACTAGTTGACCAATAATTTATATCCAGTATATGCCCTATATTTATCTATACATATATATATATATATATAAGCTATTTTTTGCATATCTAGGATTATTTATGTAGTTTTATATTTTATATATATAATATAATATATATATATATTATATAATAAACCTGAAATATAATCCCCACAATATTGGTGATACCATAGAGTGAACCATGGCTATAATGGAACCCAATGTTCAGTTCCTTTGGGATTATTCAGTTTAGTGAGGTTTTTTTCCTGAATGTTCTTCTACCATTTTTAAAGTTCTATCAGCTATAAGGGGGGAACATTTACTTCTTGGCATCGTCAGGGATGGGGAGCTCTGTGAGGTTGTCGAAGGAAATGGGAGCGGAATCTGTGGAGCCCAGATCTATTGGGAGTCCGTCCTTGGTCATGGCGAGGAGGTAATCTGTAAGACAAGTCCAGCTGTGAGATAAGTCCATTGAACCCTATGTTCCAACCAACCAATGGAATGGCCCTGACTGGACCACGTGGAAGTCTGGTAGTAGCTGGACCCCCCCAGACCTTGTGTAAGGTAAGGTCCGAAGTCCAGGGCAGGGACTGGTTGCGGCAAGGCTGCCAGGATGGAGGAGAGTTGGTCTCTACTCAGCTGGTGGTCGCTGGGCATCACTTGCCAGTGGAGCAGCAACAGGTCTATGAGGGCTTTCTCCCTGCGGTCACCTGCAGCAACAACTCTCCACTACATTGTCTCTCCCCATGTTCTTAAACATTTTTTTATCCTGATTTGAGGGAATAACAACAGGGAGGGGGGTCGGTGGAAGGCTGGTTAAACCGTTTGGTTTTCGACCACTACGACCCGGGTTTGATCCCCGCATTGGACACTTTTTCTGTTTAAAAAAATATATTAAAAATGCTCCAATGGCCCCCCGATTCTTGCAAAAGTCCAACCCCACCAGTGAGTGCAAGTAACCAAACGGGGCTCTGGCACATCTGTAAGTGCAAAGTCGAACTGCTTTCACATGTGTAGACATGTGATGCGCTTACAGTAAAAAAAAAAGCAGTCGCTAACTACCCACCATGATTATCATGGCCTGTACCACGTGTACTAGGGATAAGCAAAAAAAAAAAACAACAGGGAAAACTCAAATATATATAAAATAAAGAATATGTAGAGAAAAAAATAAGGGTATAATTTGTGATCTATGAAACAGTGATAGACAGTAAAACCCCTCTCTATAGACAACCCCAATGATACTGAACCTTTGGGTCATTATAACCTTGGTTCACTATAGCCATAGTTCACTGCGAGGACACTCGCGATAGAGGACACCTCTCTACAAAGGACAGTTTTCATTTGCAAAATTACCATTTTTAGTATTTAGCAACTCTCCGGTAAAAAGACACCTCTCCCTAAAGGACACTTTGGCTCTGCAATTAGGTGTCCTTTACAGGGAGGTTATACTGTATAACCTAAAATTATATCATAATAGAATTGGCCTAGCCACTTTTACCAGCTAAACCTCTCTTTGGAAAATTCTGAAGATTTTATTTGACACCTGGTGGATCTCATGAAATCAAGGTCCGTCCTGGACTGCCGTACCCCAAAACCATAGTCTCGGCGCTTCTCAGTTTGTCGAAGCTGGTGTTGTCACCCGAGTCCCCTAGTTTGCAGAGACAGTCAATATGCTTAGTTTTATTGTCTATCTTGACAGGAGAGGCAACTTTCAGTTTTATAGATCAATTTCCTCCCGGCAAAACCTCAAGCATAATATGGTGATGGAGAAAGGCTGCAGCAAGCCAAACTGATTGTCATTACTGCTTCAGAAGGTAAGGAAACAGCTAGGAATATCACCAGTGGAACTATCAGCAAAGTTGATGCAGCTAACTTGCTAATTTACAGGAAGCTGATGATGTAGCTTGGCACCTGCAGCTCTAGAACACATTGATATACTAAACAGGATTTTTGGGAGAGGCTGCTGCTTATCATCAAACAGCTCAAGGAGCATGAACTCATGGAATTTGTGTAATCTCAAGGGGATAAGAAACAACAACATCAGGAAGCTGAGAAAGAAACTCACAAATTTCTCTAGAAAGGATTCCTCCCACTGTACTGGGGCTGAAGGCAAACTCCAAGAGGTCAGTTTCCAGGCATTTCAAAGATGTCAGGCTCCTCAGCAGGCGGAGGTAGGGTCCGACTTTGAAGAGATCCACTGGCTCTTGGAGCTCAAGCTGCTTGTTCTCCCGCAGGAAGTGGTTGTGCTCGAGGAAGAGCTGGTGAAGCTGGAGAGGCACTGGATAATTTACCTCAGCAAGTGCCTCGGCCAGGAGTGAAATCAGCATTGGCTCCTTACTGACAGTATCTAGATGGGCCAGATACTGCTGAACGATAGCTTCGAGGTAGTTGGGGGGCAGATTGCCCTTGCGGATAAGGGTGAGCAACATAATGGTCATCACCTGGGGGTCGAATGTTGCCAGAGTCTGCTTGAAGAGTTGGTCAAACAGCTGGTCTGGGAAATAATTGAGCCGCTTGAAAACTGAGTATATAACTCTCTGTTGACCCTTGGTGAAGGACTGGTGGTGTTGGAGGATGACAGAGCTCAAGGGGTCCAGCAGGGACTTGACCTCAGAGAGTTTATGGGTGTAGAGGGAAGCCCCCTTGAAGCAGAGCAGAGCCTGATTCAGATTGAGATAGTTCATGTGTTTGTGGAGGATGGAGGAGAGCCACTGCAACATCAATCCAATTATGCAACTGGGGACTACCGCTCTTGCATAGTGACATGAAAATATACAACTGGGGACTTACTGTGCTTACATAGTGACATGAAAATATGCAACTGGGGATTACTGCTCTTGCATAGTGACATGAAAATATACAACTGGGGACTTACTGTGCTTACATAGTGACATGAAAATATGCAACTGGGGACTACTGCTCTTGCATAGTGATATGTAAATATGCAACTTGATACTACTGCTCTTGCATAGTGACATGAAAATATACAACTGGGGACTTACTGTGCTTGCATAGTGACATGAAAATATGCAACTGGGGACTACTGCTCTTGCATAGTGACATGTAAATATGCAACTTGATACTACTGCTCTTGCATAGTGACATGTAAATATGCAACTTGATACTACTGCTCTTGCATAGTGACATGAAAATATACAACTGGGGACTTACTGTGCTTGCATAGTGACATGAAAATATGCAACTTGATACTACTGCTCTTGCATAGTGACATCAAAATATGCAGCTAAGGACTACTGCTCTTACATAGTGACATCGAAATATGCTACTAAGGACATTGCTTAGTGAAACAAGCTGACAGCCATGTGACCCAAGAATGGGAACTCACCTTGACAGAATTCTTGCGTAGGTTGCAGGAAGTGGCCAGACCGAAGGTAGAGGCGACCATGGCAGTGTCCTCTTGGTCGAGCTGGACCTCCATGTGGGTCTGGACCAGCACAGGGACTGCGAGCTCCAGGGCTTGGCTGAGCGGGGAGGAGGACTCCAACTTCTGCAGCAGGAGGTGGAGGAACAGCAGCTGCTTCAGGTCCATGTCATTGAGGTTCTCCTTGAAGGCTGTGAGCACCGCGGCCACCAGGCCTGTGCGGCTGGGCATCCGCAACAGGCTTATGGTCTTCAGTATGCTCAGCAGCTCCCCCGGAGAGAAGTAGCTCATCTTGCGGTAGGTGACATTGCAGAGGTGCATGAATTCCTCGGAATCCTTCAGGGACTGGAGTTCTTGGTAGCTGTGGCATAACCCAGCTCCGGGTGAGACCACATGGGATATGCAAATCAAAAAGCAACTGATGACAAATGACAAAAGCAGACGTGATAAATCACAATTTGGAATATAGATAATAATACAAGAAAATAAGACCTAATCCAAATAATTTAATAGTGTGTGACATTTCGGCAACAGCATTGTCACATTTTGATGATGGTGGCAATGTTGCCGAAACATCACACACTAATAAATTATTTGGATTAGGTCTTATTTTCTTGTATCTATTATCTATAATCCAAATTGTGCTTTATCAGCTCTTTATTCTGGGATGATGAAAAATTGAAAGAGGCATGGGTACGGATCATCTCTCAGTGATGTTGAATTATAGTAATTAAAAAAAAAAAAAAGAAGTTGATATGTCATAATTTGGATTATAGATTTTGAAATACAAGGTAATAAGACCATATCCAAATGAATCAATAGTGTGCTACATTTCGGTAACAGCGTTATTACCCAAACAACACACACTATTTATTTATTTGGTCATATGACCTTGTAATTCTAAATAAAGAAAATATAAGTTTGCATCCATGATACTCATGGCTGTCTCTAATAGAATGATTTGTTCTTTGAATTTCAGGTTAATCCTCTTTCAAGGTGATGGATTCTGAGACATGGAAGTTCCCCACGAAGTACTGGAAAATGCCATACTACACTCATGGACAATATTTCAGGAAATAGAAAGTTTAATGTTGCCAGTCATCAATTTTTTTTTTTTTAAGTAGGCAGAGGCAATTTTGTTCACACTTGGTTATCTTGTGTGCCTTCAATAAAGGTCATTGTGGCCCACCCTCAGTAGAGGAAGGCACTGAAGAAGGGAGATATGGAGAGACCTTGTGGCCCACCCTCAGTAGAGGAAGGTACTGAAGGAGGGAGATATGGAGAGATCTTGTGGCCCACCCTCAGTAGAGGAAGGCACTGAAGGAGGGAGATATGGAGAGACCGTGTGGCCCACCCTCAGTAGAGGAAGGCACTGAAGGAGGGAGATATGGAGAGACCTTGTGGCCCACCCTCAGTAGAGGAAGGCACTGAAGGAGGGAGATATGGAGAGACCTTGTGGCCCACCCTCAGTAGAGGAAGGCACTGAAGGAGGGAGATATGGAGAGACCTTGTGGCCCACCCTCAGTAGAGGAAGGTACCGAAGGAGGGAGATATGGAGAGACCTTGTGGCCCACCCTCAGTAGAGGAAGGTACCGAAGGAGGGAGATATGGAGAGACCTTGTGGCCCACCCTCAGTAGAGGAAGGCACTGAAGGAGGGAGATATGGAGAGACCTTGTGGCCCACCCTCAGTAGAGGAAGGCACTGAAGGAGGGAGATATGGAGAGACCATGTGGCCCACCCTCAGTATATGTAGGGGGGAAGTTAATATAAATATGAGGATTGGGATTTGAAAAACTGCTGAAGTGTTGAATAACCCTCGGTTTATATAAATTCTACAAGGCCGCAGTCAATGTCCGTTGGAGAATAATGGATTCGCCGAATGTTGTGGTTTGCTTGGAGGAAGAAGGCGAAGATTGAACGCGGCTGATTCCACACTGGCCCTCTCAATGATATCCTAACCTTGACATATCCTAAACATTGGTACTTTAATTTAAATATTTAATCATGTATGGTTCCTTTTGCTCTGTATGTTTATTTTTTGTATATATGGTTATATTTCTTTTTTTTTTTTCTTTCTTCTCTCTTTTCTTTTTCCTTATTACCTCTTGTATTCTAGTTTTTACTTTTGAAATATCTTCCTTTGCTAAATCCTGTAGAGGGGAATCATGTATAGGGCTGGATGCCCCAATAAAAAGGCTTGTGTGTGTGGGTGAAGTGTTGAATAACAGAGGTTCTACTGTGGCTACTTTTGCTGGGATCTACACTAGAATAAAACATTGGCACCAATAAAGGAATGGGAAAGATGTACTCTGCCAGGTTGGAGATGGAGTTGAAGGTTGCGGCTAGATGGGTGTTGTTCATGATGCGTAGGTGGCGTGAACTGGTCTCCAGCAGAGAAGTGACATCCCTGGCATTCCTGATATCTCTCAGCATCAGGTCTGCACAACCAAGATGTGACAATTTGGATTACACATTAGATACACAAGCTCTGTAATAAAGACCAAAAATCCAAATTAATTAATAGCGAGTGACATTTTGGTAACAGCATTGTTACCCACTAAAACGAACCTGGTAAATAGCAAACCTTCTCATCCTATAATACAGTGAACTATATTGAACCATTTTTTTTTTCTTATCCTTAGTACACGTGGCACAAGCCATGATAATTATGGTGGGTACAAGTTGGCGAGTGGTTTTACTGTAAGTGCACCACATGTCTACATATGTGAAAAGCAGTTCGACTTTGTATTTACAAATGTGCTAGAGCCCCGTTTGGTTATTTGCACTCGCTGGTGGGGTTGGACTTTTGCAAGAATCGGGGGCCATTGGAGCATTTTTTTTTTTAATCAGAAAAAGTGCCCAATGCAGGATTCAACCTTGGGTCATAGCGGTTGAAAACCAATGGTTTAGACACTACTTCAATCGACCCCCAGAAACTTATTGTAATCATCTTGATTAGTGTATTATTTATTATTTATGTTTATGAGGTGATACAGCAGCGTATTTACAATTAGAGAGAAGACAAAATGAATTAAATCTAGAAAAAAGAAGTGAGGACATATCGGTCATTAAAGTCTGAGAGGCAAGTCCTTCAGCCAGTTCAGGGCTTCCGGGGTGACAGAATGGAGATTGGAGATTCCTCCATTGAATTTGTACAGCGGGCAGTCATCTAGTATATGGGACATTGATTGTGGGACGTTGCAGGCACAATTTGGATCTTTGGTGTAGCCAATCATATATCATATATACAATATCATATATACAATCTTTAGTGTATTGTGAATAGCAACCTGGTTTCTTATACAGAGACAGACAAGTAGTAAACCACATTGGTTCACTTAATATGGTATCACTCTACTTCATTATGACTGGGTGAAGTAGAATACCTTTGTCATTAAGACTGGGAGCACTACTTAGTAACAGGTCAACTTAACTTTAAATGAAATGGCCGCCTTTGACATGAGAAACAGGTGCTATGTACAGCTCCTCTTCCTAACATGGAGTACAGACATCCTGTATCCCTGGATCAGTACTCTTACAGAGTACTATCAGCCTGGTCAGCTGAGCCCAGGTTTTTTAGTGAGCTTGTTACTGCTCCCTCCTCCTCCTTTTTCATCAGGGCTTGGGACCGGCCAAAGTAGAGTTATGGTATCACTAATATTAGGGATTATTTTAGGTTCGTTATAAGGGAAGGTTGGCTATATCCTCAGTTCATTTTATAGTGAGGTTTTACTGTATAATAAATATGATACACGGTTTCAACTCTGAAACCATTGGGGAATTTATAGTTGTGTTTTTTTAGAGATATTGTACATGACCTCAAAAGAAAAAGAAATCTGGGTTGGAGTTAAAAGCTGAAAAATATCAAAGGGAAACCATGTGGTCCACCCTCAGTAGAGGAAGGCACTGAAGGAGGGAGATATCACCCTCAGTAGAGGAAGGCACTGAAGGAGGGAGATATCACCCTCAGTAGAGGAAGGCACTGAAGGAGGGAGATATCACCCTCAGTAGAGGAAGGCACTGAAGGAGGGAGATATCACCCTCAGTAGAGGAAGGCACTGAAGGAGGGAGATATCACCCTCAGTAGAGGAAGGCACTGAAGGAGGGAGATATCACCCTCAGTAGAGGAAGGCACTGAAGGAGGGAGATATCACCCTCAGTAGAGGAAGGCACTGAAGGAGGGAGATATCACCCTCAGTAGAGGAAGGCACTGAAGGAGGGAGATATCACCCTCAGTAGAGGAAGGCACTGAAGGAGGGAGATATCACACTCAGTAGAGGAAAGCACTGAAGGAGGGAGATATCACCCTCAGTAGAGGAAGGCACTGAAGGAGGGAGATATCACCCCCAGTAGAGGAAAGCACTGAAGGAGGGAGATATCACCCTCAGTAGAGGAAGGCACTGAAGGAGGACCTTGAAAGGTAAGGAGAGGCTTACCCTTCGCTGCTGGGATTATCTTTCTGGCCTTGTCCCAGTGCATAGGAGCTGTATGAATGGATCGTACAGAGTAGGCAGTTGAAAATACTCTTTTCCACATCTGAAACACATATGCGAATAAGTCTGATTAGAGGTTTTAACATAGGTTTAAAACATGAAATAAAACCATAAAGCACCCAAAATGTTACTTTCAAATACAAATGAAGCCAACTATCTACTATCCTTACTGAGAAGGGGAAATTATCAGGAGAGATTGGCTCATCAGTGGTGAACCCTCCCAGCAGTTTCGCCAATTTGATATACCAGAGACAGCTTTTAGAGGTCTAATACTGTATTGGACAATTCTACCTGTATATGTGACACTGAAGGATGGAATCTTGTTGTTTCTTATCCCCTTGTGTAAAGATTACATGAATTCCAAGAGTACATGCTCCTCGAGCTGTTTTATGATAAGCAGTGGCTTCTACCAAAGGTCCTGGATGGAATCTTAGTTATGGCATTCAAGCAAAACAATGGATATCAGCTCTCTCTCTCTCTCTTTTAAGACAGTAGAATTACTTATAAATGTTTAAATTCGAACAATGCGCTCTTCCGCAAACATGGCATTCAAGCAAACAATGGATATAAGACAGTAGAATTACATATACATGTTTAAATTTGAGCCATGCGCTCTTCTGCAAACAGTAGGGACAAGACCCGTTAGGCCTATATTTAACCTAAAACAATAACGTGCCAACAATATTTATCAAATAAAAATCTAAAAACACAAGGTAATAAGACCAAATCCAAAATACAATGATGTTACCGAAACGTCACACACTATTTATTTATTTGGATTTGGTAATATTTACTTGTAGTTATAATCTATATAATCCAAATTGTGCCTCATCAAAAATCTAAAAAGTACAAGGGACAACATTTGGATTTGAAAAGATTTATTATAGATAGAAACACAAGGTAATAAAACCAAATCCAAATAAATAAATAGTTTGTCAGTACTTTTGTCTGAAGATGGAAGCAACGCTGTTACCAAAACATCACACTATTTGGAGATTTGGTCTTATTACCTTCTGTTTATAATCTATAATCCAAATTGTGCATTATTATTCTAGATAGGTTTACAAAGCAATTGAAGTTCACTTCAAGCACTTCGTGAGGGTCGGTGGAAGGCTGTGGTTAAACCGTTTGGTTTTCGACCACTACGACCTGGGTTAGATTCCGCATTGGACACTTTTTTCTGTTTAAAAAAAAAAATGCTCCAATGGCCCCCGATTCTTGCAAAAGTCCAACCCCACCAGCGAGTGCAAGTAACCAAACGGGGCTCTGGCACATTTGTAAGTGCAAAGTCGAACTGCTTTTCACAATGTGTAGACATGTGGTGCGCTTACAGTAAAAGCAGTCACTAACTACCCACCATGATTATCATGGCCTGTACCACGTGTACTAGGGATAAGCAAAAAAAAAAACTTCAAGCAAAATTATTTCTCTTTTATAAACTAGGAATTAGGAGGGAAAGTGTTATATAGGTTTGTTCAATTGGAATTTCATGGTTTCTTCTTTTTATCTCGATGATGTCATATTTCTCATAAGGTATTAGAATACCTATCTCTATATCAGAAATGAAAGTAATTGATACATTTAAGTCCTATACTGCTCTAATTACGATGGAAAGAAATTAAGGGGGGAGGGGGGAAACCTGACTCATCAGTGGTGATCCCTTCCAATGGTTTTGCCAATTTAATCCTGGTCTTACTTTGTTTTGAACTTTCAGCTTGTATAAATATGTAAATCTATAGAAATTCTTTTTAGGAATTAATAACTTCTAATTATGATAAAGCACAATTTGGATTACAGATTATAAACACAAGGTAATAAGACCAAATCCAAATAAATAAATAGTGTGTGACGTTTCGATAACAGCATTGTTCCGAAACGTCACACACTATTTTTTTTATTTGGATTTGGTCTTATTACCTTGTGTTTAACTTCTGATTAAGAACTATGAAAAAATTATGCACATAGGTTTAATGATTAGGTACAATTTGGATTATAAGCATAAAATATTAAGATCAAATCCAAATAAATAGTGTATGATGTTTCGGTAACAACACTGTTATTGAAATGTCACACACTATTTATTTAGATTTGGTCTTTTTTTTTTTATTATTATCCCTAGTACACGTGGCACAGGCCATGATAATCATGGTGGGTAGTTAGCGACTGCTTTTTACTGTAAGCGCACCACATGTCTACACATGTGAAAAGCAGTTCGACTTTGCACTTACAAATGTGCCAGAGCCCCGTTTGGTTACTTTCACTCGCTGGTGAGGTTGGACTTTTGCAAGAATCGGGGGCCATTGAAGCATTTTTTTTTAAACAGAAAAAAAGTGTCCAATGCGGGAATCGAACCCGGGTTGTAGTGGTCGAAAACCAAACGGTTTAACCAGCCTTCCACCGACCACCCGAAAAAAAAGTGTGCAATGCGGGAATCGAACCCGGGTTGTAGTGGTCGAAAACCAAACGGTTTAACCAACCTTCCACCGACCCCCTAGATTTGGTCTTATTACCTTATGCACATAGGTTTAAATTCTTCCTACTGCCATCTAAAACTATAATTTGTTCAAATACCAAGAGTACAGTAGTAGGGTGACCCCGTGAGGTTTGGCCGAATCCGAAACTAGGCCTCCCTATGACGTCAAAATGACGTCACGATGTAAACAAAGGTTACGACTGGGTCTTTTTTTTTTTTTAAATTCGATTTAATTATTGATATTCTAAATACCTGCGATTATTTTATAGTTTCAATATATATATTTTTTTTTTTCTGAATGGCCTGCTAATTTTAAATAGATTTTTTTTTTTAAATATTTAGCGCAATTGTAAACACGTGTATGTTGTGAATGCACCTTGAGAGCAATGGTGTCCGATATTTAAAATTATTATTAAATTTATTATTAATTAATGTAAAAATTTCGTTGTTAATTTAGGTTAGTTTAAGTTCGGTTTAGGTTAGGTTAGGTTAAGGTTCGTTCAGGTTAGGTTAGGTTAGGTTCACTTAGGTTAGGTTAGTTTAAGTTAGCTTTAGGTTAGGTTAGGTTAGTTTCAGGTTCGTTCAGGTTAGGTTAGGTTCAGGTTAGGTTAGGATAGGTTAGGTTAATGTAATTTATTAATAGTTTTATTATTATAAATATGTAATATTCATAATTTTGTTATTTTTATTTTTTATATTCTATATTATATTTATTTTGTATATTCCTATTTATAAATATAACCTTTGGCACCATTGGAACGTATTACGTCAGTATTTCTATGTTTACGTTGGCGCTAAAAAAATAATTTAAAAATTGCTAATAGAAAATTATTGAAATAAAAAATCCCTTATAAATATATTGACACTATAAATTAGTCGCAGGTATTTAAAATATTAATAATTAAATCTAATTAAAAAAAAAAAACCTTTGTTTACATCGTGACGTCATTTTGACGTCATAGGGAGGCCTAGTTTCGGATCTGGCCAAAGTCAACGGTGTCTCCCCAGTAGTATTTATAAAAGCTTAAATGGTTCAATACAATATTAGAGTGATAGGAATGGATAAACTTTTGAAACCGCTAGAAGATTCACCCCTGATAAGCAAAGACTGCTCAAAATTCTTTATTGCAAAGGGAAAGAAATCACACTTGAACGTTAATTTTTTATATTAATTTTTATATTTAATATATATATATTTTAAATAGGCCATAACATTTTAAACTGCATGCGAGATTTTTTTTTTTATCTCCTTATTAAATTATTTTTTGTACATCATTAGTTGAGAAAATAAACCTAAGAATTTAATGAAAATAATAATTGTATATTTCATAATTTGTACTCTTGAACATGAAATATATATTGTTTATCAAAATTTTTCAAAAAATCACGTTTCTATTAAAGGGTTGTTTTTTGGATAAATAAAATTCTAAGGTAAACTTACATTATTTGATTTATAGTTTATGATTATTAATAAATAAAAAAATTAAAACATTAGATCCCAAATTTTGGTTTCTTGTTTTCAAAATATTTGCGAAAATACTCTAAATGTGGGTCTTGAAGAATATGTTTTATAAACATCGCAATATTTGGTCAAAAGTAATTCTTTTTAAAATCGAAATTAAAATTATGAAATATTTATATATATTGATATCTGGAAATTATTCTTTAAACACTCAAAATGTAAAGAATAAATATTATTAGAAATTATATATATAATATCATATTACTTCTGAAATTTCAAAGTATTTGATTACATGTATTATCATAATTATTCTCTTTCACGAATTGTTTTATTTTTAAAAGCTTTTATAAATCTATATATATATATATATACCTTTATTTTTCTGTATCATAATTTTACTCATTTTATTTAATATTTTCAAAGTATAGATGTGCATACATGTACATTACTTTCATAGAGCACAGAGTTTGTAAGGAGCTAAACAAATATAACGATTAAAAAATAAAAAATAAACAAAAAATTTTCCCATGAGAAGCTAAATAATTATGTGTTTGTGCATATTTTTTCTAAATTTTTACCATATAAAGTTGTAAATATTTAATAGCAAACAAAATTTAAGCAAAATGCCACCTAAACAAAGGAAAATAGCAATCATGGGTTTTCGTTCAGTAGGTGAGTTAAATTATCGCTATATTATATAACGCATTTTGCCATGCCTGCATATAGATTCCAAGGATGTGTTTATTTATACATGTAATAAAGAAATAATAATTAGCATTTGTAATTTATTGTGTTAAAATACGTATTTATGTTGGTTTGCCATTTTCAATATTATCAGGTTATGTACTTTTTATAAAATTGCGTTTTTAATATTTAAAAAAAGCTTTTTAATAAATCCTATTTCGTTAGATTAAGTAAATACTTTTGTACGAAAGTCATTTTTAAAAATAAAATTAAAAAAAGAATAAAAATATTTCTCACAAAGAAACTCTTAATTAAACTATTACAAAATACCAATTAAATTATTTCCACATTAAAACATCAAACAATATTTTTAAACCTCCAACACTAACATATAGGTAACTCAAGTTCCTTGAATCATCAACACTATTTTTTGTTTGCAAAACAGTGCAAAAGTAAACAAAGTTTACACTCCATCAGAAGTTTCTCAGAATTTAGTATAAATACCAAATCATAAAAGCTATTTCAATTGCCATCAATTTATAAAATTATTTTGAGCAATATGTTTCTTCTCACATATCATTTATTTATCATGAATAAAAAAAAAGTATTTTATATTGATTTGACTATGCCACTCTCTCTCTCTCTCTCTCTCTCTAATCCACACAAATCACTGTAACAATAAGGTACAAATAGTTAAAAAAATTTAATAGTATCATATCTATGTTAAGTATTTTTCCTATTATTATCCCCTTGTATAATTAGACAAGGTAATAACGCTTTGCCAAATGCTTTATTTTTATTTACTTCTCCTGACGAAGACAAGATTTTTGTCGAAATGTTGAGAAAATACAAAACTCTAACTGGCCAAAGTGTCTATTTTTCATAGAAAAAGGTAATGGAGATTAAATTCATGGTTTAAATTTAAAATCTTGGTGGGGTTGGAATATAGGTCTTGTCTTGAGGCTCCCATACATTCCAAGAGGTTGTCTGGTGACGCTTCTTTGGTCCTGCAGATGATACATTGTAGGAAAGTCTTTACAACATCCTGGAAAAGGAGCAGGTCTTGTATAGCTGCCAGTTTGAGCCTGGAAATACAGGTTGCTGCCTGTCAGTTCATCCCACATTCCAGAATAGCTCCAGTCTTTTGGTTTAGATACCAATGATAAGAATGTTGACTGCTGTATTTTTAAAAATAAAAAATGGCATATCCTGACCAGGAGCACATGTACATGAAGGCAGAGCACCATCTGGTGGAACAGAAATCAACTAATCATTGATTTAACCTGTTCCCTGATATTTGGCCAACCCAATTTTTTTATAAAATCAAGAAAAGCCATCCACGAACGTGCTTCACGCTGTTGGCGCTCATCAGCTTGGAGTAGGCAGTACCACTGCGACCAAAAAGATTTTTGGTCCCAGAGGCTATTTGAAAAAACCAAGAAATTTTTGCCTGAATTTTATTTTTTTTTATAGGCATTTGAAGGGAGTTGAAATTAAGGTCTAAGTTAGGCATTGGTTCTGTTGAAATTATTCAGCGCTACCTTGAAAGGGTGCTGAAATCTTAATATAATTTCAAGTCATTGTGTGTGTGTGTAGTTTCATCAATTTCATTTGGGAAATTATTATTAATGAGAGTCTCTTTGTTATGAAACTAAATGTTGCTGATGTGGTTTCACTATAGCAAGCCCTTATGGGTCTATACCTTTAGTTTCACTATAGCCATAGTTCACTGTATTATAAAATGGGGATTATTTCAAGTTCTCGCTATAAGGGAAAGTTTGTTATATCCCCTGTTCGTTTTAGCAAGGTTTTTACTCATCTATAAATAATTTTTTAAAAAACTAACTGACCATTCTTTTTTTATTATTATTTATAGTTATTGGGTAATCCACCATCAGAGAGGTTAAAAACAAATCTGTAGGAGCCGAGAGACTTCCTTCCAGCCTGCTGGGATGACAGACCACAGCAAACATACAAGCGGGGGCCATGAAATAGGAGAACGACCACCGCGGCGCGGCAGATCAGGGAGGTCAATGAGAACCAGAATAGACATTCTAGGGTGTTGTCCTTTTGTCTTCCTCTAAAAATGTAGCCAATAAATAATACCAATAAAACACTAACTTTGAAATACTTTCATTGCTGAACTAATAAATCGACACACCACAAATCCAAATAATTATAAGTGATGGTTTTAGAGCAAGAGATTTCAAAAAGGTTGAACTGAGTCGTTATCCTCTAATATCAGACCATCGGATTATTGAACCAATCTCTCTATTTCCCTAATATCCCTCCTCCATTTATCAAGGTACTACTCTACAGAAAGAGTATATTATGTTTACCTCTGCCCCTGACAACTCCCTGTTTTTGTTCCAGGAAAATCATCTCTAACGATCCAGTTTGTAGAAGGAAGATTTGTAGATTCCTATGAACCCACCATTGAGAACAGTAAGTGGACCTCTTATTTTGAGACCAACAATGTTTATAACCACGGGTAGAACAAGTAGGACTTGAAACTAGGGGAACCTTAGAATTATTCTATATACAGTTACGAGCGTCATCAATTCTTCATCTCT
This sequence comes from Cordylochernes scorpioides, assembly GCA_030710605.1. Taxonomy (NCBI): domain Eukaryota; kingdom Metazoa; phylum Arthropoda; class Arachnida; order Pseudoscorpiones; family Chernetidae; genus Cordylochernes; species Cordylochernes scorpioides. Next base: position 92,210,422 of record CP092870.1, read on the forward strand.
TAATCAGTTTTCGTCTCTGTCACCGTTTGCTTTTTTTTTGGAATGGCGCCCTCCTATTGGTTGGCTACGATCACACCACCTTTGCCCCCCCCCCCCCCCCCCCCCCCACTCGCTCGCTTTTTCATTTTTGTAACTATTGTGTTGGAGCGGGTCGCTCCCTAAATAAATGCATATATTAGTTAATAACCAAATGGAATCCTCTCTTTCTTTTTCCCAGTAAGAGACGCCTACGGAAGCCAACAGTACATAGACAGATAAAGCACATAGGCTATAATGTTACGATGTACTAGAGCGCCATCTGTTATCAAATTATAAAACTATTTTAGAGGCGTAATATTCTTTTTAAAATAAAACAATTTCTACTGTCCTTACTGCGATGGAAAAATTAAAGGGAGGGCCTGGCTCATCAGTGGTGAACCCTCCCAGCGGTTTCGCCAGTTTAATCTACCATACCGCTGTTATATTGCATTTTTGGAACTTCCTTTTATAGGTGACTGTTGTAAGACTCTTGGAATGGGTATTTTAGAAGAACTATGGACATAAGCTTTTAGGACAGCAGAATTAAATATAATTATAAATATATAATATGCTTCGAGCAATCGCTCTTCCGCAAATATCAATTTGATATTTGCGGAAGAGCGATTGCTCGAAGCATATTATATATTTATAATTATATTTAATTCTGCTGTCCTAAAAGCTTATGTCCATAGTTCTTCTAAAATACCCATTCCAAGAGTCTTACAACAGTCACCTATAAAAGGAAGTTCCAAAAATGCAATATAACAGCGGTATGGTAGATTAAACTGGCGAAACCGCTGGGAGGGTTCACCACTGATGAGCCAGGCCCTCCCTTTAATTTTTCCATCGCAGTAAGGACAGTAGAAATTGTTTTATTTAAAAAAAAAATATTACGCCTCTAACATAGGCTATAGTTTTTAACTAACATATGCATTTATTTAAGGCGCCAATTTATAATTGTAACAAATAGTATTTGAATCAAAACATTCAATCGGGTAAAACACAGGCGTTGCCCAGGTCATTCGGCTAGTAATATTATAATCATGTTACCTAAGGTAGCAAGAACACATATCCAAATTAATGAAATGTTTGTTGATAGTTTAAATTCAGTCTTGCTACCTTCTGTTTCTATTATATAATTTGAATCATACCTTACCAACCATGTTGCTCTTATTTTTCTAACATGTCAGGTTTTTATGACAAAAAATCTACTTTTAATATATCTAGTCTTCTTCCCTAGGGGTTTTTTTTTTTTGCTATAATAAGTTCTTTGAAATAAAGCAAAATTCATTCCTTTTATTTCAACTATGATCTAGTTGTGATAAATTTAAACTATTTTTTGACGTGTACGTGATTCTTTTTTAATTTCCTACTGCCCCCTTACTGGAATGGTAAAATTAATGAGAGGTTCTTGCTCATCAGTGGTGTCTTCTTTCTTATCTCCACTCAATCATATTAGGGTATCATCAGTGGTGTCTTCTTCTTTCTTATCTCCACTCAATTATATTAGGGTATCATCAGTGGTGTCTTCTTTCTTATCTCCACTCAATCATATTAGGGTATCATCAGTGGTGTCTTCTTTCTTATCTCCACTCAATCATATTAGGGTATCATCAGTGGTGTCTTCTTTCTTATCTCCACTCAATCATATTAGGGTATCATCAGTGGTGTCTTCTTCTTTCTTATCTCCACTCAATCATATTAGGGTATCATCAGTGGTGTCTTCTTCTTTCTTATCTCCACTCAATCATATTAGGGTATCATCAGTGGTGTCTTCTTTCTTATCTCCACTCAATCATATTAGGGTATCATCAGTGGTGTCTTCTTCTTTATTATCTCCACTCAATCATATTAGGGTATCATCAGTGGTGTCTTCTTCTTTATTATCTCCACTCAATCATATTAGGGTATCATCAGTGGTGTCTTCTTCTTTCTTATCTCCACTCAATCATATAGGGTATCATCAGTGGTGTCTTCTTCTTTCTTATCTCCACTCAATCATATTAGGGTATCATCAGTGGTGTCTTCTTCTTTATTATCTCCACTCAATCATATAGGGTATCATCAGTGGTGTCTTCTTCTTTCTTATCTCCACTCAATCATATTAGGGTATCATCAGTGGTGTCTTCTTCTTTCTTATCTCCACTCAATCATATTAGGGTATCATCAGTGGTGTCTTCTTCTTTCTTATCTCCACTCAATCATATTAGGGTATCATCAGTGGTGTCTTCTTTCTTATCTCCACTCAATCATATTAGGGTATCATCAGTGGTGTCTTCTTCTTTCTTATCTCCACTCAATCATATTAGGGTATCATCAGTGGTGTCTTCTTTCTTATCTCCACTCAATCATATTAGGGTATCATCAGTGGTGTCTTCTTCTTTCTTATCTCCACTCAATCATATTAGGGTATCATCAGTGGTGTCTTCTTCTTTATTATCTCCACTCAATCATATAGGGTATCATCAGTGGTGTCTTCTTCTTTCTTATCTCCACTCAATCATATTAGGGTATCATCAGTGGTGTCTTCTTCTTTCTTATCTCCACTCAATCATATAGGGTATCATCAGTGGTGTCTTCTTCTTTCTTATCTCCACTCAATCATATTAGGGTATCATCAGTGGTGTCTTCTTCTTTATTATCTCCACTCAATCATATAGGGTATCATCAGTGGTGTCTTCTTCTTTCTTATCTCCACTCAATCATATAGGGTATCATCAGTGGTGTCTTCTTCTTTCTTATCTCCACTCAATCATATTAGGGTATCATCAGTGGTGTCTTCTTCTTTCTTATCTCCACTCAATCATATTAGGGTATCATCAGTGGTGTCTTCTTCTTTCTTATCTCCACTCAATCATATTAGGGTATCATCAGTGGTGTGAATTCTCTCAGCTGTAGATTAATGGTAGATTAAACTGGTGAAACCAATGTTATGATCTAGTTGATAAAGCACAATATGGATTAATTTATTCAAGACATTAAGACCTAATCCAAATAAATTAATAGTGTGTAATAGTATTGTTTCTCTATTATTCTTTTGTCTGATGATGGTAACAATGCTGTTACCAAAATGTCACATACTATTAATTTATTTGGATTAGGTCTTAATTTCTTATAGTTATGATCTAGCTGTTTTGTGGTCATATGGTGAACCATATGGTCCAGTCAGTTCTCCTCCTTCAGCTACACAGCGTTTGTACTCCGTGTTAGGAGCCGCTGCACATGGCGTCAGTTCCTCATGTCAGAGGCAGCCATTTCTTTTGGAGCTAAGTCGGCCTGCCAATGAGTAGTGCTCCCAGTCTTAATGACAAAGGCAGACGCATTCTACTTCACCCAGTCATGATGGTTGTCAAACACACACCATCAAGGGTCACAACTTGATACCCTAATATGATTGAGTGGAGATAAGAAAGAAGAAGCTACACAGTCTTTACAGTTATCCTGTTTGCTACAAATTGTGTGATTATAGAGAGAGAATTTACAAAAGTCAAATAAGTAATTCACAAGCAATATTACCTGTTATAACAGCACTTTCCGCATAAATTACTTATTTGGATATTTCTTGGTCTTATTTTAGTGCTCCTTTGTAAACTCTATACAGTTTTTTTTAATAAATTATAAAAAGATATTATGTGTGAAAAAGTTTCTCTTCCCCCCCCTCCCCCTTTATAGAAGAGTTGATGAATAATCTCCCCCTCTTGAAAAAAAAAAAAAGAAAGTGAGTGCGAGGTATAAAAAACACAGTCACTTTGAACCACTTAAGATATTGGCCAAGAGATAAGGAGAGGAAGGGCTATCAACGTTGACAAACCTTCATTCTATGGGGAGGATTGAGAGCCATATTAAATTACTAGAACATGTTGTTATTGTTTCTTATCCCCTTGTGATTACACGAATTCCATGAGATCATGCTCCTCGAGCTGTTGGAATGGGGTGTAGGAGTGCAGTTTTCGTTGATCATGGCACCATGATCCAGGCACACTTTGGTGAAAGTCTGACTTTGCCTGTAGTTTGAGGCTGTTCCCAACATGGAAGCCTTTGTTACCGACTCTAACATGAGTACAGAAGTAGCTTCTCCGTATCTCTGGAGGGGACATTGACACAGAGTGATGTTATCAGAGAAGTGTTCAATTTACTGCACTACCTACCTCGTTATAACAGTGACATGTGCATGTCTTCTTCTCTTTCATATTACGCAGTTATATAGGACAGTTTTTATTGTCACAATTACCATTTTTAGCAACTCTTTGTAAGAGGAAACCTCACCCTAAAGGATACTTTGACTCTGCAAAAGAGAGGTAGTTCTACTGTATATATAAATATAGACTGTGCCTTAATGCCCACAATGTTTATGGTTATTACATTGCTAGAGCATTAGTTCTTTCACCGAACATGTTTCCACTGGGCCGTATAAAAATCGAGTGTTGTTTTTTTTTTTTTTTAATTTGATAAATATAAAATTTTTTGAGTCAAAAGGCGATCCATTAATTAAGATTATATAAAAGGGCGTACCTAGATCTGTAAAGAAATTTTTTTTTTCTCAAAATATTTCAAGAGATTACTCCCTCTTTATCAATTTATTGCATAGTCTCTCAAAATTTTTTGAGAAAAAAATTGTTTTTTTTTTTCTTTACAGATCCAGGTACGCCCTTTTATATAAATATAAAAATTGTTTTAAAAATGCAATTTTCATTTTACTATAATCTAAAGGGTTTGAAATAATATATATATATATTTTTTGCTTATCCCTAGTACACGTGGTACAGGCCATGATAATCATGGTGGGTAGTTAGCGACTGCTTTTTACTGTAAGCACACCACATGTCTACACATGTGAAAGCAGTTCGACTTTGCACTTACAAATGTGCCAGAGCCCCGTTTGGTTACTTGCACTCGCTGGTGGGGTTGGACTTTTGCAAGAATCGGGGGGCCATTGGAGCATTTTTTTTTTAAACAGAAAAAAGTTTCCAATGCGGGGATCGAACCCGGGTCGTAGTGGTCGTAAACCAAACAGTTTAACCAGCCTTTTTATTTTTTTAAATGTTGTTTAATTTTTTTATTGAGATCGTACAAAATACAGATTCATTCCAAGTACTATATAGTTGTGTTTGATGTATATATATATTGATGAGTTAACATCAGTGGTGGAAACTTTGCATGCTTAACAAGTTTTAGAATAGAAGCCTTGTTTTGGTTTCACCACTGCCATTAATTGAGAAATTAAAAGGGGGGGGGGAATGTTCTGTTTGTTGTGTGTTTCCCCCCCCCCCCCCCCCCCAAAAAAAATATATTTTTAAACTGTGGTTATATGATTGTCAGGGTTTTTCATCTTGCTTGGTCCTTTACTTACAAAAGTTTCTTATTTTGTGTCCAGCTTTTACCAAAACCTTTAAGGTCAAGGGTCAGGAGTATTCCATCAAGCTGGTGGATACTGCAGGCCAGGTAAGTCTTTTTAGTAGTTTCGTGTATATTTCTTTTCTTCTTCTTCTTTCTTATCTCCACTCAATCATATTAAGGTATCAAGTTTGTAAGCTTGAGACTTTTGATGGTGTCTGCCGGGGAAGAATAGAGTTCATCAATGGATGAGTCAATAAGTCAATAATATGTCTTTGGGTTGCAGGTTGACACTTAGTACATAGTGGGAAAACCTTGCAACCATTCTGGAAAGTCATTGTCTGTAGATAACCAGACTTAAGTCTGGAAATCAAAGACTGATACTTCTTTTAATATACTCTTGTAGTTTCATGATAAGGTACAATTTAGAATCTAGATTAGACAGATGAGGTAACAAGACCAAATCTAAATAAATAGTGTGTCACATTTCAGTAAGTGTTGTTACAGTCATCAAACAAAGTACTGAATGAAGTTTGTTGGTTTTAGTCATGTTTTACCTTATGTTTTAGTAGTTTCACTAATATAAAACATATATTTACAGCCTTCCAACTTCTTTACCTTCTGATCACTGGGTGTATTAGACCTAAAATGTGTGTAAATAGTGATTACAATGTATACAGTCTTGCCCTTATGCTTATTTAGACACAATGCCTCGAAATACCTTTTAGGTTAAAATTGGTCAATCAAACAGCATTTAACAAATATTGCTCAAAAATAAGCAGCAATATAGATAGCAATTTTTATTTGTATGCCTGCAAAATATGTAATTCTTCCAAACAGTTCCCAAGGGGGAGATTTGAACTTATGGTACAGGTCCTACAAAGCCAAAAGGTTTTTTTGAGTTGTGTTTTAAGGTCAGTGCACACTAAACAATCCCTTTAATCATGTTTAGGGTCAATATCTGGTACATGAAGCTTGTTATTCAGCCTTTCTTCATCATTTAGTGAACTCACATTAATTCTTTTGAGTGTCTTCAATGGTAGAAATCAAACAAAGGCATCAGGCAGCGTTTTATGCATTATATATGTTCTCCTGTAGAAAAGGGCAGAGATGCCTGAAAGAGCTTGAAACGGTTTTAATAAAACAAAAAGAAACTCATTTCCGGAAACCTTCTTAATTGTTTAATTAAAGATCTCTAATTAATTCCTTTCTAATTAACTTCTCTGAGGTACATACAAAGGTAGGACTTTGCCTGTTAACATTTAGCTAGGACAGCAGCCTTCATACCTAGGGTAACAGGAGTACAAGACTCAAGCAGACCTACTGTCTTGCTCAGGGTCATGCCACACTGAGGCAGTTAGCAGGAGGTCATGTAACCTATGGATGAATGAATGTGTGTCCGCAGGATGAGCTGTCCATATTCCCCCAGTCCTATTCCATTGACATCCATGGCTTTGTCCTGGTCTACTCCATCACATCCAGCAAGAGGTGAGAATTGACCCATGTTCCCTTTGTTGTTGTTGTTGTTGTTATGTCCAATGAAGAGCCTCAGATGTCTCCATGCATCACAGCAGTAGCAATGTCCACTATCATAGTTCCCTCTGTGATCCTGGTATAAAATGATGGGAAGATTATATTCAACAGAGAATAATCACCTCTTCCCTCTTTTTATAAAAAATGCATCGAAACAATGCTTTTTGTTGATATTCTTTGTGCAGCACATGCAAATTCATATCCAAGATTATTCTGAACACAATTCAGTTTGGTAAATTCAGCCAATAGATTTAACTTGTTTACTATAGTTTTGGGTTCTAATCAATTATGAAATTTGCTAATTATGACTTTAGCATTTAAAAAATGCTAGAGGTCAATCATTTGCACTTCACTGTTAGATTTATTCAAGAATTGGGTGTCATTTGAAGCTGGAAAAAAAAAGTGCCCAATTCAGAATTTGATCCCACATTGTGTGGTTGTGGAGATATGTAAATATTGCTAAGTATTATGCGAATTTAAAAAAAAAACAGAATGCACCTAAATGTTTTTTTTTTTTTTTCCTGTTTATTGTAAGTTTATCTCAACTTTTAAATGGTTTATACAACAAAAAATACTGTGGTGTGTAAAATAAGATGTTTGTTTCAGTTTTGAGATTGTCAAGATGATCTACCAAAAGCTGCTTGATATGACAGGAAAAGTCCAGTAAGTACTTCCAGCTTTGTCTTGGTGTTGTTGTTGTGGGAACAGTGGCAAGTTAGAGCTAGTCATATAACAATCAACTCTATACAGTACTAGCCGAATGAACCCAGGTATTATATATGTATATGAAAAAATGAAAGAAAAAGATAAAAAGGTCAGGTGTTGAAATCAAAAATAAAAATGGCATATCCTGACCAGGAGCACATGTACTTTATAGAAGGCAGAGCGCCATCTGGTGGAACAGAAATCAACTAAACATTGATTTAGCCTGTTCCCTGATATTTGGCCAAATTTTTTTTTTTTTTTATATGTACATTTCAGCCATTTTTTGTTAGAATACCTATATAAGTTTTAAAATTTTAGCTTCAAAACTATATTGTGCAAGAAAGAGAACAACCAATCAAATTATTTACCTAGTCTTATCAGTGCTGTGTTTAGCAGTTTAAAAAAATATAGCAGAATCACAGAAATTTATTTCAAATTGCCACTTAAAAAGTTTTTTTGAATAGCCTACATGTTCATTTTTAGCTACCTTCAAGGAATATTTCATAGTGTTTCCTAATGTTTGGTTCAGTATTTTTGATGGATAATAAGACCAAATCCAAATTTTAAAAAATGGTGTGTGACGTTTCTCTGTTACCTCGCTGTTACCAAAATGCCACACACTATTTTTATCTGGAGAGATTTGGTCTTATTACCTTTTATTTCTTATCTATAATCCAAATTGTACCTTATCATCAATTTGGCATTTTTAGATATGTGGTTAACTTCTCTTTAAATTTGATATGGACTTGTGTTAAACATTTTTACAATGTTTACAAATATGGTCAACAACCTCGTAAAATGATAAGGTACAATTTGGATTACAGATTAGAATCAAAAGTAATAATAATACAAATTATTGAAATGTTTGTGATGTTTTGGTAACAGTGTTGTTACCATCATCGTTGCTACCATACAAAGTACTAAATGTTTTAGAATGCTGTTACCAAAAGGTCAAAAACATTTCAATAATTTGGATTTGCTCTTGCTACCTTTGAAGTCAACAAACCTAAATATGTCAATCAACAATATTTCTTATTCCCACACACAGTAATTCTATTTACTCGACTTCAGTTCAGCTGAAAATTCTCTGATATCTTGAGGTATAGGAATTAAAAGAATTTGAATTTTTTTTTTTTTACTATTTTAAAAATTGATTTGACTCTTGTTGTTTCAGTGTTCCCATTGTCCTGGTGGGGAACAAGCTGGATCTCCATCTAGAACGGTTGGTAGTTGTTGTTTTGACACCTTCTTTATTTATTTTTTTATATATATATTTTTTATATTTAATATATTTATTCTTCTTCTTTCTTATCTCCACTCAATCACACTAAGGTATCAAGCTTGTAAAGCTTGAGACTTTTGATGGTGTCTGCCGGGGAAGAGTAGAGCTCATCAATGGATGAGTCAATACAGTCAATAATGTGTCTTGGGGTAATATATATATTGTGTTTTGTAAGTGCAAAAGTCGTACAACTTTCTACACTTGTAAACACGTAGTGCACTTACAGTAAAAGCAGTTACTTGCTAGCAGCTACTTGCTATCAGATGCATTAAACAAGACCTTTTGGAGAGACCACTGCATATCATAAAATAGCTCGAGGAGCATGAACTTATGGAATTTGTGTAATCTATGCACAAAGGATAAGAGACAACAACTTGCTACCCACTATGATGATCATGGGGTACTTGGTACAAGACCACCAATGCTGTATATTGTTTAAAATCAGATCCAAAGTGTTCTTTAGGAAGAGGTGTCCTCATCCCACAGAGAGTTGCAAAATAGTAAAAATTATAATTTTCCAAATAGAAACTGTCCTTTGTAGAGAGGTGTCCTCTCATGGAGGTTGTTCTACTGTATTCTATCAGAGGCTTTCCTCCTATATCACCTCAATCCTGTTCTCAAATGTTCCTGGAGGAACCAGAGCTGTGTGTGTCCAGGGTGGTGAGCTACGAGGAAGGCAAGAAGGCCGCCTCTCTAATGAAGGCCGAGTTTCTCGAAGCCTCCGCTAAACAGAACCAGGTAAACTATCTCCTTTCTTACAATTATTTTTGGATTACACATTTCCCATCTATATCCAGAGGTGACATCAATCGAGATGATGATTTAAAGTAATTGGAACTTGGGACTCTAGAAGGATGTTGTGTTCAATCAAGAGCCTCAGATGTCCCCGTGCATCTCTATCACAGCAGTCGCAATGTACTATATCTTGGGTGTGTGAGCTGCTGTTCTGAGTCCATGTCAATTTTCTGCCGTCATTGCTGAACATAAGAATATGTGGATAAGTGTTAGTTCCACACCAAGACAATTGTTACATGTCCCATAGGTTCTTGTGCCATCTGGATGTATTATCATCCCTTTGTAATGTTCCATTCTGAGTCTTGTGATGTTATATAGCCAAGTTGGTGTCATAACAAGGAGTCACTGGATTTCACTCTCTGTAGTCTCATTTTAAAAGATAGTCTGGCATTGTTATAAACAACATCACTTGTGACCACGCTTAAAATAATTCCTGTTCTATCTATCCAAGTTGGTGTTACCAAAGAGGCTGTAGTTCTAACCTCTGTGATATTGGTATCTAATGATCTTCATTTGGTTCCAAGTAAAAATGCACTTTCAAGACAAGATGACTCCTAAGACAGGTTAAATGAAATTGGTTTACATTAAACCTAACATTATTCTCTCTTATGCAAATTTGATGATATTCTTAATATACAATATTCAACAAATTTAGCTTTTAGGGACTCACGAGCAAGGTCCAGGTGGGTCTGCTATGAAATGTCGGACGGCCAGCGGCTGGTCGTAAAACTCGCTAATGACTTATGGAAGATCTCCCAGGAAGGGTAAACATGATAATTTAGGAAATTTCCATATCTTATGTAATCTTGACCTTGCCTTGCCTGGGTCATGGTTGACTCTCTTTAAAACTTTATTGTCTTAGGTAAGATTACATGATCATTAAGCTGGCATGTTGATTTTTATATATATTTTGGGGGGGTTACACTATTTATAATTATAGTACATAAGAAAATCTAGTGTATTATATTGAATGACATATATTACTACATATAGTGTAGCCTATAGCCCCCACCTCTGTAGCCATGGCGCGGTTTTCCCCCTTAGTACCGCCGGAGTTAACTGTGTAAGATAAATTTGACATATCATGAGTGCATAATGTAGCTACACTGAAGGCCTTGCCTCTCAGACTTTAATGACCGATATGTCCTCACTTCTTTTTTCTAGATTTAATTCATTTTGTCTCCTCTCTAATTGTAAATACGCTGCTGTATCACCTCATAAGCATAAATAAATACTACTACATATAGTAAGGAAGTTATTGAAACAAAAAGTTTGTTACCTAATGGCTGTTGTGGTTGCAGACTGTGATCGACATTTTCAGCACCATCATCTGGGAGATTGAGAAAGCTAGCGGCAACGTTCAAGAGAAGAGCAACTGCAGCCTTTCTTGATTCTTCAGCTCTCTCCTCTCTATCTCTCTCTCCCTTTATTTTGTTGGTTATCTTTTTTAACTTCTTCAAGATTATTTTTTTTTATATTATATAATTATTATTTTTGCCTTATATTCCCCCCCTTTTTCCAACTGTTTAAAAGAAAAAAAAAAGCTTTAAATCTCTTCCCTCCATTCTCCTCCTCCTCCTCCTTATGTGTCAGACCTAGCTTTGGCTAGCTGCCAGCTTAGCCTAGTGTAATTGTTGCGAAGCCGTAGCAATGACCACTCTCCCGTCTGTCTTATTATCTCTGGAATGGAAAAAAAAAATTTCCCTATTTACATACCTAACCTATTTACATACCTACCTACTAGGCAACACTCTCTATATGTCGCAATAGTTGCATATCCCCTACCTAGTTATGTTTCTGTCTAACAATCTCTCTCTACTGTGTGTGTGTCATTCAACACACTTCCCTCTGGATAAAAAAACAGAAGCAGTTTTCTCTAAGTGGAGTTAACAGTGTTGTTGTTACATCGTCACTTCAGACCAAAATAACACCTAGTTGTACTCCACTTGTACTAACTCCTGATGGTGTAACACACAACAATGGGAACTACCGTCTGGAGATTACATATCTACATATTGGTTGTCACTTCGTTTATTCCTGAAAATCTAAATTTGTACATGTCCTTAATTATATATATATATTCTTTAATTGTTTAATATATGTACTATCATTTTTTTTTTTTTTTTAACATTTGCTACTCTTTTTCCAAATTTTTTTTGTAAAATTTTCAGTCAATCTATTTTTTTAATCTTTTTTTTTTTTTTGAGAGAAAAAGAAAGTGTGGTTACATCAATTGTATATTCTAGTCTTTATTATTAATAATATTATTATAAAGCACACCTCTCTTCCCTTCCCCTTATACTTTTGGGTAAATTTCTGTCACCTTTTATAAAAAGGAAAATGTGAAATAAACATTTTCTTTTAATAAAAATGATAGTTTTTAGCTTAAAAGATTAACATGAAAGAAGAAGAAAAAAAAAAAGAGTACAAATGTGATATTGTACTGGGATAAGGTGTATAAATTATGAAAAAAGGCATCTCCTTATCGTGCAACTAAAAGTTGCTGATGGCCATCGCCATCTATCGGAATAAATATTAACTATTCTCGTTGATTATGGAATAATTAAAAAATCAACGATAATAGTTGATATTTATTCTGATAGATGACGCAAGCCATCAGCAACTTTCAGTTGCACGATAAGGAGATGCCTTTTTCATGAGTTTTTAAAAAAAGAATGTGATTGATGTAAACAAACTTTCCTTTTCTCTCAACAAGAACTAATTATTATCTAATACCTGCAAATGAATTGGTATATCACATTATTTTACTTGTTGATTTTTGTATTCCCCATTCTCTCTCAACTCCCACAAACCCACTCTTCTTTAGCTTAAAAAAAAACAAACTCCCCACAACACTGAATAATGTTAAATATGTATATAAATACATAACCCCCTCTATATATATATTTATATATGCATTTGAGTATATAAAATAAAACATAAAAAAAAAAGAGAGATATATAGCATTGAAAAAAAAAAGAGATACCATTAATATATCTTGTACTATAGCTTTTTGAGCCATACAAGTTATAGTCTTTTTATGAATATTATTGTTTTTTTCTATATACTCTTGCCCCCCCCTTTTTTTTTTTTGTTTCCTTTTTGACTTCTTTAGGTGTTGGTATACCCACTTTTCCTTTAACACCCTCTCCCTCCCCTTTTTTTTAAATCTTTGATTAAAATAATATATAATCTACTCCTTTTTAATATTGTTTTTTGTTTTGTTTTTTATAATGTTTGTGCATTGCATATCATTATTTTTTTTTTAGTATTCCACTTTTTTTTTTTTTTTGCAAGTGTGAAAAATAATACTAAAAAGTGTTTTTTTTTTTAAACACACCCCACATACATACCATTATGGGATATATATATATATTTATAGGGTTCTATAACTTTTGCACACACAATTTTTTTATATTTTTATGTTAACTTCTTTTTTTTAGTTAGTTGCTCTATCTTTAGTTAAAAGCTTTTGTTGTTATTGAATTTGTATCTAGCTCCTTTTTTCCCCCCCTTGCCCACTATTTAAGGCTTTCTTATTATTACTCCTGCCTCTATATATAAAGTATATATATTCCAATTGAAAAAAAAAAATTCATTAGCCAATTAAAATACATTTATCTTATCTACTTTTAATGATGTCATTTCTCTAAAACTTCCCCATTATCACCATTCTAGTTTTATAATACCTTCGGCTTCTTTTATTTACAGGTAATCTCTTATTCCTAATGCTTAAGTCTATTAGGTACCTTTTACATTAAATACATCTCTGCTTACACCAATTGAGCTCTGGCTAACCTAAGCTCCACCCCCCCCCCCCCTCTCCCTTGGATATAAGCCCCACCTACTTGGACTTATGCTCCACCTACTTGGACTTATGCTCCACCTACTTGGATATAAGCACCACCTACTTGGACTTATGCTCCACCTACTTGGATATAAGCCCCACCTACTTGGACTTATGCTCCACCTACTTGGATATAAGCCCCACCTACTTGGACTTATGCTCCACCTACTTGGATATAAGCACCACCTACTTGGACTTATGCTCCACCTACTTGGATATAAGCCCCACCTACTTGGACTTATGCTCCACCTACTTGGATATAAGCCCCACCTACTTGGATATAAGCCCCACCTACTTGGACTTATGCTCCACCTACTTGGATATAAGCACCACCTACTTGGACTTATGCTCCACCTACTTGGATATAAGCCCCACCTACTTGGACTTATGCTCCACCTACTTGGACTTATGCTCCACCTACTTGGATATAAGCCCCACCTACTTGGACTTATGCTCCACCTACTTGGATATAAACCCCACCTACTTGGACTTATGCTCCACCTACTTGGACTTATGCTCTACCTACTTGGATATAAGCACCACCTACTTGGACTTATGCTCCACCTACTTGGATATAAGCCCCACCTACTTGGACTTATGCTCCACCTACTTGGATATAAGCACCACCTACTTGGACTTATGCTCCACCTGCTTAGGCTTAGGCCCCACCTATAGGGTGCTGCAGCTATTTCAGAAAAGCGATGTGCCTGGGAAAAAAATGAATAGAGAAAGGGAAATAGCATATATTACATATTAAAGTTTTAAATAGATGAATACATACACCTAAAGGATGACGTCATTCAATGAACTAGCCATCAGTGGCAATAACAGCTTTTATTCGCTGTTGAAACTGATTGTAGGCAGTAATGAGATGGGTCTTGGGAATGTTTGCCATTGTATCCACTATAGCAGCTCTGAGAGCTGTGTTGTGGGAATGACTATTGTCCTTCTCAAATATGCCACACACATAATAGTCCAGCGGATTGACATCTGGGGGCCAAACGTTAGGTGTGACATGGTGGTGAAGATTCTCGGCCATCCATTCTTGGCTTGGTCTGCCTGTATGAGATGATGCTGAGTCTTGTTGAAAAACATACGGCCTCCCACGTGCTACAATGGCATTCCAAGGCTTGACAACTGTGGCTAACACCTTGGTGTAAGCAACGGCCTCGACTGGCACCTAGAGTAAAAAATGTGGAAGCATCACCTTCACTACTAACAACAATCAACGATGCTGGAAATTTGGTATGCATGGCCATGGGTACCTCATCAGGGCTTTTACACAGCTATTGGTCATTTTTACGGTTCACCTTCTGGTCCTGAACAAAGTTCTCGTCTGAGTTGATGTTATTATAAAACACAGAAAGTGTCACCTATATTGTGTGCTCAATTGATAGCTGCCGCATCCTATATTTATGCTCCACCTACTTGGACTTGAGCGCCACCTACTTGAGCTTATGCTCCACCTACTTGGGCTTATGCTTCTCCTACTTGGATATAAGCCCTATCACTTGGACTTGAGCCCCACCTACTTAGACTTATGTTCCACCTACTTGGACTTATGCTCCACCTACTTGGACTTGAGCCCCACCTACTTGGGCTTATGCTCCTCCTACTTGGATATAAACCCCACAAACTTGGACATAGACTAAGTTTCATTATTATTATCTTTTTCATAGAGCATGTTCAAAACACAGACAAATATATCTAGCAAGAGACAGGTCAACCAAATGTGTGTGTGAACAATTATTTAAAAAAACATAATAGTCATAATTATAAATTATTTTAATGTGATTATTTTAACAAGTAGAGAGCTTTACAAACTTTTCAGTGAAAAAATATTCTATATAAGCTTTATTTACAACTTCCTTCTTTATATTTCACCTGCCATTGCACACCATACTCTTTTATTTCTTCAAAAGTTGCATAATAAATATATGTATATATGGAGATAAACAAAATGCTAAATAAGATCAAATATAAATATAGGAATACAATACAAAAATGAGAACAAACAAGGGATACCAAGAAAAAATCAACTAAAAATACTGTGATTATATAGATTTTGAGGGACAAAAATTAATACATATATCTGGTATGCATTTATTAAACAGGAGAATAAAACAAATGTTTGCTAGTTTTGTGTTTCAACACACTATATTTTCTGTAGATCATAACTTTAAAAGTTGAAAAATATTTTTTTTTCACTTCTTTAGAAAAAAATGAATTTCTATCAATGTAAAAATCAGATTTAAAATTTTCCATTTTTAAAAATGTGATTTACGATTGTCAAATAATTTACCCGAATAAAACTTTCTATATTTCAATGCGGATAAAACACATGAGGATATGTAAATTTTACTAAATAATTATTAAGTCTACAGATATTTTCATGTGAATTGTTCCTGTGTGAGCGATGACAACTCTCATGTACTTGTAGTATTACCCCTAACTAATTTAATGAATCGTAAAGATTGAGGCTGCCTGGCCGGCATTCATAATTCTTGAAAATAAAGATACTTCGGCCAGTAAATCCATTAAAAATTATTCTAGAAAAATTTTAAACCCTTTGCCAAATGTTTTAATTTTTGTTTGCTCCTAATGAGGAGAAAAGATTTTTGTCTAAACGTCAAGACAATAAAAAAGATTTACTGGCAGAAATATCTTTATTTTCAGGGGGTAGGTGGAAGGATGGTCTAAACCATTGGTTTTCGACCGCTACGACCCAGGTTCGATTCCCGATTGGACACTTTTTTATGTTAAAAAAAAAATGCTTCAAAGGCCCCCGATTCTTGCAAAAGTCCAACCCCACCAGCGAGTGCAAGTAACCAAATGGGGCTCTGGCACATTTGTAAGTGCAAAGTCGAACTGCTTTTCACATGTGTAGACATGTGGTGCACTTACAGTAAAAGCAGTCGCCTACTTCTACCCACCATGATTGTACTAGGGATAAGCAAAAAAAAAATCTTTATTTTCAAGAATTAATTTAATGAGAGTATATAAATATATTGAGAATATGATGTTTCTATAATTATTGATCAGGTTCCCCACTCCTCTGGTGCTGCCCCAGGGAAATTGATGATAATCATTGGTTTAACCTAACTGCTGCTATATATCCTACAACTATGATGTAATCTTTACACAAGAGGATAAGAAACACACAACACAACTATAGGTAATGATTCATGTCTATTAGGGTGAACAAGAGCCCTCTAAATAAGAAATTGAAGTACACCCATACCTCGCTTTGCATCGGGGTTACGTTCCAAAAAAACACAACGCAAAGTGAAAATATGTGAAGGCGCAATCAAAAACAAAGGTGTTGCCATATTTTAGGAAAAAAAAATTAAAGACTCGAATCCAAAACAACGCAACTTCGAAAATCTAACGACGCACAGTGAAAATCAGTAAAAATTAAGCAGCGACGCAACTTCAAAAAAAATGCTAAACGACGCAAAGCGAGGTATTGGTGTATAATATTCAAATAACTTTTAAAAATAAGATCTCTGCTATTCTCAATCTTGCAACTCCAAACCACATCATTGACAGTATTGGCCCATCCATTGATAATCTCTACTCAGCATCCCCAGCAGATACCATCTCAAGATCTACAAGCTCAATAACCTAAGAGGATTATTGAGTGGAGATAAGAAAGAGTAAGATCTCTAGGATTGGTCTTGAGAAAGGACATAGGATTTTTTAAAAATGCTTAACTCTGATAAGTTTCAATTATAGATTAGAAACACAAAGTAATAAAGAGAAATCCAAATAAATATCTATTTATCTATCTATTTATTCATTTGGATTTTTTGGTCTTATTACTTTGTCTCTTTCTAATTTAATCAATATGTTAATTGGAACTCTTATAAGGAAAATCAAAAATCAGTTCCAAAATCACTTTATTAGGTACCGCTCAAAAAGAACAACCTAGTTTATGATAATTACAACAGTGAATAATATGTGAAGGTTATTCACCTATTAAACAAAATGTTAACATGGAATTCAATCCCGGCTCATGACTGTCGGGAATCGAGGGTGTTACCCACTCGTCCACTGACTTTATTGTTTTTAATCAAAAATCGCCTGGTTCAAATCACATTAATAGGTACCACTCAACAAGAGCAACCTAGTTTATGATAATTGAAACAGTGAATAATATGTGAAGGTTATTCACCTATTAAACAAAATGTTAACATGGAATTCAATCCCGGCTCATGACTGTCGGGAATCGAGGGTGTTACCCACTCGTCCACTGACTTTATTGTTTTTAATCAAAAATCGCCTGGTTCAAATCACATTAATAGGTACCACTCAACAAGAGCAACCTAGTTCATGATAATTGAAACAATGAATAATATGTGAAGGTTATTCACATATTAAACAAATTTTTTTAACGCGGGATTCAATCCCGGTTCATGACTGTCCGGAATCGAGGGTGTTACCCACTCATCCACCTATATGTATATATACAATATAAAGTTGCAGGAGGATAGTATCCATGTACCAAAAAGTTCACTATAGAGGGGTTTTACTGTATATATGTATACTTTAAAGTGTAATTTTTATTTATATGTGAGTTTTTTAAATCTATAATTGGGAACATTTTAATATAAAGATTTATAGATAGATGAGTTTATAATTTAAGATCACAAAAAATCATTGATATAGATGTTAAACACTTTTTGAAAACACAGTGAGGTCACTAATAAAAGAATAGTCAAATAAAATAAAAGATTTTGAGTGGAATGAAGGTTAAAAAAACTTTACTAGTGAGCTAATCAATGTTTAAAAAAAAAATAATGGTGATCTGTTGACCATACACTAAAAGAAAATGAGGTAAAAAATATATAATTTAAATATCTTGATTAGGTACAATATGGATTATAAATTATTAACAAAAGGTAATAAGGCCAAGTAAATGATGATGGTAACAACGCTGTTGCTGAAAAGTCGAACACTATTTATTTGGATTGGGTCTTATTAATTTTTGTATCTTGATTAGGCTACATGGTCAATGACAAACAAAGGGTTAACACACAAGGTCCTACTTAAGATATCTACTTGGCCATCTACACATTGTGTCTACAGCCTCATTTACTTCTATGGAAGGAAGGGTGATTTGTAACCTGGTCTAAACCTAATTGTAAGATACAATTTGGATTATAGATTAGAAACCTAAGGTACACAAATCCGAGATTAAAGAATAGAAACCTAAGGGCCTCAATTTGAAGATTATAGATTAGAAACCTAAGATACAATTTGGATTAAAGATTAGAAACCTAAGGTCTGCAATTTGAAGATTATAGATTAGAAACCTAAGGTACAATTTGGATTATAGATCAGAAACCTAATAAACAATTTGAACTATAAATTAGAAACCTAAGATACAATTTGGATTATAGGTTAGAAACCCAAGAGATACAATTTCATTTATAGATTAGAAAAACACAAGAATTTGACTTTAAATACAATAACTATATCTGTCTATTCTATGATGTTTTAAAAGGCTATTTTCTTAACAATATTTTCATTAATATCTGTCTTTTCCACAAGAAAATATTTAATTCATTGCATATTATTATTTAAAATTTGACTTTTTATTTATTCCCGTCAAATTCACTCAATAAATTTAATTTTAAAAATTGCATAGTTTTTTTTATTGCTATAAAGGCACAAATATTTCTCCCTTCAATTCCTATAAATCGTTATCCTCCAATAATTGCCCTTCACTGCATATATAATAGCTACCAATTTTTAGAAATATATTTTTTTAGATAAAAATTTCCTATGAAATCATATATTTAAAATAAAACTCTCATACGAAATATATTTTTATCCTTTGAAAATTATCTTCACACTAGTTCACTTTGAAAAAAATATATATTTTTTAATCCAGAAGAGTGATC
The DNA here is from genome assembly GCA_030710605.1 of Cordylochernes scorpioides. Taxonomy (NCBI): domain Eukaryota; kingdom Metazoa; phylum Arthropoda; class Arachnida; order Pseudoscorpiones; family Chernetidae; genus Cordylochernes; species Cordylochernes scorpioides. Next base: position 92,229,842 of record CP092870.1, read on the forward strand.
TCTCTTTAGTTCAAACTACAGTAGAACAACCTCCATGAGAGGACACTCACGCTAGAGGACACCTCTCTATAAAAAAAGTTTTCATTTTCAAAATTACCATTTTTACTATTTAGCAACTCTCTGGGTAAGAAGACACCTCTCCCTAAAGGACACTTTGGCTATGCAATTAGGTGTTCTTTACAAGGAGGTTCTACTGTAATTTTTTTAAGAGAAATAAAAAATATTATTTAAAATAATATATAAAAATAATAATAATATATGCAAAGAACACAAATGTTACAAAATATAAAATGTATAGTTTTCTCCATTAATACATAAAATATATATATATACACAAAAAAAAACCATAGAAAACATTTTTCTAAAAGGCAAGACATAAGATAGTAGAAAAAAAGCCATTATTAAAATAATTTTTAAATATATTATCAGTATATGGGTATATTTAAAAAAATAGTTGTTAAAATATATTAGTGTTTTTAGTATAATATATAAACATATATATACATATTGGCTTCAATAATATTTACATATATTGTAAAGCTATACTTATTAGCCTATTATCCCTTATAATAAATTAAACGAAAAAATATGGTGAAGGATGACGAGTTTCTTTTATTGATGCATAGGTGCTCGTCTTCCTTCACCATGTTTTTTCGTTTAATTTCAAATCAGGAAGAATTCTTTATCTATATTATAATAAATTATTTGTTATATTTTTTAGGGTAAAAATATTGTATTTCTTATATAATATTCTCATTAAATAATTAATATATATGTATTTAATAATATCTACAAGTATAATCCAGGGTTAAGTTTCTTGCATCAATTTCATTTCTTTAGCTTTCTGGTTAATATGCCTTTCAACACCTAGAAGTATAACTTCCAGAAATGTATATACACCCATACCTCGCTTTGCGTTGGGGTTACGTTCTAAAAAACAACGACACAAATTGAAATGACACAAAGTGAAAATATGTGAAGGCGTAATCAAAAACAAAGGTGTTGCCATATTTTAGGAAAAAAAAAATAATTAAAGACTCGAATCCGAAACAACGCAACTTCGAAAATCTAACGACGCACAGTGAAAATCAGTAAAAAATTAAGCAGCGACGCAACTTCGAAAAAAATGCAAAACGAAACGACGCAAAGCAAGGTATTGGTTCTAGTTACTCCAGCTGAAAGGCATGTTAGCCTGAAAGCTAAGAAAATGGTGCATAAAAATGGTACAAGAAACTTAACCCTGGATTTTTTGTTGATTTTATTAAATTTTAAATCAGAGGATATAAACGTTTATTATAATATATTACTTTTTTCTATTTAATTGAAGAATAGCTGGTTCGTTACCCCAGTTATTTTTTTAACAAGCTCATGACGTGTCAAAACCAATTTAAATGCTTGGTTCCGTTGTTAAATCTTGCTGTTAAACATTTTAAATATTTATTGATATACATTCATAATATTCACTTTAAAATAATAATATTAACATATCTTACTCATTATATTTCCCCTTTTTTTTCTTCATCATTTTTAGTTATATATATATAAATAAATAAAAGGCATATATTGGATCTAAATTTATTATTCAACCAATATTTCTAGGGGCAAAAAAGCTGTTATTATGGATTGCTCAATCTTTAAAATATATATATATGTTCTCTATTTTAAAAAGGCCCTGCCTTAAGTTGACTCCTACCTTGTTTAGGTTAGGTTAAGTTTATAGTATTGCATTTAGGTTTTGGTTGGGTTTAGTTAAATTAGGATTAGTACCTATACTGGTAGGTATATAGGAGGCAACTAGTCTCTTGACCTCCTGTTGTTACAATATTTTGTACAAGTGACACAAAAGAAATATGGAATTACACTTTGAAATAGAGTCGAACTTCGCTATAACAACAACACCTGGGACCAAGATTTTATGTTGCTATCACCTTGTTATAAGGGTTAAAACAATAGGAAATTAAAAACTTGGGACATTAGTATTAAAATATTCTATGTTGCTGTTATAAAAGAGGCTGTTATAACAAGATTCCATTTATATTTTTAAAAAAATTAAATTCAATATAAAGTAAAACCTTACTAAAGTGAACCAGAGATATAGCAAACCTTCCATTATAACAAACCTGAAATAATACCCATTATATATTACAGTGAACTATAGCTATAGTGAATCAAATGTTCAGTTCCATTGGGGTTCGCTATAAAGGGGTTTTACTGTATGTCATTTTAATAAGAAAGATTGAATTAAGTATTTCAAAACAATGACTTATCAATATGACTTTTTTTTTTTTTTTTTGCTATAAAAAAAGAACTGATTGAAAATTTCTTCATTTATAAAATTTCCTATATAGAGAGAGAGAGAGAGAGATTTTATAAAGGTTTATTAAATGGTGGATGAAGTTTTTTTTCAACATAAATTAATCACAAAATCCAACCCTACAATTAATAGTATTTTCTATAATAGGCAAGGCTTATGCTAGGATATATATATATATTTAAATATATGATTACACTTATATAGTAATCGAAAAGTAAATAATTATAAGTAATAAAATAATCTCTATATGTATTACATATATATATATTTATAGGAAGGATTTGTGCTCTAATATTTCATTATTACTATTTTGGTCCCTATAGTAATAAAAAAAAACTAAAATATCTTTATTTACGGGGCTGCTAACCAAAATGAATGATTTTTGAGCCCCGATGGATGCATAAAGTGAAATATAAATAAAGCACAGTTAGAGGGGCCTGGGGATGGGTGGCCAGGGGATCATCGCCAAGTGAGGCCAGGAGAGCCGGGATGTAGAGGAGGATCAGGGGGGATAGTAATAAAAAATAATAAGGCTTAAATATATATGTGTGAAGAACGTGCCATCTATACATATAAAATGAAAGTATTTAAAAGCACAAATGTTTCTTTTATACACATAATACAAACTTCTACTATTGAAAACCATTTCTGCGATTCCATTCTTCAGTGCTGTGTATATAAGCAGAAATGTCCAATACAGTATTAGAGCTCTGAGTAGTGGTCTAGTGGATTAAATTGGCGAAACTGCTGGGAGGGTTCACCACTGATGAGCCAAGCCCTCCCAATATATTTTTTCATCGCAGTAAGGGCAGTAGAAGTTTGTATTATGTATAAAATAAACATTCGTGCTTTTTTTAAATCCTTTCATTTTATAAATATAAGGCTTAAATATATATGTGTGAAGGGTTGCCAATTTTTAAAAAATATATAGAATATTAAAAAATAATAATAACCATTAAGATATGATATTAAATATATTAAATTTATATTTTTTCCAAATGTAAGAGAAAAAAATGTTTTAATGAATAAAATCATAATGTGAGATCTATATTATAAGGATATTTTTTTACGTATATAAACAATATTTGAAAAAAAAAATCAATAGTATAATGACAAATATTTTACCCAAAATTTAAATGCACAATAAAATTAATAATATTTAAAAATGGATATTGGCCACATATATATATATACTTTAAATATACATTGAAGATATGCTAATAACTTTTTTCACATATACAATAAAGGATCATCACAATTTTTCTAGAGTGTTGGCAAGTATCTTTTTTTTTTTTTTAATGAGAAATAAAATGATAGAAAAAAAAACATATTCTTCAAAAATAATTAATTAAAGGCAAGAAAAATGAGGTAATAACAAATTTAAATTATTATAGTTTGAAAAAAAAAAAAAAAACTCAATGAGAATATAATAATTATATAATGAATGTGAGATTAAAATAATCATGTAAACAAAAACAGAAAACAAAATGAAAAAAAAAAAGAAGAATCTATTTGAATTTAAAAATAGTTTTCCAAGCTCTTATGCTTCATTTAAAAAAAACGATTAAGAAAATTAAAAAAAAAATGAATTTAATTATTTAGAACACACATTGTCTTGGAATTACTTTGGAGACATTATTCAAATCACGTTAACTCCCTCCATTTATTATTATAAAGAATAGATTAAAATGATTGTGTAAACAAAAAAATAAAACAAAGGGCAAATCTATTTGAAAATATAAGAGAGCAATTTTTCAAGCTCTGTTTCATGTTTAAAAAAAAAAAGGATCGAGAGAATCAATTTTCAAAGACTTTAATCTTATCGAATTTGTTTAGGAATTTATATTTTTGTGTGAAAACTATTATTAAATCATCTTTTATTTATTTCCTCTTCTAGGTAAAAAAAAAATAGATGCTCTTTTTTGAAAGGTAGAATTTTGTACCTCAAAAATATACTCTACTAGAAGTGAAATGTCCAAAGGGTTTATAATCACTTGCTGTTTACCAGGCTTCAAATAAAAAATATTTGGAATTGAAATCTCACTCGTCAAAAAAAGGGCTTCTTTTTTTTTTTTCCTATACCTGAGTTAGTAAAAGTTTGGGCTGTGGTGGAATTGATGTGATTTCCTATTTGTTGCTAAAAAATGCTCTGCGCTAAACAAAGAAATTACACCTAAATGACAAGGGTCGCCTCTCCCGTCAAAATAGACGTCTAAAACCAGACGCCATCTATTGACCGTCGCCGAAAATTACGAGGGCCATTAGCCCGAAACCATGGTCTCTAGATGGACTCTTTTCAGTTTGCCAAAGCTGGTGTTGTGGCTTTGTCACCGACCCGAAGCCGGTAGTTGCGGTGACGGTCAATAGATGGCATCTGGTTTTAGACATTTATTTTGATGGGAGAGGCGACCCTTGTCATTTAGATCAATTTCCTCCTGCCAAAATTTCCATCTATAAAGAAATTACAGTTTCATTATTCAAAGAGAAATAAAGTGAATATCATTTCAACATAACTCTCTGCCTTGTGTTTATGTATCATTCAGTTTATTTATACTTGCTCTTGTTACTATTTGATATATTAAACTTTGCAAATAAATTCTTCAAATTTTTCAAAAAAAGATACAAATGTGTGAGGTAAAAAAAAAAAGGGGGGGGGTGTGTGTTGTGTATAAAAAAATATAATAATTAAGCTTCAAAGTGTGATGGAATCTCTCTGCTTAATTGTATGGGGTTAGCAGAGGGAGAGGGAGGTTCAACCTTACTCTGTGAATTTTGGAGTCCACGGGCACGGAAGCTCCCGTTTAATCAGGTACCGTGGGGTCTAGGGGAGGTGGGCACACTTAGAGAATCTGGGCAGGGGTTACCAGAGGGAAGGGATCGAAGTCAAGGTGACGGACTACGTGGGTTTCAAAGTCCAGGCGGGGAATGGAGTTGGGGAAGACTGCCTCGCAGATGGGACATATCCGTTCTTCTTCCTCCACCCTCCTGCTGATTGCCGCGGCTGAGGCTTGTTGTTGCTGCTGTTGTTTCTGTCGCTCCTCCCCTACAACAACAACAACAACTTGTGTCAGCCTTGCCAGGTAGACCCCACATCTAGAGGTAACACTTCCATAAATATACTGGACAGCACAATCAAACTGAATAAAGGATGTAAAGGCAAGGTGTATATAAGTATAAATTCAAATTGTATCATTTCCCAAATACTATTACAAAGTTTATCTTTGATCCCTGCTGTTATTATTTTTGTCGAGAAATTATCTTTTTAAAAATATATCACAGATTCAGGTAGGACTTTTAAAAATATATATTCAATGGATCACCTTTTAACTCAATTTTTACAAACTGTATCAAAGAATCAGTGAACATTTGATGTAAAATTTTCTAAAAACAATATTCAAATCTGATAGGCTCGAATCCAGTCACAGGCTATGTACAAATATTTATTTAAAATGTATGTTTTTGGATGGAATACCCATAGAAGAGTTCTTAAACTTGAAAGCTTGGTAATTTGAATAAATTAGAAAAGAAACCTTTTACGGAGTAGTTAATTGATTATATTTTCTAAATAATTTTCTGCAATTTCAAATATGATGGAATAAAAGAAAATTCTCCAAGGGAAGAGTTTCTTTTTTAATCACAATACAACAACAACAACAAAAGCCTTTATTGAGGACCTCTCGTCCTATAAAGGATTTGCCAGTTTACAGAGTAATTGAAGAGAAGAGAACTAAGAATACAGAGAGAAACCTATAAGTAGTAGGTATAGTATAGTATTTTCTACACTGTGACTACAACAGCAGCAACAAGCCTTTTACTGGGATCAAAGTCCCATACAGGATTCGTCATTCTAATCCTGACAAAGATTATTTATATATAATTATTTACATCAATTAGATTATGTATATAGCTGCCCTTTCTCTTCAGCCGTCTTCCAAAATTTGAACAACGCAAACGCTCCAGCTCTGTTTCTCACCACCTCATTCAACAGGAGCTCCAAAGAGAGTCCCTCAAGGCCTATTTCACTGAGGAGCACTTCTCGTTCGTCTTTCAGCCCCATACATGAGAGTATATGGTGATGTAGCCCCGGCTCCATTCTTGTCCCGCAAATCTCGCATGTCCTTCCGTCTGTTTTAAATATTCTGGGGCGATCATCAGTAAAGAGCACCGAGAGGATTCTCAGTCAGGCAATACACCGTTTGACCCGGAGCGGGAAATCGCAAATCACAATAATACAAGCTTCCAGGTATAACAGCCTGTAGTAGTTTATTATTGTGATTATACCTATCGAAGGGGTGTTATACCTGAAAGCTTATATTGTCATGATTAAAAACTGGAACTCTTCCCTCAGCAAATTTTCTTTTATTTATAATTTTATTAAAGAAACTTATTGCGCAAGGTTTTTAGATATTTTTATAAAAATATGGAGAAATGCAAAACTTGAGAAAGATTGTGTATCAACAGGATATTGCAACTGAGAGGTTCAATTTGATATCAAAACTTTTTTTTCACCTAATTCTTTCAGGCTTTAAACTTTTCCTTCAGTGAAAGTATGTTATTGGGGATTTTGAGGATGGGAAGGTTTGAACAAAATATCTCTAAAACTGAAATCCTGAAGGTTGGGATGCAAAAAAAAAAAATCACAGAATTTTCAGAGTATTTGTAAAAATTGAGTTAAAAGGTGATCCATTGAATATAATTCTATATATATTTTTTTTACACACAAATCATACCTGAATCTGTGATATATTTTTAAAATATAATTTCTCGACAAAAATAAAAATGGAAAAACAATAAGAAAAAATAAAAAGGTCAGGTGTCGATATTAAAAATAAAGAAGGCATATCCTGACCAAATTGGCCAAATATCAGGCAACTGGTTAAATCAATGAATAGTTGATTTCTGTTCCACTAGATGGCGCTCTGTCATCTAAAGGGCACATGTGCTTTTGGTCAGGATATGCCTTCTTTATTTTAAAAAATAATAATAGCAGGGAGATCAAAGATAAACTTTTTAATATTTGGAAATTGATATGGTACAATTTGATGTTGTTTCTTATCCCCTTGTGTAAAGATTACACAAATTCTATGAGTGATCTCATGGAATGGGGTGTAGGGGTGCAGCTTTCGTTGATCATGACACCATGATCCATGCACACTTTGGTGAAAGTCTGACTTTGCCTGTAGTTTGAGGCTGTTCCTAACATGGAAGCAGACGCCTTTGCTGCCGACTCTAACATGAGTACAGACGCAGCTCCTCCATATTGCTGGAGTTGACCCTTGCTGAGGTCTATCAACCGGGTCAGTTGAAGTTAGGATTTTTAAAGAGGTCTACTCCTCTTTTCTAACAATGCTGCTGTTGTGTTGGTCCGTGACTGCTTATTTGTCAGAGTTATTCTGCTTGTTTCGCAGCTGGCCTTCATATCTGAAGGTCGTTCCCCTATCCACCACCCTGCTATAAAAGAAACAAGATCAACAAATTCATATAAGTAATAATAAATAATTTAGATTATAGATTATAAAAATAAGGTAATAAGATCAAATCCAAATAAATAAATAATGTGTGACATTCAGTACTTTTGTCTGATGATGGATAAGGACAGTCTTCTTTGCCAAGATGAACTGTTATTATGAATTAGCAACTCTGTAGACATTGTTCTTTAAAAGTTACTTTGACTCTGTATTTACACTCATGGACAAAACTTAAGTTGTACCTTTTATCATGTATATCAGGATTCTGATAATTACTCTGAAAGATATTTGATAAACAGTGACCTTTATTGAAGACACACAAGATAAACCAATTGTGAACAAAATTAACTCTGTCTCCTTAAAAAAAAAAATAGACAACCGGCGACATAAAAGCCTTTAACCTTCTTAAAGTTTTGTCCATTAGTGTAGGTGTCCTTTACCAAGAGGTTCTACTGCTTTACTGTAGAAATGTATGGCAGGAAGACCAATAAGAAGGCTAAGAATGAAATTCATGGACAATTTTGGAAGAAGAAGACCCTAGGATATAGTAGATTTCCATGAGAGGACACTCATGCTAGCGGACACCTCTCCACAAAGGACAGTTTTCATTTGCAAAATTACCATTTTTACAATTTAGCAACTCTCCGGTAAGAGGACACCTCTCCCTAAAGAACACTTTAGCTCTGCAATTAGTATCCTTTACAGGGAGGTTCTACTGTACCATCAAAAGACTAGCCATAGAAAGAAAGCTCTAAGAGAACAGGAATACTGCCAGCCACCAATTTATGGATGGTTGAGGAGAAATAGATAACGGTGTTTCAAACAAATACAATAAATGTCAGTGGTATTGAAAAGGAAAAAAACAAGAAGATTGACACTATGATGCTATAAATAGGAGAAGATCTTTATTAACCCTAAAATTAAGCTCTCTAATTAACTCTAATTAAACCTCATTAAAACAAAAGGATGTAACTGAAGACATTGCAACAATGGACAATGAATCAAAAATGAAGAAAAGAAACTATTTAGAATATTTTTCTTTTTCAAATAAAATAACTACAGTAAAACCTATCATATAGGGGTCATCTATACAATAGAACCTCTCTGGCAAACTGTACACTTAGTTGCATAGCCTAAGTGTTCTTTAGAGAGAGGTTTCCTCTAGCATAAATGTTCTCTCATAGAGGTTCTACTGTATTCGAATTTTTCTTAGTTTAAAGTTGATTTTTAGGGAGAGAACCATTTCCCCCCCCCCTATTAATTTAGTTTTCTTAGGCAGCTGATCCTAACTAGCTAATTTATGCCTAAATTTTTCAAGCCCCTAACGGTTAAATGTATTAAATATCTTATAAAGAGCATCATTGAATTTGCATATGAATAGTTTTAGATTTATTGTAACCAATTTTTATACTCATGGACAAAACTTAAGGAAGTTGTACCTTTTAGCATGTATATCGGGATTCAGACAATAACTCTGAAAAATATTTTATATACAGTGGCCTTTATTGAAGACACACGAGATATCCTAGCGTGAACAAAATTGTCTCTGTCTTCTGATTAGCAACACCAAAGACACCACTTTCTTAAGTTTTGTCCATGAGTCTTGTGTCAACTTGTCTTGTGAGTGTATTTTTGTTTTGAATCAAATGGAAACTCCCAAGACAGTGATGAACCCTCCCAGAAGCTTCGCCAATCTACCGGGTCATTCTACTATTGCATTGGGAGTTGGTGGAAGAATGGTTTAAACCATTGGTTTCTGACCGGGCTCTAAATGGAGCTCTGGCACATTTGTAAGTGTAAAGTCAAACTGCTTTTTACATGTGTAGACATGTGGTGCACTTACAGTAAAAGCAATCGCCTACTTCTACCCACCATGATTATCATGGCCTGTACCACGTGTACTAGGGATAATCAAAAATAAACTATTGCATTTGACTGTTCTGTTCCATCAATTATGAGAAATTCTTGGTTGGAGAACTGAGATATAGACTTCAAGGTCAGTAGAAATATATACAAATCATGCATTGAACAGAGCCGTCTTTCACAAAAAAATATATATTTCTTAAGCCAGTTAGGCATCAAATAATATGATAATTATAATTAGTGTAATCTAGTAATAATGACAGCATGGTGTGAAATTAAGACTTTAATTATTTGATAAGGCGCAATTTGGATTACAGATTATAAACACATGGTAATAAGACCTAATCCAAATTAATAAATAGTGTGTCTGAAGATGGTAACAACGTTGTTACCGAATTGTCACACACTATTTATCTATTTGGATTTGGTTCTATTACCTTGTGTTTAGTCATTCAAAACATGTTGTGTAGGGACCAACAAGTATCCCACCATTTTACATATTGGCAAGATTCCAGGTTATGCCAAATATACAGTATCTGTCCCTATATCACACTGTAGAGCATTCATAGAACAAATGTGATTCCCAACCAGGCAGTCCTGAACATCTATTGCATTATATCAAATCCTCCAAAAAAGACCTCTGGAAAAACCCCAGGACTATAATAGAAAAGCTGAGACAATGGGATCTAATGGAGATTGTTTAAACGACTTGAGGAATAAGTAACAACAACAGAACATGCATCGTCTTGAGGGAGAAAAGATGTTCTATGATGTGCACCCCTACATAAGGGTTGATCTTATTAATAACATGGGGTTAGATAAAAAAAAAAATAATGAAAATGAAATTGGATTAAGACTCAATGGGAATTGACCCTTGACCATTCCCTCTCACATTGATTGCTATCTGCTGACCCACTTTGTGAAGAGTTCAAGAAGTTACACACGGTCTCTGTATATTTAGCTCTGAGAAACCTGAGACCTGGCTTTGGAATTGTACTCAACTGGGGCAGAAAATTGAACTTTTTTTTTTGACATCTGCGATCCTAGAAGAATTTTCAAGATCAAATAATAAGACAGACAGAGAGGGTGATGAGACAAACAGAGAGAATTTTGGAGAATATTTAATGGAGAGTATAGCCACCTTCTAAATGAAATAATGAAAAGGAATTTGGAGTTTACAGGCCATGTATTTTGAGGAACATCTATTGACCATAGTAGAGAGAAAACCTTAAAGAATTTTTTAAAAAATAACAAGATTGAGATGAAAATTTTCCAAAAAGGTAGCATTTGTTTGGTATTCTATTTTGAAAATGGTTGCGCAGTGTATACTAAAATATATATAATAAATACAAGGTAATAAAACCAAATCCAAATAAATAAATAGTGTGTGACGTTTCAGCAACCGTTTCGGTTACAGAAACATCACACACTATTTATTTATTTGGATTTGGTCTTATTACCTTGTATTTATTATCTACAGTAAAACCCCGCTAATACGAACCCTGGATATAACGAACCTTCCCTTATAACGAACCCACGCCGATTCCCAATTCCATTCCATTAAAAATACCATCGTTATAACGAACTTTGCGATTTTTAGAATAACGAACTACCCCTATAACGAACCTATTTTCAGTCCGAAAATAATAAAATCTATTTAAAATACTATGCTTATAACGAACTTAGAATTGTAATTAAAAAAAAAATTAAAACAACAAAAATTTGAGCATATTTTAGCTCGCGGATCGCGATTTCAAAACAATAAATTTAGCGGCATTGTTTGTTTTGATTTTTTCACTTTATTTTTGCTGTATGTTGTATAAATTTTAACACAAATTACTTTTTATTAAATAGAATATATTTGCATCCATTAAATTTGAAATATAAAAAATGCAAATGGCTTCCAAAATGAAGAAAACAAAGGCATTTTAAAAACAAAAGCGTTATTTATTTAAAAAAAAAAGGCCATTTTCAGAACTTTTCAAAGTGAAACAACACAGGCAAAATGTTAAGAACATATTAAAATAAGAGAATATAAATTTTATATTATAAAAGATAAAATATAAAGCCATTAAAAAATGTTACAAAGAGGAATCAACTTCAACTTTTGCCGCGATCGCGATCGTACGTGTTTTAGAACTTAAAAAAAAAAAGTCCAAATAAACGGTCCCGTGATGAAACAAAAAATATTTTTATGCCATTAACTATGGTGATTTTAAAGTCAGCAATGTTTTGTATGACAGGTTAAAAAAAAAAAAAAACGAAATCTAGACCTAGAAGAATATGTGGAAAAATGAAATGGAAGTAAAACACTAACTTTATTTGAATGGTGCAATGCTTGAAGAATGCTTTGAAGCAACATGGTGTTAGAGCCATTTTTCCAAATAAACATTGTATTATATAATGTGATGATGATGTTTTTAAATCATTTTATATCTTTGAATATATATTTAATAAAACTTTGCCTAGGATTTGTCTTGATTTTTAAATTAGACATAGAGGTACATGTATGCTAATGACAAGAAGAACCTATCATCTAATCATTTCTACTATTATTTAGTATTAATGTAAGGAAATTGGTCAATTAAGGGAATTAAAACAAAGTGACCACTATTAAGAGGAAGCCTCTTCCAGTGTGTATGGCTGTCCTTTAATTATACGGTCTAAAATTTTTGAAAAGTAAAAAAAATGGCCAAACCGTGGCTATAGTGAACCGTGGCTATAGTGAACCAAAAGCTCTGTCCCTTTGGGGTTCACTATAGAGGGGTTTTACTGTATAATCCAAATTGTGCCTTATAATATATAATAAATTTTTAGATCTCGAATATTTTATCTGTAAAAAAAATTTCAAATTATGAATTGTTTGAAATGAAAGAAATAACAAACAACAAAAAAAAAACTATATATAATTCAGTTTGAAACATTAAAAATTTTAGTAGTAAAACAAGTAAAGATCTAATGAGAGCAAATTTTTAGATTACAAATCCATTTTTATTTCTTGCAATTTTGTACAGCATTCAATTTGACCTTCTTAATATACTAAATGTCCGGGGTCTGTGGAAGGATGGTCTAAACCAGGGGTGGCGAACCTTTTTATATTAGAAGGCCAAATTTCATTTTACCATTTTTGAGAAGGCCGCATATTTATATATATACTAGCGGATGTGCCCGGCTTTGCCCGGGTTTTACCCGAGTAAAGGTTTGTATAACGAACATTTGTTAAAACAATTTTCTATAATTGATGATTTGAAACTCGTAAATTTGAATCTCTCGATAAAGTGATCATTTTTTCCCGGTCCCTTGTGCCGTGTCATCCTGAATTTTGTATTTCCTAATTTTCTATATTACAAAATAATCGTTTTATCTAGTGAACATATTTTCCCGGTCCCTTGAAAAATACTCGATAAGTTGAATAAAATCATGGTCGTGAATCTCTCGATAAAGTGATCATTTTTTCCCGGTCCCTGTGTGCCGTGTCATCCCGAATTTTGTATTTCCTCGATAAAGTGAACATTTTTTACCGTTCCCTGTGAGCCGTGTCATCCTGAATTTTGTCTTTCCTAATTCTATACATTACAAAATCATCGACACGGGATATCATTTAATGTTGTCTAAAGGGGGTTAAGAGAGCAGTCTCTTTCAAATGAAAAATGCTTTAATTAAGCAGATGTTTAAAGTATAATATATGAGAGAGGCAATCTTACAGGTTGTCGACGCTGTAAAATCCCCAGAGAGAGTGTTTTTGTAGCATCATGCTGTGACTCACACGATGACCCAAGGTCATCAGGAGCAGCAAACTAAGCCTATCTCCGTCTCAATGGTGGCGCTGCTTGCGAGTTAAATATACAAATCTGCAAATAACTCTAAGGATATTCAAGATATTCAAGAAATTATTTTTCGTAAACCTTTCCGGGGATACACCTAATAATATCCCAAAATTTCACGGCGATTGGATGTACGGTTTTTGAATCTATAGAGTACACACAGACAAACAAACAGACAGACATTCAATTTTATATATATAGATATATAAATATTATATAATATATGACATTCGTATTAGATATTTTCAATAAAATAATGAAAGTAATTGAAAACTGCGAAACAAAAATTATAATTTTGAATTTAAGAAAAGGCCACAACTTGGGCAAGAAAAGGCCACATGCGGCCTTAAGGCCGCACGTTCGCCACCCCTGGTCTAAACCATTGGTTTTCTACCACTACGACCCGGGATCAAATCCTGCATTAGGCACTTTTTTTCTAATAAAAAAAAAAAATTCTCCAATGGTCCCCGATTCTTGCAAAAGTCCAACCTTACCAGCAAGTGCAAGTAACCAAAGGGGGCTCTGGCACATTTGTAAGTGCAAAGTCGAACTGCTTTTCAGATGTGTAGACATGTGGTGCACTCACAGTAAAAGCAGTCGATAACTACCCACCATGATTATCATGGCCTGTACGACGTGTACAAGGGATAATAAAAAAAGAAGCTAAATGTCCATTTATCAAACTGAATTAATTTGTTGCTGTCTGAGGAAGAGAGCTGGGTCAAAAAAGTCTACACTCGACTGAGGATGGGCCCCAGATTCCTTTGGTTGCCTGGAGTTGCCTAATGTAAGTTGGACACCAAACTGTGGTGGTTTGGTAACCATTGGCAACTAATTTCAATGTATACAGTCCAACCATGTTGGTGCCATTTGGTTCCAAGCAAATATGCACTTACAATCGAGTCAGGTTTGAAAAAAAAAACTTGGTTACAATAAATCTAAAACTTTTCTTATTCAAATTCAATAATGTTCTTAATATAGAATGGGTTACAACACATTTAGCTTTTAGGGTCTCAAAAAACTTAGATATGAATGTGTTAGAGAGGATAAAGATGCCTAAGAAAATTTAAACACAAGGAAATAAGGCCAAATACAAATAAATAAATATTAGGTGACGTTTTGGTAACTGTTGTTATAATCAATAATCCAAATCGACCACTAAAACAGAAAAACTTCGATGACAGGTGACCTTTTAGAGAGGTTTGAATCTGTGTTATTCAACCAGTTTGTCTCTGAATGGTAGCCAGTATATGTTGTGGTGCAACATGCTGTATCTAACCAATCTGTCTCTATTTGATACTGTTTTGTCCGATCTGTCAAAAGGGGAGGATTTGGGTAAAATATACGGTTACATTAACCAATTTTTCATTTATTTCCTGACTTTCAGTGACTTGCTATCACTCTCCTCTGGGGAATGGTGCGAGTGACAGTGAGTGACTGAAACATCGGGAAGTAAATAATAAAAAAATTAGTTGTTTTTCCAAACAAACTTCCAATCAACAAACACAAGGTAATAAGACCAAATAAATAAATAGTGTGTGGGGTTTTGGTAACAGCAGAACCTCCAGCGGACGGAGGAGCAGATCTCCAAGCTGAACAAGTGCAAGGCTGAGCTCTCCACTGAGATCGTCAATGTGAAGGAGAACAACAGTACTTCAGACAAAAGTACTGAAGTACTAAAGTAATACATTCAGTACTTTTGTCTGAAGATGGTAACAACGCTGTTACCAAAACGTCACACACTATATATTTATTTGGATTTGGTCTTATTACCTTGTGTTAATAATCTATAATCCAAATTGTGCCTTATCATTCCAATCAACCAATGATCTGTCAAGACTTACTCTTCTTCTGTGCTGAGAGCAGTTTGAGAAGGAGAACCTGGAGGTTCTGGTTCTGGGAGAGAAGCTTCTCCTTCAGTTGCTGGTTGGTGGAGTGGATGGCCTGCAGTTCCTTCAGGTCCTCGTCCGGAGACTCTCCGCCCGGTTCTTTCCTCTCCTCCTTCTGGTTGGTCTTGGAGAGGTTCTCAAAGGCTGCCAGCTTCTTCCCAAAGTCTTCGATGTCCTTCATCTCTGACTTCATCTGTTTAAGGAGCTGCCTGGAGACCTCCTCCCAGGTTTCTGTGTAGGAGTTGGAAGGCCACTTGGAGGGACGGCGAAATTGTTGGGTCCAGGGGTAAGTGTGGGGGTTGTGCCTCCATGTTGGATTCTCTGCTGCCATTGACATCTGGACGGATAGCTTCTGGTTTTCCAACGTCACCTCTGAGAGCTGTTCAGTGAGGTCTGCGTTAGTGTTGGAAGCCGTGAGCAGCTTTTCCCTGAGTTCTTGACATTCTTTCTCGCACTTGGTGTTCTCCTTCTGTAGTCGCAGGTTGTTCTCTTTCACATTGACAATCTCAGTGGAGAGCTCGGCCTTGCACTTGTTCAACTTGGAGATCTGCTCCTCTGCCCGCTGGAGGTTCTGCTTCAACTCCCTCAGAGCCATCTGTAGGGAGTGCATGGGGCAGACATTGCTGCTAGAGCTGTTGGTGAAGGTGGGAACCCTGGAGAACTTCTGTTCTGTCATCTTGTCATTGCCTGCTGCACACACATCAACACCAGTCTAACTTCCTTCCATGGGATCACAATTTCCAAATGAATTAAAAGTCGGTATTGAAATTATAGTCAGTTAAACACAAGGTAATAAGACCAAATCATTCAGTACTTTTGTCTGAAGATGGTAACAACGCTGTTATCGAAACATCACACACTATTTATTTATTTGGATTTGGTCTTATTACCTTGTATTATAATCTATAATCCAAATTGTGCCTTATCAATTTCATCTTGGTTAAAATCCTATAAAAAGCTATTTACCTTTAATTCAACCAACTTTATATTAAAGTGTTTTTTTTTTTTTCAAATCCCATTAAAAGGCCTTTTTTTTCTTTAATTCAACTTACTATAAACACAAGGTAATAAGACCAATTAAATAAATAGTCTGCATGTATAATAGTGTATATTTATTTAATTGGTCTCATTACCTTGTGTTTATAGTAAGTTGAATTGAAGAAAAAAAAGGCCTTTTAATGGGATTTTGAAAAAAAAAAAAAAAAAAAAACACTTGAATTTAAAGTTGGTTTAATTAAAGGTAAATAGCTTTTTATAGGATTTTAACCAAGATGAAATTGATAAGGCACAATTTGGATTATAGATTATAACACAAGGTAATAAGACCAAATCCAAATAAATAAATAGTGTGTGACGTAACAACACTGTTACCGAAACGTCACACACTATTTATTTATTTGGATTTGGTCTTATTACCTTGTTTTAACCAAGATGAAAATAGTTAAAAGTAGATATTGAATGAAGAGTTGATTACATTGAAATGTTTATACTGTACAATACATTGACAATTAAAATAATTTTATTGACATCTTGTCAATACATACAAAGTGCACAATCTGAACTATTTATATAAAAAAAAAGATAATATGGATTATATTAACTATGTACAATGAATATGGCGCCTCTGCCAGCGCTGCAGAGTTTGGTGGAGAATCGCCAGTTACAATACATAGATAGCTGAAGGCATACAGTAAACCTATGATAAAATAAACAGGAGGATTTAGTAAAGCTTCCCTTATAACAACTTCCACAAACTTGGGTGAAGACTGGAACTGCCGCTGTAACATCGCCACAGCGTGCAAATTTAAGATCTATCTAGTGTCATCTCTATTGACAACATTTTTTTCTAGAACTGGCACAATAACAAAGTTTTCAAACAATATTGTAGCATTAAGCAGACTTCATGTAAATATATTCATTGTTATTTGTTTATTGTAAAAATACAAAATATGTAAATTAGGGAGAAAGATATAAAACTATCTTTGTTTGTCGAGATTGAGTTATCTCACTAATGATAAAACAAAAATATAATAAAAGAAAATAAGACCAAATCCAAATAATTTATTAGTGTGTAACATTTCGGTAACAGCATTATTACCATAAAGATAGAGGCTGCCTGGGCGGCATTCATATTTATATAAAAAATAGACACTTCGGCCAGTTGGAGTTTTTTTATTTTCTCAACGTTTCGGCAAAAATCTTTTGTCTTCGTCAGGAGAAGTAAATAAAAATAAAGCATTTGGCAAGGAATAAATATATTATAATGAATAAATGTATTCAATAAATTTATTTTTTTGTCTGATGATGGTAACAATGCTGTTACCGAAATGTCACACAGTATTAAATTATTTGTATTTGGTCTTATTACCTTGTATCTATAATCTATAATCCAAAGTTAGCCTTATTACTCTTATTACCTATCCCAAATATGAATAAAATTTATCCAATTGAGAGATGACACTTCAATATGCAATATTATTATTGAGATATTGAATAAAAAGATATATTTTAATATATTGAAGATATTATAATTGGAAGTCTGAAAATAATTATTTCACTATTCAGAACATAGCATAGATATATGCTATAAAAATGAGTTTATTTGATTGGCCTTTAAAAAAAATTGATACATATAGTTTTAATTAGGTTAGGAGGATTGTTTACATTGTTCATTCAATAGCAGATGATGTGTCATTGTAATAAAAATATAATTTAAAGGTTTGTTGAACTAAAAAAAATGAGGTTATCACTCAAACAATGAAAGTATAATTATATTTTTTTCCAAAATATTCGTTTGAATATGACCATTATTTTATATAATGATTCTATCTAAAATATTTTGACAAATAGATAAACCACGCTTAAATTCGATTTAGAAATTTATATAAATACTTCTTTAGACTCTTTAAAAACTTTTGAAGAGAAATATTTACCATAAAGGGCCATAAAAAAATAATACCAATTATATCTAATAGAGTATGTTCTAGTCAAATGAAAATTTGTACATAAATGAACATTTAAACGTTAAGTAAATCTTTAAAGAAGTTTAATAGAGTTGTCATTTCAGTATAAAAGGTATTCTTTATTGGCTAACACTATAATTTAAAGATAATATTGTTTTATTTATTTGTTTATTTTTTCTGTGTAGCCAGATATTTTCAAATCCAGGAAGTAAAAAAATATTTTTATTGACCTATATAAATTGGTTAATGTAAAAATGGTTTTCACAATCGTGTTTTTTAATAGTGCGAATTTTGTTATACTTAAAATATTAAAAGACTCGGTAAATTTATTGTGAAATTTTAGTAGTAAATATCTTAGAACAAGCATGTCAGAGCTATTTTTGGTTTTGATTATCCCGTTGAAATTGATGAATAATGTTTTTCATCTTAAAATAAATTTGAAAAATATATTTTCAAATTTTAGAAAAGCATTGCCTTTCTAAATATTAATTGTTGCTTTCATTAGAATTTTTTAAAATATATAATCTATGATATTAAAAGAGGGGCTGAACACCGCTCTCTTAAAAGTCTATCGTTTCAACTTTTGTTTACAATAATATAGAGTACACCTCTTTTTATCTTTTTAAAATGACATCTTTAAATATCAATTTAAAACGAGAAAACAAAACTTATAAAGAAGGGGTAATGTAATGATTTATTTCTTAAATAGTTGTTTGAAAGAATCGATATTAATTTGTTTTTAATATTTATTTTTTATACTTAAAATTGAAACCCAGTGTTCAAACTTTAATGCACAAACCAACTCAATTTTAAGCATTTGAGCAAATACATTGTGTGAAGAAAAATTAGTTTTAGAGTTTATATACTCTTAATAGTCTGAATTTTTAAGTATAGATATAGAATTTAATAATCTGGATTCTCTAATCAGAGGCTGCATTTTTGCACAATAGTTGTTCTAATAATGTTATTACTTAAGAAGAAAAAAAATTATTAGGATTAATACAGATTCATTTTATTAAATGATAATATTTATGATATTTTCATCTTTTTTAAAACCCATCTTTAAATCTATCTAAAAGTATATTACGATATTCAATAGAATGCTCATGGTCAGGATATGCCTTCTTTATTTTTAATATCAACATCTGACCTTTTTATTATTTTCTATTATTTTTTACATGTTAAGTGTATTTATGTAAGTTTGGCCTTAAATACCCATTTCTTGGTTTCTCAAGTAGCCTCTGGGACAAAAAGATTTTTGGTCGCAGTGGTACAGCTTGCTCCACACTAACAAGGGCCAACAGCCTGAAACATGTTCATGGATGGCTTTTCTAGATTTATCAAGAAGATGGGTTGACCAAATATCAGGATACAGGCTAAATCAATGTTTAGTTGATTTCTGTTCCACTAGATGGCGCTCTCTGCCTTTTAAAAAGCACATGTGCTCATGGTCAGGATATACCTTTTTTGTTTTTAATAATCAATAGAGTTCTAAAGTTTGAGCTGCTAATGTTTCTACCAAAACCGTTCCATGATTCTGGTTACTTGTCACAATTACTATCCAAGAGCTTTTCACATGTGTAGACATGTGGTGCGCTTACAGTAAAAGCAGTCGCTAACTACCCAACATGATTATCATGGCCTGTACGAAGTGTACTAGGGATAAGCAAAAAAAAACTATCCAAGATCTTGTCTAATTTAGACTAAAAAGATAAGTAAAAAAAAAACTATCCAAGATCTTGTCTAATTTAGACTAAAAAGATAAGTAAAAAAAAACTATCCAAGATCTTGTCTAATTTAGACTAAAAAGATAAGTAAAAAAAAACTATCCAAGATCTTGTCTAATTTAGACTAAAAAGATAAGTAAAAAAAAACTATCCAAGATCTTGTCTAATTTAGACTAAAAAGATAAGTAAAAAAAAACTATCCAAGATCTTGTCTAATTTAGACTAAAAAGATAAGTAAAAAAAAAACTATCCAAGATCTTGTCTAATTTAGACTAAAAAGATAAGTAAAAAAAAAACTATCCAAGATCTTGTCTAATTTAGACTAAAAAGATAAGTAAAAAAAAACTATCCAAGATCTTGTCTAATTTAGACTAAAAAGATAAGTAAAAAAAAAAACTATCCAAGATCTTGTCTAATTTAGACTAAAAAGATAAGTAAAAAAAAACTATCCAAGATCTTGTCTAATTTAGACTAAAAAGATAAGTAAAAAAAAACTATCCAAGATCTTGTCTAATTTAGACTAAAAAGATAAGTTAAAAAAAAACTATCCAAGATCTTGTCTAATTTAGACTAAAAAGATAAGTAAAAAAAAAAACTATCCAAGATCTTGTCTAATTTAGACTAAAAAGATAAGTAAAAAAAAAAACTATCCAAGATCTTGTCTAATTTAGACTAAAAAGATAAGTAAAAAAAAAAACTATCCAAGATCTTGTCTAATTTAGACTAAAAAGATAAGTAAAAAAAAAAACTATCCAAGATCTTGTCTAATTTAGACTAAAAAGATAAGTAAAAAAAAACTATCCAAGATCTTGTCTAATTTAGACTAAAAAGATAAGTAAAAAAAAAAACTATCCAAGATCTTGTCTAATTTAGACTAAAAAGATAAGTAAAAAAAAAAACTATCCAAGATCTTGTCTAATTTAGACTAAAAAGATAAGTAAAAAAAAAAACTATCCAAGATCTTGTCTAATTTAGACTAAAAAGATAAGTAAAAAAAAAAAACTATCCAAGATCTTGTCTAATTTAGACTAAAAAGATAAGTAAAAAAAAAAAACTATCCAAGATCTTGTCTAATTTAGACTAAAAAGATAAGTAAAAAAAAAACTATCCAAGATCTTGTCTAATTTAGACTAAAAAGATAAGTAAAAAAAAAAAACTATCCAAGATCTTGTCTAATTTAGACTAAAAAGATAAGTAAAAAAAAAAAACTATCCAAGATCTTGTCTAATTTAGACTAAAAAGATAAGTAAAAAAAAAAAACTATCCAAGATCTTGTCTAATTTAGACTAAAAAGATAAGTAAAAAAAAAAACTATCCAAGATCTTGTCTAATTTAGACTAAAAAGATAAGTAAAAAAAAAAAACTATCCAAGATCTTGTCTAATTTAGACTAAAAAGATAAGTAAAAAAAAAAAACTATCCAAGATCTTGTCTAATTTAGACTAAAAAGATAAGTAAAAAAAAAAAACTATCCAAGATCTTGTCTAATTTAGACTAAAAAGATAAGTAAAAAAAAAAAACTATCCAAGATCTTGTCTAATTTAGACTAAAAAGATAAGTAACAAAAAAAACTATCCAAGATCTTGTCTAATTTAGACTAAAAAGATAAGTAAAAAAAAAACTATCCAAGATCTTGTCTAATTTAGACTAAAAAGATAAGTAAAAAAAAAACTATCCAAATTGTGGAAATGCTGTATAAACATTGTGTGATTCAGGAGGTCCTAGCTGGGACTGTGGTCGTCGAGTCCAAGTCCGAGACTAAACATGAAGGAGTGGGCCTGTCTCTAGAAGGGTCCGTGGTGATGCAGCTCAGTTCCAAGAATGTCGGACTCCTCGAGTCCTTTGTCAGCTCAGCCAAGGTACCTTGCTAACCATACACTGTAGAACTTCCACTATTGCTAGAGGACACATCTCTACAAAGGACAAATTTTGATCCCAAAATATACCATTTTTATCATTCAGCTCTGTATTGGCTCATCAATTGATAAGCTCTACTTATCCCCAGCAGACAACATCAACAAGCTCTACAAGCTTGATACCTTGATATGATTGAGTGAAGATAAGAAAGAAGATCATTCAGCTAATCTCCTGTATGAGACCACCTCTCCCTAAAGGACACTTTGACTGTGTAGCTAGGTGTTGTAAACACAAGGTAATAAGATCAAATCCAAATAAATAGTGTGTTACGTTTCGGTAACAGCGTTGTTACCATCTTTAGACAAAAGTACTTGTCTGTCTACTGTCTACTTTTGTCTGAAGATGGTAACAACGCTGTTACCGAAGCATCACACACTATTTATTTATTTGGATTTGGTCTTATTACCTTGTGTTTATAGTCTATAATCCAAATTGTCCCTTATCATAGGTGTTGTATAGAGGTGTGTATGATTTGACAGAGTTGTACAGTAGCAGGACATACATGTCCAGAGTGTCACATGTGACGGTGTGTGTGTAGCCCATCCAGCTGATCACCTGCACCCTGGAGGTGTGTCGGCCTGGCAAGTTTCCACCAGGTCGGACCGAGGTGCCGTTTGAGATTCCCCTTCAGCCCAGGACCAACAGGAAACTCTACGACACCTACCACGGGGTCTTCATCAGTATCCAGGTGATCCTTCTCTTTCTGTAGGTCCCTTGATTAGGTATATCAATTATTAAATGATCAATATCACTTTGATATGTCTTCCAGCCATGTTATCTTGGCCATACCATGGATTCACTTATTTCCTGGGTGGGATTTACTTATTTCCTAAATGCAATTCTCAACCCCAAACCACATTATTGACTGTATTGACTCATCCATTGATGATCTCTACTCATCCCCAGCAGACATCATCAACAAGCTCTACAAGCATGATACCCTAATATGATTGAGTGGAGATAAGAAAGAAGAAGGCATTATTGACTGTATTGACTCATCCATTGATGATCTCTACTCATCCCCAGCAGACATCATCAACAAGCTCTACAAGCTTGATACCCTAATATGATTGAGTGGAGATAAGAAAAAAGAAGGCATTATTGACTGTATTGACTCATCCATTGATGATCTCTACTCATCCCCAGCAGACATCATCAACAAGCTCTACAAGCTTGATACCCTAATATGATTGAGTGGAGATAAGAAAGAAGAAGACATTATTGACTGTATTGACTCATCCATTGATGAGCTCTACTCATCCCCAGCAGACACCATCAACAAGCTCTACAAGCTTGATACCCTAATATGATTGAGTGGAGATAAGAAAAAAGAAGGCATTATTGACTGTATTGACTCATCCATTGATGATCTCTACTCATCCCCAGCAGACATCATCAACAAGCTCTACAAGCTTGATACCCTAATATGATTGAGTGGAGATAAGAAAAAAGAAGGCATTATTGACTGTATTGACTCATCCATTGATGATCTCTACTCATCCCCAGCAGACATCATCAACAAGCTCTACAAGCTTGATACCCTAATATGATTGAGTGGAGATAAGAAAGAAGAAGACATTATTGACTGTATTGACTCATCCATTGATGAGCTCTACTCATCCCCAGCAGACACCATCAACAAGCTCTACAAGCTTGATACCCTAATATGATTGAGTGGAGATAAGAAAAAAGAAGGCATTATTGACTGTATTGACTCATCCATTGATGATCTCTACTCATCCCCAGCAGACATCATCAACAAGCTCTACAAGCTTGATACCCTAATATGATTGAGTGAAGATAAGAAAGAAGAAGACATTATTGACTGTATTGACTCATCCATTGATGAGCTCTACTCATCCCCAGCAGACACCATCAACAAGCTCTACAAGCTTGATACCCTAATATGATTGAGTGGAGATAAGAAAGAAGAAGACATTATTGACTGTATTGACTCATCCATTGATGAGCTCTACTCATCCCCAGCAGACACTATCAACAAGCTCTACAAGCTTGATACCCTGATATTGAGTGGAGATAAGAAAGAAGAAGAAGACTTATTTCCTTAACAATTAAAAGAAAATAAGACCTAATCCAAATAATTTATTAGTGTGTGACGTTTTGGCAACAGCATTGTTACCATCATCAGACAAAAGAATAAAATGTTTTGTGACAATGTTGTTGCTGAAACGTCCCACACTAATAATTTATTTGGATTAGGTCTTATTATCTTTTATTATAATCCAAATTGTGCTTTATCATTCCTTAACAATTCTTAAACAATTAAAGTCGGTGTTGAGTTATATTTGATTTATATAGGCTGATTGGTATTTGAAAAATGAAAAAAATGGTTGAATTTTAGTCAGTTTTTAATTAAAGAAGTTTTATTTTTCTTCAATTCCAACTTTGTTAATTCAACACCCCAAGGCATATTAAAATTTTCCATTAAACTCAGCATTGACATATAGTCAATTGTAATATTAAAAAACTGAACTAGCTGAGCAAGTAAGGGAAGGCGCGAAAGCTCGCTTGTTTTTTAGCTTTTAATTAACACAAGGTAATAAGACCAAAAAATAGTGTGTGCCGTTTCAGTAACAGTGTTGTTACCATCTACAGACTAAAGTACTGAAACTACTGAAAAGTACTCATTTATTTATTTGGATTTGGTTTTATTACCTTGTGTTTATAATCTACTAGACGGGTGACCCGGGCTTCGCCCCGGGATTGACCCGTGTGCATATCTACCCGAGTGATATATATTTAGATAATATTTTTTTTATAATTGTTTGTTATTAGCATTATCTATTTGTTTGAATCAGCATAATTTAATCTAAATTGTACTGAAATCAAAATATCCACTTTTATATAATTAGAATTTGCCTATCCTTTTCCTTGTTTTTTTTTTTGTACATGTACATGTATTAAAATATTGGTTAGAATTAGTGAACTCCTACAAATTTGTATACCGGACATACATTCACTTTTAGACATAATAGCAGAGTGACCCGGGGTACGCCCGGGATTTACCCGAGTGCTTATCTGCCCTAGTGAATATATATTTGGTTAGAGCATTCCTCGGGCATTGCCTGGGTCACTCTGCTAGTATATAATATGGGGAAAGCGAACACCGAAAAAAAGGTAAAGCGGACAGAACATTGCAACAATATTTATTAAGATATATATCAGCATTATACATTTATATGTAAGCATTACTTGGTATATATTACTGCGCATGCTAAAATTTAAGCAATGGCTTCTGCAATTTTATAAAACCTGTCTATGAACAATATTTTTAGTTTTTCCATCTTTACAATATATGTACAAATGATTTGGTGAGCCAACTCTTGAGCATGCTACATATAACTGCCCATGGGAAAAACATGGAGATTCAAGATTGACACCACAACACTTGAGGGATTGCCCCTGGGCCTTGTTGATGGTGATGGCAAATGCCAACCGTACAGGGAATTGCAAGCGTTTAAAAAGAAAAGGAAGGTCATTCGGTATCAATGGAATGCGAGGAATCAACACATCTTTTCCATTCTCCTTCCCAGTTAAAATTGTTGCCTCAATGACATTAGGCAACAGTCTTTTTACGCAAAGTCTTGTACCGTTACAAAGCTTAGGAGGGTCAAGATTTCGGAGGAGCATGATGGGCGAGCCAATCTTAAGCCGTAGATGATGTGGTGGCAATCCAGATGGGTTGAGAGAGTTTAGAAACTCAGATGGATAATTCACAGTGTCATCAACATCAACCATTGTATTAATTGAATTGTATTCAGTTACGGAGCCAGGAAGCATATCCTGGATGCAGTTGTTTATTTCATCAACAGCGTCGTTTCTAGGAGCAAGAATTGTTCGCTCACACAACCATCTGTGATTTTTGAAATTTTCTGCTAAATTTGGAAAAACTTTATCTATAAGTTCCCCAACAGATGAAACTATATTTCCAAAATCAGGAGGAAAAGATACATCACACATTGGGGATCCATTTGGGAATGTACCTTCACCAATCTGTAAAAGCTTGCGAGCGAAATTCTGTGCAGAGTGATCCCCTAAAACTTGTACTCTCAAATTGGTTCTTAATGTAATTTTTTTAATGTGCTTCCAAAGAACTGAAGCTTTAAGGCAAGCATTGATTTCATCAGCAGGAGTTGACCTCGGTATGACTGGGAGAGTTTGACGAAAGTCACCGGCTAGAAGTAGTAGAATTCCTCCCATTAGCTTATTATTTCCCTTTAAGTCTCGCAAAGTTCTATCGAGGGCTTCAAGAGAATGCTTATGTGCCATAGTGCATTCATCCCATACAATGATTCTACAACTTTTGAGTACTTGGGCCTGACCAGATGTACTGCTAATGTTACATGTGGGATATTGTTCGTTAGCAATGTTTAATGGTAATTTAAGCATTGAATGCGCTGTACGGCCTCCATCAATGAGTGTGGCAGCTATCCCTGATGAGGCAATAGCAAGTGCAATTGCATTCTTTGATCGGATTTCAGCAAGTAATAAATTAATTAAAAATGTTTTCCCAGTTCCTCCGGGTGCATCAAGGAAAATAATGCCACCCTGTTGTTTATTGATGCAGTCCATAATGCTATTATATGCCTCTCTTTGATCTTCAACCAAGAGAGGCTTCTTGGAATCAACAAACCTGCGAAGTTGTTCAATATTGTAGTTCTTTTCTCTCATAAGTTCTCTATTTAATATTGTCGGCTGACATAGCTCCGGGGATTGCAAGCCTAGCTGTGATAATGTCTTATCATTGATGGCCAGACACTTATTTTGTAACAATAAAAGAGCTTCATTGAAAATATCGGATGAGAAGTTTATGTCAAGAGTAGGGTTAGCTCTTCTGGCTTTGATAAGTACATCTTCACTCATGCTCTCACGATATTTCTCCCACAAATTTTGAGGATTGGATGGGTTGCAGGTGGTCAGTAGAATGCCAAAGAGTTCTCTGATTTGTTCAGGAAAAGACTGACTTGCTGCTTCTGATAATACATTATCCCAGTGTTGATCATCCTCAAGTAAGCCAAGGTTTTGGCAAGCTTCTCTGAATGTGCGACATTCTTCACCATTAACACATTTTAAAGATGAAAATGAAGTTGGTCCTCGGACTGTATGAAGCAGCATTCTGAGAAAAAAACATTCCGCATTGTTAGGGTGAACAGTATATACTCGACCGAGAGCTTCACTGGCAAATATGCCTTCATGTTCGGGAACTGATGTTCCTTGCTTCCTTCTGCAGAAACTCTTTCTTGAAGCATTCCAAGTGTAATATCGTGGAACCTCAGGATAGAGCAAATTTTTTGCGAACGGGTCCTGTTGACACAATTGAAAGAAAGCCGTTAAAGTAGTGTTTGGTGGTGCTGCCGCAACTGTCCGGGCATTAGCATTGGTGAAATACACCCTTTGGCCATTCTCCAAATGAACACTAAGGTGAACAACGTTTGGATGACGTTCATGAATAGGAAAACTCAATATCCGCCAAACTGCTTCATTGCTACTGATATATCTACCCAACAGGTACTGAGATATTTCATCATTAGTGTTTTCTTTGGAAAGTCCAAAAATGGCCATATCATTGCCCTTATTAACATATTTGCAAATATACTTGATAGACCTAACTGAATTACAATATTCAACATTTATGTGGGCCTTGAACATTCTAGAAAGAAGTGGGGAGTATGGAACAACCCATTTGTTGTCAACTTCAATTTCAGTGTTTCCTCGGCCCTTCAGCTTGCCTTTGAAACCTCCATTTTCTGGGGCTCGTCTCCTGTAGCGAGGATAACCATCAAACCCAGTTTGTGTATCACTAATCAGGTCTCTTGGCTAATTTTTGCTGCACTTGCCATTTTTCATACATGGTGCATTTATATTAAAAGTGCTACATGGTCCATGGATCATATTTTTTATCACCACTTCATAGAGATTGGGGTCTTCCTCTGGGTTTGGTATCTCAGCGGAAATAACATTATCAATTTGAATAGGATGAATTTTGTCTTTAAGCCAGATTAAAATATGTGAATGTGGTAGTCCGCGTTTTGCCATTCAATTGTGAACATCCAACATCGAGTCTCCCCAAATATGCATTTCTTTGTTATTAGAGCAATTAATTTATTCAACTTTAGTTTGAACACTCTGGCTGTCAGGTCATGGCGGTCCATCGGTTTCTGTCCATTAAAGAGTTCGGCATTAATTTCAGGCCATGAAGGGTTACATGTAAATGTTATAAAAAGATCGGGGCGTCCATAAGTTCTAACAAAGACCATGGCATCTTGTGTGTACTCGTGCATGTGTCGAGGACTTCCTGTGAAAGTAGCTGGCAGTATCACCAATTTTCCAAAATTAGCAACCATCCCATCATTGGCAACAGCATCCCTCAAGTGAATGTATTCTTCCACTCTGAGCTCTTTTTGATTAAGACGGATGTAAAGAAGACGCTCGCTCTCAATTTTTGCATACATATCTACAATATATTGACTGAATAATTGCCTGCAATTTAAAATGTGATTATAAACATTATCCCTGGCCATTATTCTATATGAATAAAAGCTCATAGCTGAAACTGTTCTATTAGTTGGTACACCTGTATTTTGGTCTATCTGTCTATAGTTAAAATGGTAGCCATCCTCGCCGTCCCAAAATATTATAGGATATTGAAGTGGATCATAAGATCTATGTGTTTCAGAAATGCGTTGCAGTGCATTGCTGCGGCGTTGTATAATGATGTCACGTTGACCAAACTCATCCGCTGATAGAACTACAGCAACGTCATTACTTTGAGGAGCATTGAAACGGCGTTCGTGTTCACCTGATGGTGTTTTATCAGCCCTTATTACTAACTTGTATTCATCTGATGGCATATTCTCCAATGCTGTTTTAAATATTTTTATAAGTTGATTGCATCGATGAAACATACGCTGTAGGCACAATACTGTACCATGTCGCAAGGCAGAACTGAAATGGCATCTTTGGTTCAACTCTAGCTGAGCATCTTCCAAGAAGAATATTTGTAAAAATCGGGGAGGTTGATCAAGTGAGGGTAATAATGAACCTGCTCTATGGTACACCTGACCTTGAACCCTGAAAGTTGTTGGAAAAACACTTTCTTCTGAAAATGATGTGGCACCAAACGAAGTCATTTGGAAACATGAATTGTATTTTCTTATATTCCTTAAAAAATGATTGGATTCGGATGAATTGCCAGACATCAAAGAAAAAAGCTCATCTGGTGGTAATTGCGGAGGTGAAAGATAAACTTTTCCATTTTTACAGCAGAAGCCAGGAGGCTCATCTTTAAATTTCTTTGCTTTACAGTAGTTATATACTATAGACATTTGGCCGATAGTAATACTTGGGTGTTGTTCGTAATTTTTGCACGAATCATAATTAAAACCTTCTAAAAGTAAATTGGAAAGTCTATCACGCGAGTTTCGTGAGGCCAATGTTCTTTCCCTGACATTCAGAATCCTGGCCGTATGTTCTTGTGGGGTTTCTGCCGCTCTCGAAGTACTGACCCTGTTTCTATTTTGCCGAAGCCTGTTCGCACGCTGTCCCACGGATTCCGCCGCTCTTGAGGTACTGGCCCTCTCTCTCTCTTGTTGAAGCCTGTTCTCACGCTGTTCCAAGGATTCCGCCGCTCTTGAGGTACTGGCCCTCTCTCTCTCTTGTTGAAGCCTGTTCTCACGCTGTTCCAAGGATTCCGCCGCTCTTGAGGTACTGGCCCTGTCTCTCTCTTGTTGAAGCCTGTTCTCACGCTGTTCCAAGGATTCCGCCGCTCTTGAGGTACTGGCCCTCTCTCTCTCTTGTTGAAGCCTGTTCTCACGCTGTTCCAAGGATTCCGCCGCTCTTGAGGTACTGGCCCTGTCTCTATCTTGTTGAAGCCTGTTCTCACGCTGTTCCAAGGATTCCGCCGCTCTTGAGGTACTGGCCCTCTCTCTCTCTTGTTGAAGCCTGTTCTCACGCTGTTCCAAGGATTCCGCCGCTCTTGAGGTACTGGCCCTCTCTCTCTCTTGTTGAAGCCTGTTCTCACGCTGTTCCAAGGATTCCGCCGCTCTTGAGGTACTGGCCCTGTCTCTATCTTGTTGAAGCCTGTTCTCACGCTGTTCCAAGGATTCCGCCGCTCTTGAGGTACTGGCCCTCTCTCTCTCTTGTTGAAGCCTGTTCTCACGCTGTTCCAAGGATTCCGCCGCTCTTGAGGTACTGGCCCTGTCTCTCTCTTGTTGAAGCCTGTTCTCACGCTGTTCCAAGGATTCCGCCGCTCTTGAGGTACTGGCCCTGTCTCTCTCTTGTTGAAGCCTGTTCTCACGCTGTTCCAAGGATTCCGCCGCTCTTGAGGTACTGGCCCTCTCTCTCTCTTGTTGAAGCCTGTTCTCACCCTGTTCCAAGGATTCCGCCGCTCTTGAGGTACTGGCCCTGTCTCTATCTTGTTGAAGCCTGTTCTCACGCTGTTCCAAGGATTCCGCCGCTCTTGAGGTACTGGCCCTCTCTCTCTCTTGTTGAAGCCTGTTCTCACGCTGTTCCAAGGATTCCGCCGCTCTTGAGGTACTGGCCCTCTCTCTCTCTTGTTGAAGCCTGTTCTCACGCTGTTCCAAGGATTCCGCCGCTCTTGAGGTACTGGCCCTGTCTCTATCTTGTTGAAGCCTGTTCTCACGCTGTTCCAAGGATTCCGCCGCTCTTGAGGTACTGGCCCTGTCTCTATCTTATTGAAGCCTGTTCTCACGCTGTTCCAAGGATTCCGCCGCTCTCGAAGTACTGGCCCTTTCTCGATTAATCCTAAGACGATGCTCACGTTGCACAGCAGTCTCAGCACTTCGCACATTTCTTTTTTTACTCACTTCTGGTATGACTTTTCCAATAGGTTTCCGTTTCTTGGGAGGCATCTCAGATCTCTAAAAGCTAAACAAAAGAAAAGAGTATAAAACAGTAATAAAAATAGGCAAAGTAAAGTGCGAAAAAAGCAATTTAGAATCTGCATACCTAAAAAAAATATGTTATTTAAAAGCTAAACAAAAATAAAGAGTATAAAACAGCAATAAAATATAGGCAAAGTAGAGTGCGAAAAAAGCAATTTAGAATATGCATACCTAAAAAAATGTTATTTAAAAGCTAAACAAAAGTAAAGAGTATAAAACATCTATAGTTTTAATATTTAATTAATATATAATTTAAAATAGCCTATCGTTTTCCTCGTATCTTTTGTACCTATGTATGGAAATTTTGGAACTGTAAAAAAAAAAAAACGTTGCTTCAATAATATAAAAAAAAAACACCCAGGCAAACTTTCGAACCAAGGTTGTGAAAATACGAAGCCGCACACCTAATGTTAAGAACGGGGTAAGTAAAAAAGCTCGTGGAGGAAAAAGGTTACACATATAAAGTTTTGTTTAATGTTAGCTATAAAATGAAGGATAAAAAATATATGAAAAACTTATTATTTTTGTGTATTCCAAAATTTTGCATGCAACTTAAATGTTTTTTTTTTAACAAAGGAAAATATATAAAATGATGATATTGACGAAATATAAAAAAACTTAGTAAAATTAAGAAAAGAAAAATACTAAAAAAATATGCTGGATTAACATAAAAACATATATCAATTTTAGGAAATAAAAGCGTGTGAGAGAGTGCTCACCAAAAACAGTTCCTCTCAGTTGTTAGGTCGGCTTGCCCGAGCCCCCCTGCCTTGGAAGCACAATTCGTCTGTCCTCGACGAACTTCCTGGTATCTTCAGATGAAGCACAATTCGCCGCTCTCGACGTACTCCAACCACTATGCGAATCTCTCAACGATTCGTCTCGGCTTCACCTTTTTCTTTGAGATGTCAGCCACTCAGTCCCTTCTCAGACCGCTTGTATGGTCGTTTATGGAAGATGGACGAAGATCCCGGAGTTCATCTTGGGCAAGCCCCCGCGAGGATTTTTTCTTGTCTTGTCGGCACAGCTGTGACACTAATTGGTCGGTGGGTACTTTGGACTGTCCATCTGGTGGGCGGGCGGCTACATTCTCTCGGCAATAATTGATTTATATATTTTTTAAAATAGCCTATCATCATCCTCGTTATTTTTTACCTATGTATTCAAATTTTGGTTTGAATTAGTGAACTACTGCGAATTTGTATACCGGACATACAGACCAACCAACAGACAAACATACAAACATTCATTTTTATATATATAGAGAAGAGATAATCCAAACTGTGCCTTATCAGCTTTATATTAAGATCTGCATTGTGCGCTAGGCCAAGTTCTATTGTCAGTCAAATATTTTCTAGAAATTCTATTATGTTGTGTTAAATATTACTTTGTGCCAACATACTATGGGTTATCCTTAGTATAGATGGCTGTGAGTGACAAGGATGCTAACACATGTAATGGTGCTGCCACAGTACACCCTACGGTGTGACATGAAACGTTCCCTGCTGAACAAGGACCTCACCAAATCCCTGGAAATCTTCATTGAAAACAAGGTCAGTAACTTCAAACCATGTCTATACAAGAAAATAAGACCTAATTCAAATAAATTAATAGTGTATGATGCTTCGGCAAAAGCGTTGTTACCATCATCATACAAAAGAATAAATTCATTTTATTCTTTTATTCATTTTATTTTATTCTTTTATTCTATTCATTTATTCTTTTGTCTGATGATGGTAACAATTCTGTTTCTGAAATGTAAGACACTATTAATTTATTTGGATTAGGTCTTTTTTCTTGTATCTACAATCCAAATTGTGCTTTTATCACATTCAAGCCATCTCTTGTTAAATGTTTGCCTACCCACATTTGACTTCTTTATAAAAGAAATATGTGGATGTGTGTCATTTTGTTCAATTTAGAAACAATAATCAAGTAACAGTAGAACCACCAGTAGATTGGACACTCCAACTAATGGAAACCTCAATTCAATGGACAGTTTTCATCACCAAAATTACCAATTTTAACAATTGGCTGCTCTTCAGTAAAAGGAAACCTTTCTCAGTTATGTTTTTTTTTTTTTTTTTTGTTTTGTTTTGTTTTTTTATCCCCTTGTGTATGCAAAGATTACACAAATTCCATGAGTCCATGCTCCTCGAGCTGTTTTATGATAAGCAGTGTCCTCTCCTAAAGGTCCTGGTTTAGTGCCTCTAATGCAAACCAAAATGTGATCTGAAGCACACCTTTGTCTAAAGGTTACATTGGCTCTGCAACTAAGGGTTGTCCATTAAAGAGAGTTTGTTCTACTGTACTTTCTAGTGTCCATTGTGTTATTTACATCTATCTATACTAGAGTACCAGCCAATAATGCATGAGATATTTAATAACACCAAAATATTGAAAAATTTATTTGCACATATAGCTTCAATATTGTTGTTGTTTCTTATCCCCTTGTGTAAAAATTACACAAATTCCATGAGTTCATGCTCCTTGAGCTGTTTTATGATGAGCAGCAGCCTCTCCCAAAGGTTCTGTTTTGTACATCTAATGCAAGCTAAAATGTGTTCTGGAGTTGCAGGTGCCAAGCTACATTTTGGGCAAGTGGGGTAGATCTTGTAGCGTCAATATTAAACTAGATAAGAAAATCAGGGGATAATCAATATTACTGTACAAATTAAATAGACTCCATGTAAACAGTAGAACTTCCATGTGGAATGGGGTGTAGCTATGAACCTCAGACAACATCAAACAACACTAAAAAGATTTACAACTGGCCATCTCAAGCCATTGAAGATAGAAAATAACAACAAAATCTACCCCACTTGCCCATAATGTAGCTTGGCATCTGCATCTCCAGAACACATTTTGGCTTGCATTAGATGCACTAAACAAGACCTTTGGGAGAGGCTGCTACTTATCATAAAATAGCTCAAGAAGCATGAACTCATGGAATTCATGTAATCCTTACACAAGGGGATAAGAAACAACAAAAGAACATCCATATAATGTAAATTGAGTGATATAGTCTTATTATTAGTTTCTCAACCTTCTCAAAATGCAGATTCAGATGAGTGAGCAGCTTTGCTAATGTACTGTAATGTGTGTAGACAACAGAGAAACACAAGCCTGTCCCTGTAGACTTCAAGATCAGCCCCACCACCCTGCACAATGTCAAAGATGTAAGCTGTATGATTACCATCAGTCCAAAGTCCCGGCTGACATGTTGTGGCAGCGGGCAAAGATCCCGGACTTCTTTGTCCAAGGCCAACTGGACAACACCCTCTGTTACATCTGCCAGCCTTTCACCGGCACAGTAGGTTCCCTCCTGGACTACACGGGGAGGTTTACATTTACTGAGGGTTTTTTTTTATGTCGTTACCATTATCTTTCTGAGATATTTTTGAATATTACTGTGTATGATCAAAGAAACAATATACACTCATGGACAAACTTAATAAAGTTGTATCTTTTAACATGTATATCAGGATTCAGACAATAACTCTGAAAGATAACTTGATACACAGTAACCTTTATTGAAGATACATGAGATGACAAAGAGTGGATAAAATTGCCTCTGTCTCCTTCAAAAAAAATATATATATGTGGATGTGTGTCATTTTGTTCAATTTAGAAACAATAATCAAGTAACAGTAAAACCACCATTAGAGCGGACACTCCAACTAGCGGAAACCTCAATACAAAGGACAGTTTTCATCACTAAAATGTTAAATTTTACAAATTAGCTTCTCTCCAGTAAGAAGACACCTTTCTCTGTTGTGTTGTTTTTGTTTCTTATCCCCTTGTATGCAAAAATTGCACAATTTTCCATGAGTCCATGCTCCTAGATGACCAGCGATATTCAAGACTTTCGACTTCCTTATGTTTTGTCCATGAGTGTATATCCAGAAAAATTGATAGGAATTTTCAACAAAAAGAGATATGATAAGGTAAATATGGACATAAGGACTGTATGCAAATATAAATCCACAATTCTTCCACAAAACAAACCTGTCACTATAAGACATTGTCATCTGTATGTGAACAATTTACATAGTCGCTATTATTTACTTCTTCTTCTTTCTTATCTCCACTCAATCATATTAGGATATCAAGTTGTGACCTTTGATGGTGTCTGTTTGACAACCATCATGACTGGGTGAAGTAGAATGCATCTGCCTTTGTCATTAAGACTGGGAGCACTACTCAGCGGCAGGCCGTCTTAGCTCCTAAAGAAATGGCGCCTCTGACATGACGAACAGACGCCATGTGCAGCTGCTTCTAACATGGAGTACAAATGCTGCTCATCCTGTATCTCTGGATCAGGAGCCCTCACAGGGTACTATCAGCCGGGCCAGCTGAACACAGGTTTTTTAGTGAGCTTGTTACTGCTCTCCCTCCTCCTTTTTTATCCAGGCTTGGGACCGGCAAAGGCGGAGTTAATTATTTACTATTATTTACTTACAACCTGAGTGGTCTGATGAGTATCGCTACCATAAAACACACCTAACTTTTCTTTTTTGACTTTGTTTTAGCTCTTTGATTTCAAATTTTTGTAAGGGAATGGCTCTGTGTGGTTGGCTAAATTCCAATCCTACTGGGTGTCCTCCACATTCAGTCTCCCACAGCCAGTATCCAAGACAAACTGAGTTGCTCATACTGTTGTTGTTTCTTATCCCCTTGTGTAAAGATTACACGAATTCCATGAGTCCATGCTTCTCAAGCTGTTTTATGATAAGCAGCAGCCTCTCCCAAAGGTCCTGTTTATACATCTAATGCAAGCCAAAATGTGTTCTGGAGTTGCAGGTACCAAGCTACATTTTGGGCAAGTGGGGTAGATTTTGTTGTTATTTTCTATCTTCAATGGCTTGAGATGACCTGTTCTAAATCTTGTTAGTGTTGTTTGGTGCTGTCTGAGGTTCAAAGCTTCTCCCCTGGGTCCACTCCATGCTGCCCATACATAACAACCCAGCTGTGTCCAGCTCAATGTAGAGAAGTGTGAGGCTCCCATCAAGTCCATAGAACTCCAGCTGGTGCGGGTGGAGACCTGCGGTTGTGCTGAGGGTTACTCTAGAGATGGTAGGTTATCATCTCTTTGCACAATAAGTCACAATTTGAATTATAGATCATAAACACAAGGTAATAAGACCAAATCCAAATAAATGAATAGTGTCTGAAGATGGTAACAATGCTGTTACCGAAACGTCACACACTATTTATTTATATGGATTTGGTCTTATTACCTTGTGTTTACATCTCTTTACTCTTCTCCCCTTCTAACAACTATGTTAACACAAGACATTCTGAAGGCTGTTGAGCAGGCCACGCAGAGGGAGATGAAATCCTTTATTTTACCACATTGTGTTTGTGTGAATGTCATCCGTCTTCAAAAGTAGATTTCTGCATTGAAGAGTTTTTTTTTAGGAATATACACTGGGAATGGGCAAAGTAGGTTTGCAAATGTGGGGTGTATTTTGGTAAAAGTACTGTTCTGAATGGTATTCCTGTGCAAAAAAAGGCGCCTTATCTTTTCAATTAATGCCAAGAATCATCATCGCAAAGACTGTGCAGATTCAGATAAGTCTCAACACCAGTTTTAGCAAATTCAGACAAAAGAGATCAACCAGTATATCAGGCTTTCTGATTTTGGCCTTCATCAGTACAGGTGGCTTCAATTTCATGACTTCCTATGAGAGGAATTCAGCCCAATCTGCTAAAGGGATGTTTCTGCTGGTGAAATGGTGGAGCCCACCTCGGGCCAGAATATATTGTAAAATGGGTTATTTCCCCAACTTATAGGCTTCCTAGTATTTTCTAAGGCTCTTATTGTTAGGAACGGTGGTTTAGATTTTGTACTCTAATGAGCCCTCACGTTATTGGATACAAAAAAATATATTGTGAATATAATTAAAATACAGTAAAACCCCTTTATAAGCGAACCCCAATGCAATTGAACATGTTGTTCCCTGTAGCCATGGTTTTTTATAGCCATAGTTCACTGTATTATAAAATGGGGATTGGTTGGGATTGGGATTGTTTCTGGTTTGTTATAAGGGAAAGTTCACTCTATCCCTGGTTAGTTTCAACAGGGTTTTACTGCAATATAATAGTATGTTCAACTATTCACAAATATTTCATGAAAGACTTATGTTAATATACTCCATGTTTCCACACTCTATATGTAAATATATATATACCCCAGAGTATATATGCAACTATGGTGGTGTGCAGCCACAGAGATCCAGAACATCCAGATAGGGGAGGGAGATGTCTGCCGGGGCCTGGACATCCCCATCTACATGGTCTTCCCCCGGCTCTTTGTCTGCCCCACCCTCCAGACCAACAACTTCAAAATTGGTACAGCACATCCTTTGGTAGAGCTAGGTGTACATATCAATAATTGAGCTTGGCACACACATGCATTAGTAGATACCACATTGGTAGAGCTGGCACATACATCAATGGTAGAGCTTGGCACATACATTAATGGTAGAGCTTGGCACATACATCAATGGTAGAGCTTGGCACATACATCAATGGTAGAGCTTGGCACATACATCAATGGTAGAGCTTGGCACATACATCAATGGTAGAGCTTGGCACATACATCAATGGTAGAGCTTGGCACATACATCAATGGTAGAGCTTGGCACATACATCAATGGTAGAGCTTGGCACATATATCAATGGTAGAGCTTGGCACATACATCAATGGTAGAGCTTGGCACATACATCAATGGTAGAGCTTGGCACATACATCAATGGTAGAGCTTGGCACATACATCAATGGTAGAGCTTGGCACCATACATCAATGGTAGAGCTTAGCACACACATGCATTGATAGATACCCACATTGGTAGAGCTTGGCTTGCACCTCAGTAGCTTGAGAAATTCCATATTGGAAACTGACTTCAAAATCAGTGCCTCACTATGTTACTTCTGTTCCAGTAATACATTTCATGTTAATCATTTATTTATTATTCCACTCACAATCACCAACTTGGTGAGCAATAGACTCAGCAATTCATTGAGGAACAACTTGCACATTGTTCATATAGGTTTAATAGCCTAAAACATGGGTGTGTTGGTCACTTTTCTTAGTTATATCAGGGAAATGTGTTTTCTGCCATAGCTTTCCATTTGTATATATTGTCGCAGTGATAAATAGGCAGGAGCAAGATTTAAATGATTCTCATTTATTATAAAGTGTTAATAAATACAACAATAACAAAAAGCTTTATTAAGACATATTAGTCTTAGTAAGGATTCTCCATGCACGGAAATGGGATACATATAGGATACATGCAAGAATAACAGTGATAACAACGACAAAAGTCCCTGTTATGACCCTTTGGTCTTATACAACTTCTCCAAGTAGAAGAGGGTATATACAGGAACAATAGTTACAATAAATGTTATTTACAATGTGTCAAGGGGGAGAGAAGCAAGAAAGGGCTTGCCAGGGAACTAGAGTATTATCATGGGTAGATAGAGTTGATAAATATAGGGAGATAATTTCAAATTGATCATAAACAAACGGAATATAAACAAGTTACTCACCAAGATGGTTGTTCTTGCTTCTGTCTCGCACACAACACATTTCTTGCTCACCTCCATGCAGATCCCCCATGCCAATGAATGATGAGTGTCTTAAATCAGAGCTCACTGGCTAGGTGTTGTAGAGTTATTTGACAATACAGTTAAACCTGTCGCCCCCTCTTGGGACTCACCAAAATAGGGTGATATAGAGAGGGGGTGCTATAGACGGGTCACTTTTAATGTAAATCGCATCGTACTACGTATTCAAAATTGAACGCTATAGAGAGGGAGGCGCTATTTAGAGGGGGTACTATAGACAGGTCACTTTTAATGTAAATCGCATCGTACTACGTATTCAAAATTGAACGCTATAGAGAGGGAGGCGCTATTTAGAGTGGGTACTATAGACAGATCACTTTTAATGTAAATCGCATCGTACTACGTATTCAAAATTGAACGCTATAGAGAGGGAGGCGCTATTTAGAGGGGATGCTATAGACAGGTCACTTTTAATGTAAATCGCATCGTACTACGTATTCAAAATTGAACGCTATAGAGAGGGAGGCACTATTTAGAGGGGGTGCTATAGACAGGTCACTTTTAATGTAAATCGCATCGTACTACGTATTCAAAATTGAACGCTATAGAGAGGGAGGCACTATTTAGAGGGGGTGCTATAGACAGGTTTAACTGTATATTTTTAAAATAACCTATAGAGTAGATATTCATTCTGATAGAGAGCCATCTCTCTCAGAAAATTTCAGTTTCATGAAAATTGTCTGGGAACAAATTGTCTGTGTCCTTCCTCTTAGACACTCTTGTTCCTCTTGGAAAAATGTTGTAGTTAGTTAAAGTGAAAACATTAGACTTCCAGAGATACAAGTATCTTTCTATAAATATTTTTAAAAAATAAAGAGATCACACAGGTTCTGTTTTTGTTTGATATCAAAATGCATTCAATGAATAACAATCAAGACCTGAAATATTTTCAAATACTTCTAATTCTTCTTAAAAATCCAACGAGAACTTCTAAAAGTGCATAAAATGACTGCAAATTGGAAAATTTCAATTATTAATATGCCACTTACACAAAATTTGATTACCTATTTAATATATTTTTTAAAATAAATTAATCAATCAAATAAAAATAAAGAAACTTATACATGGAAACCTTTGATATCTTCTTCCTTCTTCTTTCTTATCTCCACTCCATCATATTAAGGTATCAAGCTTGTAAAGCTTGACAACCATCATGACTGGGTGAAGTAAAATGCGTCTGCCTTTGTCATTAAGACTAGGAGCACTACTCAGTGGCAGGCCGACTTAGCTCCAATATGAAATGGTCGCCTCTGACATGAGGAACAGACGCCATATACAGCCGCTCCTA
Source organism: Cordylochernes scorpioides (assembly GCA_030710605.1). Classification (NCBI taxonomy): domain Eukaryota; kingdom Metazoa; phylum Arthropoda; class Arachnida; order Pseudoscorpiones; family Chernetidae; genus Cordylochernes; species Cordylochernes scorpioides. The sequence goes on from CP092870.1 coordinate 92,269,654, forward strand.
ACATGGAGTACAAACGCTGCTCATCCTGTATCCCAGAATCAGGAGCCCTTACAGGGTACTATCAGCCGGGCCAGCTGAACCCAGTTTTTTTAGTGAGCTTGTTACTGCTCCCCCTCCTCCTTTTTCATCCGGGCTTGGGACTGGCAAAGGTGGAGTACCGGTAAAGGCTTTGATATGGATACAGGGGATTATTTTTTTTATTGAAATGTTGTTGTTTGTGTCCACACCATCCCCCATCAAGTCTTGGTGACTCCATGGACAAATATTCTTTAATTTGACCTATTAGTGACCCCATCACACTTGTAGCTCATTTAATGACCTTTTGGTAGCTTTCTTGACCTCTTACAGCCATCTTATTGGAGCTCTTCTTTCCTTCTTCAATTTTCACCCAAAATCAACATCTTTTTTTTTTTTTTGCTTATCCCTAGTACACGTAGTACAGGCTATGATAATCATGGTGGGTAGTTAGCGACTGCTTTTTACTGTAAGCATACCATATGTCTACACATGTGAAAAGCACTTCGACTTTGCACTTACAAATGTGCCATAACCCCGTTTTGATTACTTGCACTCGCTGGTGGGGTTGGACTTTTGCATGAATCTGGGGCCATTGGAGCTTTTTTTTTTTTAAATCAACATCTTCTCTATATAATCCTATGAAGATTTCTACTGTAATAAAAAATATATATTTGGTTTTTGATTTCTGAGAAATAGAAGCATTAAGTTTTGTAGATTGTAGGTAAAAGAAGTATTCCAATATGGTGATGTTGGGTGTGCAGAGTTTGAGGTGAACCTGGTTGTGGTGTTTGAAGACAACCACCTCATCACTGAGAACTTCCCCATCAAACTGGTCCAGTCCTGATGATCCTCATCTAGTCCCCCCCTCTATCTCTACATTGTGACGACATCCTGTTACAAGGATTTTAATTTACACCCTTTAGGACACAATTTTGTCCCAAACAAAAAGTTTTAAGAGAGCGAAGGAGAAATGTATTTCTATAATTAAATAAAATATACTCCCTTATGTATCGATATTAAGCTAGACATAATCAGGCACCCAGAGAAAAGTATCTTTTCAAAATCTTAAATACAAGGTAATAAGATCAAATCCAAATGAATAAATAGAACGTGATGTTTTGTCTAATTACTTTGTGTTTATAATCTAAATTGTGCATTTTCAAAATCTTTAATATCTAGCTTTCAGGTATGAATGCCATTCTATAGGAGAAAACATGATACGCTCAGATACATAATACGCTCTATTGCCGATTTATTGTATCATGTTTTTACAAGATAATAAGACCTAATAATTTAATAGTGTGTGACGTTTTGGCAATAGCATTGTCACCATCACCAGACAAAAGAATAAAATTTAAAACATTTTATTCTTTTTTTATGATGATGTTGACAATGCTGTTACCGAAACGTCACACACTATTAAATTATTGGGATCCTATTTTCTTGTATTATAATCCAAATTGTGCTTTATCATTGTATCATGTTTTCTTCTGTAGAAGGGCGTTCGTACCTGAAAACTAGAAATTAAATATTTTGATAAGAAACTTTTTCCCTGGAAGCCTGATATTCTCTTTACCTTAAATAATTTATTTAATTATAAAAACAAGATAAGGCACAATTTGGATTATAGATTATAAACATAAGGTAATAAGACCAAATCTAAATAAATAAATAGTGTGTGACGTTTTGGTAACAGCGTTGTTACCATCTTCCGGAGTACTTTTGTCTGAAGATGATAACAACGCTGTTACCGAAACGTCACACACTATTTGTTTATTTGGATTTGGTCTTATTACCTTGTGTTTATAAAATAAGATAAAACATAAGGTTTCGAACTTCTTGTTTCTTCTACAGTTCTACCTGTTAGAAGATCCATGTTGTTTGACGCATCTTTGATGTGAAACTATCTTGTATTTATAATAAAAGAAATAATTTCTCCTTCACTCTCTTCAACTTTGTGTTATATATTTAAAAGGGGAGAGATTATATTCAATAGGAACATTATTCCCTTATATTGATAAACATTCCATTAAATTGTATAAATAAATAATTGCCCCTCTCTCCCTGTTTTATTCTATATTGTTAATTATGATAAGGTATAATAATATTTGGATTATATTCTAAAGGTAACAAGACCAAAAGTATTATTTTACTACTTTGTCTGAGGATGGTAAACTATATACTGTAACTGGTAACTATATATGGGGGGTCGGTGGAAGGCTGGTTAAACCGTTTGGTTTACGATCACTACGACCCGGGTTCGATCCCCGCATTGGACACTTTTTTCTGTTTAAAGAAAAAAAAAAATGCTCCAATGGCCCCCCGATTCTTGCAAAAGTCCAACCCCACCAGCGAGTGCAGGTAACCAAACGGGGCTCTGGCACATTTGTAAGTGCAAAGTCGAACTGCTTTCACATGTGTAGACATGTGGTGCGCTTACAGTAAAAAAAGCAGTTGCTAACTACCCACCATGATTATCATGGCCTGTACCACGTGTACTAGGGATAAGCAAAAAAAAAACTATATACTGTGGGCCCGGTTAGTACTTGGGAGGGTGTTCACTATATACTGTTATCGATAAGGCACAATTTGGATTATAGATTATAAACAAGAGGTAATAAGACCAAATCCAAATAAATAAATAGTGTGTGATGTTTCGGTAACAGCCTTGTTACCATCTTCAGACAAAAGTACACACGGTACTTTTGTCTGAAGATGGTAACAACGCTGTTACCGAAACATCACACACTATTTATTTATTTGGATTTGGTCTTATTACCTCTTGTTTATATACTGTTACCGAAATTTCACAAAATATTTCATTAATTTAATTTGGTCTTTTATTAACTTATAATTCTAATCTATAATCCAAATTGTATCTTATCAATCAAGACCAGATCCAAATTATTGAAATGTTTGTGACGTTTCAGTAACAGCATTGTTACCATCACCAGACTGTAATCATTTAGTACTTGGTGTGCTGTTACAGAGAAACATTTCAATAATTTAGTCTTGTTACCTTTTGATCCTAATCTTGTTAAATCTCATAAGGTAATAAAATCAAATCATTTTAAATCTATAATCCAAATTGTATCCTTTCATCTTGTTAATGGCAATTTATTTTATAGATTGTCAACATGTAAGGTATAACATGGCTATATACAAATAAATAAATAATGTGTGCCATTTCAATAACAATGCTTGTTACTGAAATGCCATACACTATTTATTTATTTTGGTTTGCAACAATTAATTTTTGGCAATGTGTTTATTTTTTATTTTCTCTACAAACCTTACTGCAATGCTAAAAGTTATTGAATGAGAGGGTTCTACACTGATGAGCCAAGCCCTCTCATTTCAATAACTTTTATCTTTGCTAAAACAAGGTAATAAGACCAAATCCAAATTAATAAATAGTGTGTGACGTTTCGGTAACAGCATTGTTACCATCTTCAGACAAAAGTACTGAATGAGAAATTTTACCACAGCATGTTTTAAATAGCTACTGTTATCAAGTGTGTAAACAAAATAACAGATAAGAAGAAGATATTTATCTGAGAAACACGGAATATTATTCTTAGAATTAAAAGTGGAAAAAAACTAATTACCGAAACGTCACACACTATTTATTTATTTGGATTTGGTCTTATTACCTTGTTTTATAATCTATAATCCAAATTGTGCCTTATCAATTTTATCTTTGCTCTTAATTCTTAAAATTAAAGATACTTCGGCCAGTAAATCTTTTTATTATCTCGATGTTTCAACAAAAAATCTTTCGTTCTAGTCAGGAGCAAATAAAAATTAAAGCATTTGGCAAAGCATTAAATATTATTCTGAATAATAAAAAGATTTACTGGTCGAAGTATCTTTAATTTGAAGAACTATGAATGCCAGCAGCAACCTCTATCTTTACATCTAATCATTGAAGTAAGTTTGTAGAGATAAAAAGAAACACAAAAATTGATTGTTGCAGATTTTATCAATAGATAGCAATTTATAAATGTATACACGCAATTCTGGCCATAATTACCCGTTTCATGATTTTCAGGATGCCTAAATGACCAATTTTTTTGGTCGTTAAGGTACAGCTTGCACCACGCTGATGAGGGCCAACAGCCCGAAACGCGTCCGTGGTTAACTTTTCTTGATTAATCAAGAATGGGTATTTGGCCAATTCTGGAATAATTAGAAATCAACGAGAATAGTTGATATTTATTCCGATAGATGGCGCAAGCCATCAGCAACTTTAAGTTGCACGATAAGGAGATGCCTTTTTCTTAAATGTATTCTTGTTTGGTGTCTTGTTACCTTATATGATTATATATACTGAAGGAACCTCTTACATAGATTATGTCAAAGCTTGGGCCACACATCTATTGCCTGCATATGATGCAATACTTTTGAAATTTTTTCTAAATCAATAAAATCACACAATTTTTGGGTTTTTTTTTGTCTACGCTCAAATTTATATCCTCTCTAAATAATATTGCTAGTTTATAAATATGTAAATTTTATATATTTTTTATTAATAAATGATATTGTAAACTCTAGGTATATCTCTCTTTCTTTATTGTGTCTCTTTCTTTATCTTCCCCATTTTTTTTTATCTAAAGTACATAATGAAAAAGGGAAGAAACAAACACAAGATACAGTAGAACCTCACTGTAAAGGACAACACCTAATTGCAAAGCCAAAGTGTCCTTTAGGGAGAGGTATCCTCTTACCGGAGAGTTACTAAATTGTAAAAATGACAGTTTTGCAAATGAAAACTGTCCTTTGTAGAGAGGTATTCGCTAAAGGGAGGTTCTACTGTAATAAGACCAAACTCAAATAAATAGTGTGTGATGTTTCGGTAATAGCATTGTTACCATCATCAGGCAAAAATTCTAGATTTTTCTGATGATGATAACAACAGTGTTAACGAAATGTCACACACTATTTATTTATTTGGATTTGGTCTTGTTACCTTGTTTTTCTAATCTATAATCCAAATTGTACCTAATCAAACTGTAACAAGACCGAATCCAAATTATTGAAATGTTTTGTGACATATGTATTTTGTTTCTAATATATAATTTCCAAATTGTACATTATCAAAATGAAGAAACAAGCGGTAACAAACACAAGATAATAAGACCAAATGCTGTTACCAAAACCTCACACACTATTTATTTAGATTTGGTCTTATTACCTTGTGTTTCTAATCTATAATCCAAATTGTACCTAATGAAATGGTAACAAGACCAAATCCAAATTATTGAAATGTTTGTGATGTTTCGGTATCTCAGCATTGTTACCATCATCAGACAAAATAATAATTGAGATTTGGTCTTGTTATATATTTTGTTTCTAATATATAATCTCCAAATTGTACCTTATCAAAAGTAATGAAGATGGATTGGAATGTGTTTCTTTAATTAAATAATTGCCAAGCTTTCGATTTAGGCTTTTCTTTATTTAGGCCCTTGCCGGTCCCAAGCCCGGATGAAAAAGGAGGAGGGGGAGCAGTAACAAGCTCACTAAAAAACCTGGGTTCAGCTGGCCTGGCTGATAGTACCCTGTTAGGGCTCCTAATCCAGGGATACAGGATGAGCAGCGTTTGTACTCCATGTTAGGAGCGGCTGTGCACATGGCGTCTGTTCCTCATGTCAGAGGCGGCCATTTATTTTGGAGCTAAGTCGGCCTGCCACTGAGTAGTGCTCCCAGTCTTAATGACAAAGGCAGACGCATTCTACTTCACCCAGTGTGGAGATAAGAAAGAAGAAGAAGAAGAGAGGCTTTTCTTCAGGTTTTTATCAATAAATGTATTGAATATACCAATACATTTAGAAGGAGTGTTGGGGAGAGAGCTAAATATGAACACAGATGAGTTTTTTTTTTGCTTATCCCTAGTACACGTGGTACAGGCCATGATAATCATGGTGGGTAGAAGAAGGCGACTGCTTTTACTGTAAGTGCACCACATGTCTACACATGTGAAAAACAGTTCGACTTTGCATTTAAAAATGTGCCAGAGTGTCGTTTGGTTACTTGCACTCACTGGTGAGGTTGGATTTTTGCAAGAATCGAGGGACATCCGAGCATTTTTTTTTTTTTAATCAGAAATAAAGTTACCAATGCGGGAATCGTACCCGGTTTGTAGCGGTTCAAAACGAATGGTTTAGACCATCCTTCCACCAATCCCCAGGTGATTGTTGTTTCTTATCCCCTTGTGGAAATATTCAATTCTCACAGGTGAGCATTGTTTCTTATCCCCTTGTGGAATTCTCACAGGTGAGTCGGCCTGCTCCAGGTGGCAGATAAGGAAACAGTTATCACAGATAGCTTATTGCTTATGATATGCTTATGCTAAGGACAGGTGGTACAGGCCATGATAATCATGGTGGGTAATTAGTAACCGCTTTTACTGTAAGTGCGCAACACATATAGAGGATTTTTGTAGTTTAGCAAAGAACATTCCTATTGGTTTATTTTAATACTTTTATGTTTGATGTTTTAATTTATATTTATGTATGTAAATTTGTGCCCTGCTTGTGAAGACTAACTTAAACACCTGTTTTGTAAATTCTACTGATTACATATTTTCTCTCATAGGATCAAACACAAGGTAATTCGACCAAATAAATAAATAGTGGGACGATAAGGCACAATTTGGATTATTCTATATACAGTTACGAGCGTCATCATCTCTGTCACCGTTTGCTTTTTTTTTTGGAATGGCGCTCTCCTATTGGTTGACTACGATCATGTGGCTATGATGGCGCCGCCACTACGCAAGACACTTTGTTTTTGACTTTGCCCCCCCCCCACTCGCTTTTTGGTTTTTGTAACTATTGTGTTGGAGCGGGTCGCTCCTGGAATAAATGCATATATTAGTTAATAACCAAATGGAATCCTCTCTTTCTTTTTCCCAAGCACATAGGCTATAGTTATTAACTAATATATGCATTTATTTAAGGCGCCAATTTATAATTGTAACAAATAGTATTTGAATCAAAACATTCAATCGGGTAAAATACGGGCGTTGCCCGGGTCATTTGGCTAGTAGATTATAAACACAAGGTAATAAGACTAAATCCAAATAGATTCAGTACTTTTGTCTGAAGATGGTAACAGCGTTGTTACCATCATCAGACAAAAGTACTAAATAAGAAAAAATATCACAGCATGTTTTAAATAGTTATCAAGTAATCAAATTGTGCCTTATTGTAAGTCATAATAATTTTACCAATGGCCATGATGTAAATATAACTGCATTCAATAATGTTTCAATTCATATTTACAATATGAATTATTGTAAATAGTTTCGCGCACAATTATCCAGATCGGATATAGTGTGTCTTATTTGCATCTAGTAATAAATAAATAATGTTTCAATAATACTTTGTTTTGAAAATGATGCGTAAGATTCTTTTTTGAAATTAACATTTTCTACTGCCCTTACCGCAATGGAAAAATTAATGAGAGGACCTGACTCATAATGGCCATGGTGCGCTAGTGCATCATAATACTTTGTTTATTAGTCTCCTTGTAAGGTTATATAGCATTAAATTAATATATTGATTTTATAAGAAATTTAAACTACTTTTGATGTGAATGTTTCTTTTTTGAAATAAACATGTCAAAAATAGTTTTAGGATTCTTATAACAGATGGCAAAGCTAATGCATCAAGTTAATATGTAAATACAGTTAAACCTGTCTATAGCACTCCCTCTTGGGACTCACTAAAATAGGGTGCTATAGAGAGGGGATGCTATATACAGTTCACTTTAAATGTAAATCGCATCGTACTACGTATTTAAAATCGGGCGCTATTTAGAGGGGACGCTATAGACAGGTCACTTTTAATGTAAATCGCATCGTACTACGTATTTAAAACCGGGCGCTATTTAGAGGGGGCGCTATAGATAGGTCACTTTTAATGTAAATCGCATCGTACTACGTATTTAAAATCGGGCGCTATAGAGAGGAAGGCGCTATTTAGAAGGGGCGCTATAGATAGGTCACTTTTAATGTAAATCGCATCGTACTACGTATTTAAAATCGGGCGCTATTCAGAGGGGACGCTATAGACAGGTCACTTTTAATGTAAATAGCATCGTACTACGTATTTAAAATCGGGCGCTATAGAGAGGAAGGCGCTATTTAGAAGGGGCGCTATAGATAGGTCACTTTTAATGTAAATCGCATCGTACTACGTATTTAAAATCGGGCGCTATTTAGAGGAGGCGCTATAGACAGGTTTAACTATAATATTTAACTAGTATTATTTTCAAGGATCATCTGTTGATTGGAAGTTGATTCAGAGAAAAACACAGCCATATCAACCAATGATATGATCCTGACGTTTCAGTGTATTGTCTTCACTCTGAGAGCAGAGTGCAGGTCACTGAAATGTCGGAATTTAAAATAAATCATTGATTGATATGGCTATATATTTTCTGGATAGTATTATTTGATACTTACTCGATCTAGAAGATATGTACTAAATTTCCATGAAGAAATTATACCTTCAACTACAAAATTTATCTAATCCTACTATACAAGATATTCTTCAAAATAAAGGAGATATCAATCCCTGATTCCGACCATCTGAAGCTTAGTTAGGAGTTCCAACCGCTGCAAGGTCTGCCACCTCTACTCCATCAACTCTACGCCATATGTAAATAACCAGGACAAGGTGACTCGACACCTGTAAACTGAAACGAAATAAATAAATTTGATACTTTATTTAGTATGAATGCATAACATAGATTATGGATAATTATATTTAAATTTAAAGTGCTACGTCCCCCTAGGGACACTTTCAGGCCGTGAATAGGAGAGTCATATGATGTTAACAATGAGAAAGAGAGGAAAAAACGAGAAAAAAAGAACTGTATACAAAAGAAAGAAGTGTCTGGCAATATGTACAATAAGCAATTATATTTTTATAATGGATAATTATATTTTCATCTATTGTCGTGTAAAGATAGAAGCTATCTATGGCCGGCATTCATAGTTCCTCAAATTAAAGATACTTCGGCCAGTAAATCTTTTTATTATCATAAAGATAGAAGCTGCCTTTGTCGAAATGTCGAGGCCAAATGTTTTAATTTTTGTTTGCTCCTGATGAGAACAAAATATTTTTGTCAAAACGTTGAGATAATAAAAATATTTACTGGCCAAAGTATATTTAATTTCATCTATTGTGTTGAAGTTTTATCGTTTATTAAAAAAAAGTTAGGTGTTTATTATATTTATTGAGAGAGGGACTCTTCTTGAAGATTTATAAAAGGTGAAAATATTGACTGATATAATGTATTAAAGTGGCTTTTTGCAATCCCTAATCCAGTGATTCTCAACCTTTTTTTTTTGTTGCGGCATTATTTTAAAGATTTGAAAATTTGGCGGCACAATTTTAGAATTTCGCGGCACACTTTTGCTAACTTGAATGCAAGAAAATTCAAATTATGTATCAATATTTCTATGCAAAATATAAGTAATATACATCTCTAACATTCAATTTGCTAATTTCGTTATTTTAAAAAGTAAAAAAATGAAAAAGAAAAAAAGAAAAACCAATACAAACGTGAACATAATCATATGACTAAAATTCGGCGGCACATTTTTAGAATTTCGCGGCACACAAAATTACCGCGGCACATTGGTTGAGAATCACTGCCCTAATCTATACTGTTACTCTGGTATTGTATCTACACTCAGAGACAAAACTTAAGAAAGTTTCATATTTTAACCATAAATCACTCCTTATTTGCTTATATAACGGTGGATATCCCATATATGTAAATACGAACGTTCTCCTTTAAATATATATATATATATAAATACATTTAAACCTGTCTATAGCGCCTCCTCTTGGGACTCACCAAATTAGGGTGCTATAGAGAGGGGGTGCTATAGACAAGTCACTTTTAATGTAAATCGCATCGTACTACGTATTTAATTAGAGGGGGCACTATAGACAGGTTTAACTGTATATAATTATTATGATAATAATAATAATATACATGTACTAAAAGTACAAGTTCCTTAGTTTTGTCCATGAGTGTACGTTGTGTGTAATGGGACAAGCTACATGATCCACAGTTTTCATTCCTCCCCTGTACCTATTCGTAGTTAAATAACAGCTTAGATACGTTTACAAGAATAATTAACTTGATAAACAAAAATGTTTATCTATCTATCTATATGTTCCCATCCCTGGACACTTTTATTTTTCCGTTCATCATTACTCTTCATAATTCACTCTTTCATACCTCATCCAAAAAGGTTAGAAATAGTCGATATTTCACCTTGAAATAAATTTTGATTTTTCGGTTAAAAGAAACTCATGCGGTGTAACTTCAAGTGTCGTTTTACAATCACAGGCCGCAGTGCATTATATTGTTTATCTCTTTTATAATTATAAATTAGTTCTTTTTTAAATATATTTTTTTCGAAATATAAGAGCTAAAACAGATATTAAATAGAACCTACTGTATATATTTTCAATGAAATTATCTCCATTTTAAATAATATTATAAACGGAATCTCGAGGTAGATTTGCATAAAGATATTGAAAAAAGATCAAATCTACCACCATTGTCAAAGTGAATACCAAACCGTAGACAGCTTCCTTTTCTCTCCTGTCCAACTTTTGAATACCAAAGATTCCAGACAGCCATCTTCCTAGGAACCACGAAACTAATCCCAGCATCTATGGAAAATTTCCCAAGAAATAAATCTGCTTAGCGCAACCTCATTGACCTCCAATTTGCATTGTAGATAAAGTAAAAAAGACTGAAATGACAACACAAGAGCCTGGGTTAACCAAATAAATAATATAAAGAAACATGGGAGAGGTGGGGGTGATGTAATAGAATCAGGGTGATATTTTTTATAGCATTTTCCTCCTGGTTGAATAACAAACTTTAAATATAGAAACTACAGTTCGAAAAACACAAACAATCGTGATGTCAATTTATAAATCTCGTAGATAGAGAGAAATAAAGAATTATTTTTCTCTAAGAGTTGACATCAATGGACCAATTGACCTTGAAGATTATTGATGACATTCTAGTACGTGACTTGACTCACAGAGATATGTCAAAGAGGTTTTTTTTTTTTTTTTAATAATTTAAAAAAAAATAAGGTCGCAGAGTAAAAGTCGGGTCACCTATCATCATTCGGTGAAGTGGCACCGTTTATCTGATGTCCCCAGATAAGTGAGACGCGAAGTTGTCCGGGCTAGAAAATAAGATAAGTGACTGCTACCATGACGTTGTCTTGGCTCGAAGCTTTTCGCCGCGACGGCTACGCCATTATCCTGGACTTTCTCACTCCAGAAGAAGTCCAAGAGTTGAAGGATGAGATTTCTCGAATCGTCGCTTCAGCCGATATGGAGAAGGAAACTGCTGAGTTCGAGACCGGCACAGCTATGCGCGGTGGAGATTATTTCCTCGAGAGCGGCGATAAAATCCGATTCTTCCGAGAGCCCGGGGAGCAACATCTGAACAAAGTGGGCCACGCCTTACACTGGCTGAGCGAGCCGTTCCGTAGAGCCACGTTCCATAAGTCGACGGCTCGCGTGGCAAAGGAACTCGGCATGACGCAGCCGTTGGTGTCTCAGAGCATGATCATGTTCAAGAAGGGCGGAGGTACTGGACGGGAAGTAGTCCCCCATCGAGATGCTACCTTTCTCGGTACCAAGCCGCAAGGACGTCTCGTTGGGTTATGGATTGCATTGGATGAAGCTGGGCCTGAGAATGGAGGACTGAGGTTCTGGCCGGGATCTCACAGGGACTTGGAGGGAGAACTGCCCCGGTTTGTACGTTCAGCTGATGGAGGACCCCTGACGTACATCGGCGGGCCACAGCCCAACCCGGACTCCGCTAAGGCCGTGTCGACCCTCGTACCTCCCGGCGCCTGTGTCCTGATCGACGGCCTGGTGCTGCACGACTCGCTACCCAACACTTCCAGCCGTGACCGCCCCGCCTACACCTTCCACCTGGTCGACGGGACTGCGGAGTACTTGGCTGATAACTGGCTGCAGCCTTCCGACGTCCTGCCCTTCCCCTGTCTCTACGACCACTGTCCCCAGTAAGTGTCTGCCCCATCACTGTCTCTACGACCACTGTTCTCAGTGAATATCTGACCTTCCCCTGTCTCTACGACCACTGTCCCCAGTAAGTGTCTGCCCCATCACTGTCTCTACGACCACTGTCCCCAGTGAATATCTGACCTTCCCCTGTCTCTACGACCACTGTCCCCAGTAAGTGTCTGCCCCATCACTGTCTCTACGACCACTGTTCCCAGTGAATATCTGACCTTCCCCTGTCTCTACGTCCACTGTCCTCATTGAGTACCTGCTTCATCACTGTCTCTGCGACTACTGTCTACAGTGAGTGCCTGCTCCATCACTGTCTCTACGACTACTGTCCTCAGTGAGTACTTGCCCCATCACGGTCTTTATGACCACGGGACATACCCAGTGAATATCCGCCCTTCCCTTTGTCTCTACGACCACTCTCTCCGTTGAATGCTTTGCCCATCGCCGTCTCTGAAACCATTGGGGATACCCAGAGAATATCTTGCCTTTCCCTGTACATACGACCACAGCCCTCAGTGAATACTTGCCCTACTCTTGTCTCCACAACCACTGCTCCTAATGAGTATTCACCACAAACACCAGTCTTTCTCAGATAACTTTATTCCCTCTGTAGAATAAATGAAAATATATTCTTGTTACCACATTGTCAAATATGTCTATAAAATAAACGTCTATTTATATCTATTGTGTTGAAGTTTCTAACAAATCATTTTTCTTTGAAATATGTCATCTCAATATGGACCATCTTTGTGTAGATTTTGACTCTGGCTCAACATATGTGTTTGCTAACACACAGTGACAAACACATTTATGACTTCTTTACCTTAAACTTTTATATTTATTTATCTGTGTGTGTTTGTGTTTTATCATCACGTGAGAACAAAACCTAATAGATTCGGACATTTAAATCTTCATTTTGGAAAGTTACAATATCCTCAATAAGATCTTAAATATAAATAACCATAGTTTACCTAAAATACCCATTCCAAGAGTCTAGCATCAGTATCGCTATAAAAGGAAGATCTAAAAATGCAATATAACAACGTATGGTAGATTAAACTGGCGAAACCGCTGAAGGGTTCACCACTGATGAGCCAGGCCCTCCCTTTAATTTTTCCATTGCAGTAAGGGCAGTAGAAATTGTTTAATTTTTTTTAAAGAATCATACGTGTCTGTGATAGTTTCGAATTTTAATATATAACTGTAGTTAAACACAATTCTATCCACAAATGATAACATGGTAATTTTCTCAGGTATATAAATAATTACATAGTATACCAACGCTAAAATAAATTAAGAATGAAGTACAATCATGGATAACACTTAATATAGTGGAAAATCTTTGAGAGCGCCGGTCATCTTTTTTTTTTTTAAGGAGACAGAGGCAATTTTGTTCACACTTGGTTATCTCGTGTGTTTTCAATAAAGGTCACTGTGTATCAAATATCTTTCAAGAGTTATTGTCTGAATCCTGATATACATGCTAAAAGGTACAACTTTCTTTCATAAAAAGCGCGAAACCTAAGGCGAAAGGTTTCTTTCAATTGATATAACCAAAAAAAAAAAAAAACTTCCTTTGTCCATGAGTGTAATGTTGTTTTTAGCTTCTTTCTCTTTCTTTAACAAAATGGAATGACTTTTTTTAATCATTCTGGGGAAAAAAACAAGGTAAAGAACGATCAAGGTAGAAAATAGTTAAATGTATTTCTTGCCGCTGAACGCTGTAATTATTCCTGTCAGTTGAGGAGAAGATGTATGACATGTCGACATCTATTTAGAAATTTTGGAGAGATTTGACCAAATCTGGAACACTGCTTTTGATTGGCTGTAGCGTTATATGTAAACAAACAAGCAGGATAGGCTCAAATTCTTATGTTAGGTTGGTTAGGTTCAAGTCAAGTCGGTGCTTCTTGTGACCACCAAGGCCGAAGCTGTCCAACTCTCGCCAACCCGCGCACGGCCAAGTGCGCCAACTGCTCAGCCAAGGGCCTCTCTGCCGACCACGAGGCAAGATCAATGTCTTGCCCAACTGCCAGAGCTAGAGCTGCAAAGTTCTAGTTCTCCCGGCTTCTTCCTGCATCCTGACCTCCGCGGACCCAATCCGGCCTAACCTGCTTCTTCCCTGACGGAGATCCTGTCCCTAGCCTCTCCAGTCTGGTCATAGTGGTTTATATATATTCCACTTTATGCGTCCATCGGGGCTCAAAAATCATTTTATTTTGGTTAGCAGCCCCGTAAATAAAGATATTTCCGTTCAAGTCAAGTTTAGTTTTGAATTTTGGTCAAATCTCACCATATATCTTAGAATTTCTTCTAAATCTCCGTGAAAACGCTAAAAAATATATAATCAATCTTATCACTCACTATATGACAAAGCGATGTAAAAAAAAAAAGCTTACATTCATCTATTTAAGACTACTTTATGACAAGTTTTAGTGGTAACGTCAGGGGTTTATATCTATGGCCGCACGCTTTTTGGGATAAGATAAGCTTAGAAAAGGGATTAGGACCTAAAACTTATCTCTTCCTTATCACATATGCCGATTTTTATTTTGGGTCTGATTTTTTTTTTTTTAAGTTTTATAATACAGTATATTTACAGTATAAAGCAAAAAAAAATGCTTATCCTGACCGTTTACATGAGCATTTTAGATGGCTGAGCGCCATCTGGTGAAACAAAAATCTACTAAACGTTGATTTAACTTGTTCCGTTATATTTGGCCAACCCATTTTCTTGATAAGTCAAATAAAAAAAAATCTAACCACGTACGCGTTTCGGGCTGTTGGCCCTCGTCAGCGTGGTGCAGGCTGAACCTCTACGACCATCTGCGTGATCTGGTGAACTGCTTACGCACGTAATTTATTCATTTAGACTTTAGGTCGTAGTGTTATTATTTTAAAACGTGGAAAAACAACGCGCGAACCTCACAAGGGCCTCCACTCGATGATGGAGGTGGTAGGAGAGAAATGCTTATGGTCTCTTCTATTTACATGCTACGTTTGAAAGTACAGTAGAACCTCCCTGTAAAAGACGCCTAATTACAGAACCAAAATGTTCTTCAGAGAGAGGTGTCCTCTTACCGGAGAGTTGATACATCTACAGTCCTCCGCTCTGCCAACTGAGCTATCGTGGGTGTCCTCTTACCGGAGAGTTGCTAAATAGTAAAAATGATTTTTTTTTGCTCTTCATTGGGGTGCCGTTGCCACGTTAGTCACCTTGGACCAGAATTTGGTCGAATACTTCAAGGTTCCAGGGGGGGGCCGCAGGGAGGTGTGGTTGGACTTCTCCCCTCCCCCTCAGTAAAAATGATCATTTTGACAATAAAAACTGTCCTTTGTAGAGAGGTGTCCTCTAGCGCGAGTGTCCTCTCATGGAGATTCTACTGTAAAATATGATAACTGCGCTTGCGTGACGTCATCAGTATTTATTGTCTACTCGTTATAGACTTCTTGTCTAGTTCTAGTTACCTTGTCGTAATACTTTCCATTTGACTCACATAAATATATCTACCAAAATGTACACCTCTCTCCGTTGATAAATGCATTAAAACAATATATTTTGTGGAAAAAAAAAATAGTACAAATGTGATATTGTACTGGGATAAGGTGCATAAAATATGAAAAAAGCCATCTCCTTATCATGCAACTGAAAGTTGCTGATGGCTTGCGCCATCTATCGGAATAAATATCAACTATTCTCGTTGATTTTTAGCTTTGGTTAGCTTTTCTTGATTAATCAAGAATGGGTATTTGGTCAATTCTGGAATAATTAAAAATCAACGAGAATAGTTGATATTTATTCCGATAGATGGGGCAAGCCATCAGCAACTTTCATTTTCACGATAAGGAGATGCCCTTTATTTCATAATATATTTTGATTCACCACCCCCAGTACAAAACGTAAAGATGATAAGAAAGAACGAGCCTCAATGCCAGTTTGGACAAATTCACACAAAATCCAGCCTCCCTCTTATGCTTCATTATTTATTAATATATAAATACAGAGCTCGCCTCACCCGTCAAAATAGACGTTAAAGCTAGACGTCATCTTTCGAATGTCGCCGAAAACATATAAATATAAATTCGTTATGACTAGAAAAACCACAAAAAAATTAGTGCAAAATACAAGTTAATGGTGAAACTATGAAAATTATATATTGTATAGAATTTATGCTTTTTTTTTTTAATGAGAAAAAAAAAATTGCGACTAATTTAACTTTATGGACCCATTATCAGCTCGACGGTGGCGCTCGAGTGGTCAAAGTTGGAACTAAAATATATTTTGTAATATTCAGTTGTCATCAAAGGTAATTTATTTATTATAATTAACTCTACATACGTTATCTCACACTAAACGAAACGTAAAAAACATTAAATCTATTTTAATTCCAATTTCTACCACTCGAGCGCCACCATCGAGTTGAAAAAATTCCTCATTTGAAAAAAAAAAAAGCATAAATTCATAGTTTCACATTTAACTTTCATTTTGCACTCAATTTTTGTGGTTTTTATAGTTTTAACTTATTAATGTGATTATTTATTACTTAGTTTTTATAAGGTTACGATATAACCATTTCAATATTATACACGTATCGCCATCTATTGATAAAAATTGTTACTATTTTTGTTGTCGGTAAATATATACAAAATTAAATGCTATTTCTAAAGACCTTATACTACAATTAATATAGAAAGAGGAACCTTATAGTTTTTTAATTTTTAATTTTAAAAAATAATCTATATATTTACGGCATTAATTTATTGGTTAATTCTAACAATATATTAAATATTTTGATATATGTATGTAAATAAACTTTATTTCTTGTATAATTATATATTGCTCTAAAATGTAAAAATTTAAATATTTATTACGCTCTCTTTAAAACTATAAATAATTTGTATATATATTTACATGTAAAATAGTTTAAACGATATATATATAAAAGTCGGTGGACGAGTGGGTAACACCCTCGATTCCCGACAGTCATGAACCGGGATTGAATTCCGCGTTAAAATTGTGTTTAATATGTGAATAATCATGAACTAGGTTTCTCTTGCTGAGCGGTACCTATTAATGTGATTTTGAACCAGTTTAAACGTTTATACGCAAATTCTAAATAGGATATAGCGTGTGTTGTGCAATAGATAAATTAAATACCTATATTAAATCCAAAAGACAAAAAACCTCGCAATTAGTATCTTTTATATAATAAAAGATACTAATTGCGAGAGGTTTTTTGTCTTTTGGATTTAATTTTATGCGCAAGTTCATTGATCTTAAATACCTATATGAGAGCTCTGCAATAATAGAAGAGACGAACTATAGGCCGAGTTGTGGTCGTGGAAGTTAATTTTGTGAATCCACACACAATATAAAAGGAAGAGAGAGAGAGAGATTGATCAGGTTCAAGCTGCATTCATAGTCCATTATATTTTGTAATATATGCATATATGTCATGACTGCAAGTATTTAAATAGTTGTAATCTCAGGGGCTGGTGAGAAATATGTGGGAATAGAATTGATGTGAGATGTGGTCCCTGAGACAAATTTTGAAGCCACGATCCAAAAAAGAGCAGAACTGAGCTCAGTCCATGCCTATGATGGCCTTACGGCCGATGTAGTGACTGGCAGCAATGTGCTCACGGTCAGTGAATGGAGGCTCGAAGTTGGCACGGCCAGACTTGGGTATGTTGAACTCCCGCTGGCGAGATGCCCAGAAATCTTCCAAGCTCCTCGGCACGTTCTTCCTAGATTTGAAACTGGACTTGTGGGTATTCCTGAATGGACAATGGACTTCGGACTTGGGTGTATAACGGCCAGGTCCTGGCATCTCCTCAGGTTCCGAGTCCCTCCTTGTCGACCCGAAAGGCACGTAGAAAGCAGGACCTCCACGATGAAATATTTTGATGTCGTACATTCCTGGTGCGCTGAAGGTGATCGGAGGCTTGTACTCGTGGCCTCTCCAATGCCACACGCCCTTCATCTTGTTCTTCGTGTGGTTCAACCTCTTCAGCAGACAATCGAAAGGTAGGTAGCTTCCTGGACCTACAGGTGCTTTAGGGAGGGCTCTTTGATGCCCCGTGTAACTACGCTCGTCACGTGTGGGTACTGTAAAAAGTTCGTAGGGTCCCTTTTTTCCTGTTCTCTTTTTCAATACATCTCCCAAAGGATCTTTTAGCTTGTAAGCTCCAGGTCCTTGGAGTTTCTTGGATTTCTTTGTAAATCGTGGGACGCCAGATGTGAAGGGGAAGGTACCTGATCGTAACTTGTAGCGGCAGAGAACAGGCTCTTGACGGAGGTACTGTCCGACGCTGGGTGCAGGATGTTTGCGAGGTTCTCCTTCAGCTTGAGGGATGAAATAGGCACGTTGGCTACGTGGCTTACGGTCGTAGATGTCCAGGAAGGTTTCGTGCTTATAGCGGACCTCGGTTGGAGGCAGGGGAGGAGCCTTACGTCGCTTCGCAAGGTCGAGGTACCTATCGTTCAGCACGTACGCCAGGGTGTAGCGTTGGTTCTCCCTACTCTCCCAGTTGCACGTACGGGCAGCCAGGCGAAACAAGGCCGGTGGATCGAAGTCTCCATAGTTCTGCCGATAGCTCGCAGGTTCTGCCTTTGAGAACCTGGCAGGGTCAGGTCTCAGGAAGGTATTCCGTAGGGATGGATGAACCTGGAAGACATTGTGTCTGGGAGCCTGCACACCAAATGCTGGTTGGTGCGGCCGGCCGTCCTTCTTCCGCGCGTCACGACCCATCGATTATAGCTGTTGCTACGGAGGTTGATCGAGTGGACTTGGCATTTGTGTGTCGAATTCGATAACCTTGGGCTACCTCTCTTGCTTTTTCAGCATTTTTAACCCTTCATTCTACTACTAACTGCACTGAAGCC
Organism: Cordylochernes scorpioides; assembly: GCA_030710605.1. NCBI lineage: Eukaryota > Metazoa > Arthropoda > Arachnida > Pseudoscorpiones > Chernetidae > Cordylochernes > Cordylochernes scorpioides. The sequence continues at coordinate 92,288,653 of CP092870.1, forward strand.
ACGCACAGAAGTCTATCCTGGTGACCCGCATCGTGTAGCAGCTATACAACATTCAATTTATCGCACTATTACATCACGATTTCTGCTCTTATTGACTTGGGGATTATGCATTGGCTGTTTATGCACAGCTTTTACAAAAGGTAGTTGGCATTCTGCTCTCCAGTAACCCGAGTTATAAATTTAATAATATTGACTATTTACCGGTAGCTTTTGAAGTTAGGGGAATACAAGGAAATAAGACCAAATCCAAATGTGTTAGAAACATATCTATAATCCAAATTGTACTTTATCAGTTAGGGACAATATTCTTAATTTGTTCTATAATTCTCTCTCTCTTTTTTTTTTAATTTTCATAATAGAATATTTTAAGCCCTTGAATCCTAAAAGATGTTCCTCAGAAAATACTTTTTAAAAGTTGGTATTGAAATGAAAAGACAGCTGCAAGGCTCTAACTTCTTACATATCTCCTTGTGATACAACTCTTTTTTTTTTTATTATCTTTAAATCATATAGAGAGGTGATGAGAGAAATAAAATGTTTTATATTTTTATTTCAGTGTGTTTGTTATAGTGAGGATTAACTGTATATAGATAGATTTACGTTTAGCACAAAACCTAAAAGATATATTTATTAGATAGTAAAAAGGCATACGAGGTGTGTTCAAAAGGTATCGCGACTTTTGAATTTTCGCGGGTTACGTATATTCAAATTTCGATCTTTTTGTGGCTTTATGTTGGTACTCATGTCTCTCACTTATGCCGACAAGCTCGGCCATTTTGAATGTTCACTTAATTGTTGACAGCTGCTTTGCTTGCAGGTGTTTTGGATCGTCTTCGATTTTTACCTATTAAAAAAAAATGGATCAAAGAACCTGTATCAAATTTTGTGTGAAAAACGAAATTAAGTGCGCGGGTGCATTCCGAATGTTGACTGTGGCATACGGAGAAGCTACCTTGGTCCGAAGAAACGTTTATCAGTGGTACAAAATGTTCTCAGAAGGCCGAGAAGATGTGAACGACGAAGAGCGTGCCGGACGCCCGAGCACTTCAACAACAGACGAAAAAATTAATGAAGTGGAGAAAATGATATTGGCCAATCGTCGAATCACCTAAACATATCGATTAGCTCGTGCCATTCGATTTTTATTAATGATTTGGGCATGAGACGGGTCGCCGCGAAATTCGTACCAAAATTGCTCAATTGCGACCAAAAACAGCATCGCATGAACATTGCTAATTAGATGTTGGACTCTGTCCACGACGAGCCAAATTTGCTCCAGAGGGTCATAACTGGTGACGAAGCGTGGGTTTATGGTTATGACGTGGAAACCAAAGCTCAATCATCTCAATGGAAGCTGCCGCACGAACCAAGACCGAAAAAAACGCGCCAAGTTCGGTCGAATGTGAAAGTTTTGCTGACAGTTTTCTTCGATTGCAGGGGCGTGGTGCATCATGAGTTCTTGCCACAGGGTAGAACGGTCAATAAGGAATATTACCTGCAAGTTATGCGCAATTTGCGCGAAGCAATCCGCCAGAAACGCCCGAATTTGTGGAAGAACAAAAATTGGCTTTTGCACCACGATAACGCCCCTGCTCACACATCGTTGCTTGTGCGCGACTTTTTCACCAAAAACAACACACTAATGATGCCGCGCAGCCACCGTATTCCCCAGATCTGGCCCCTGTGACTTTTTCTTGTTCCCTAAATTGAAGAGGCCCATGAAAGGACGACGTTACGCTACGCTTGACGAGATAAAGACGGCATCGAAGGAGGAGCTGAAAAAGATTTTTTTTTAAATGATTTTTTGAAGTGTTTCGAAGATTGGAAAAACCGTTGGCACAAGTGTATAATATCTCATGGGGATTACTTTGAAGGGGACAAAATAGGTATTCATGAATAAATAAATAATTTTTGAAAAAACACAAAAGTCGCGATACCTTTTGAGCACACCTCGTATATAGGCATACACCAGTGTATACAAAAATGTAATGCCTCGATAAAGGTTGGCGTTCAGCCAGCCGGAATATTGACAAATATTTTTTTTTATTCAATCCATTACATGGCTTTTTACTATCTAATGATTTAAGTATGGATTGCTCTATTGTCAGAAAGTTATATTTATCTACAGGAATATCAGCAACTAAAAAAAAAAAAGAACAGAATATTCTATAGAACAGCACAAAATATGCCTTCTTCAGTTGTTAAAACTAGGAACACTCTATATAGCAGGCTGACTTGGCTCCACTATTAATTTGCCACCTTTGACATGAGGAACAGACGCTGTGTGCAGCCACTTCTCTAACTTGGAGGCATTGATAGTTCTCTGTCCTGGGATCAGGAACCCTTACAGGGTATTATCAGCATGGCTGTTAAGTAGTTTTACTTATCCCTAGTACACGTGGTACAGGCCATGATAATCATGGTGGGTAGAAGTAGGCAGCTGCTTTTACTGTAAGTTCACCACGTGTCTACACATGGGAAAAGCAGTTCGACTTTGCACTTACAAATGTGCCAGAGTCCAGTTTGGTTACTTGCACTCGCTGGTGGGGTTGGACTTTTTCAAGAATCGGGAGCCATTGGAGCATTTTTTTTTTTAAACAGAAAAAGTGTCCAATGCAGGAATCGAACCCGGGTCGTTGCCGAAATGTCACAACTTATAAATTATTTGGATTAGGTCTTATTTTCTTTTAGCAATTTACAGAAGCATGAATAGACCTTCAAGTGGGGACATTTCTTTACAAAAGACAGTTTTCAATGCTAAAAATGATATTTTTCACCCAAATTGCTTAACTCTGATAAGAGAGAACATCTCTATCTCTCTTAAGGAAAATCTGACTCGACAGCTAGGTGTCATCCTTTAGAGGGAGATACAGAGAGAGGTTCTACTGTATAAGTTACTGTTACCGAAACGTCACACACTATTTATTTATTTGGATTTGGTCTTATTACCTTGTGTTTATAATCTACTAGCTGAATGACCCGGGCAACGCCCGTGTTTTACCCAATTGAATGTTTTGATTCAAATACTATTTGTTACAATTATAATTTGGCACCTTAATTAAATGCATATGTTAGTTAATAACTATAGCCTATGTGCTTTATCTGTCTATGTACTGTTGGCTTCTGTAGGCGTCTCTTACTGGGAAAAAGAAAGAGAGGATTCCATTTGGTTATTAACTAATATATGCATTTATTTAAGGAGCGACCCGCTCCAACACAATAGTTACAAAGACGAAATAGCGAGTGGGGCATAATGGGGGGGTGGGCCAAAGGTGGTGTGACCGTAGCCAACCAATAGGAGGGCGCCATTCCAAAAAAAAAAAGCAAACGGTGACAGAGATGACTGATTAAGAATGACGCTCGTAACTGTATATAGAATAATCCAAATTGTGTCTATCATTTATTTAATCACTCTTACACACTCATGGAAAAAACATAAGGAAGTTGTACTTTTTAGCATATATATTGGTATTCATACAATAACTCTGAAATCTATTTGCTACACAGTGACCTGTATTGAAGATAAATGAGATAACAAAAAGTGAACAAAATTGACTCCGTCTCCTTTAAAAAAATGAACAGTGACATCAAATACTTTCCACTTCAATACATAAGACCAAATCCAAATAAATAAATAATGTGTGATATTTCAGTAACAGCATTGTTACCATGTTCAGACAAAAGTACTGAATGGTGAATGGAATGAAGATGGTAACAACGTTGTTACCGAAACATCACACACAATTTATTTATTTAGATTTGGTCTTTATTACCTTGTGTTTATAATCTAATTGTACCTTATTACTTTCCACTTCCTTAAGTTTTATTCATGAGTTCTCTGTCTCCTTCAAAATAAGTGACAAATGGCAACATCAAAGACTTTCCCCTTCTTTAAATTTGGTCAATGAGTTCTACCTATTGATGCTCACTTTAATTACTCTACAAAATCGGGGGTCGGTGGAAGGATGGTCTAAACTGTTGGTTTTCAACCGCTACGACCGGGGTTTGATTCCCGCATTGGGCACTTTTTAATGTTAAAAAAAAAAAAAAAAAATGCTCCAATGGCCTCTGATTCTTGCAAAAGTCCAACCCCACCAGCGAGTGCAAGTAACCAAACGGGGCTTTGGCACATTTGTAAGTGAAAAAGTCGAACTGCTTTACACATGTGTAGACATGTGGTGCACTTACAGTAAAAGCAGTCGCCTACTTCTACTCACCATGATTATCATGGCCTGTACCACGTGTACTAGGTATAAGCAAAAAAAAAAACTCCACAAAACCAATGTTTAAAAAAAAAAAAAAGTGAGTGTGAAAGAAGAAGACCTCAACACACACCAAATTAACATTTATAATGAGTGTGTGGGGGGTTTTATTTGTACATGACTTGTAAGCATGTAGCATTCACAGTTGATTGAGGTCAAATACACACATGCATGTAATATACTTCCTACGGGTGTGTCTTAATTAAAAAAAAAAAAAAAAAATGCACATTAAAAAAAAAGCTTTAAAAAAAAGAAACATAACATCAGGGGTATATATATAATAGTAATATATATAATATAACACACATATATATAAATATATAATCCAAAATCAAATTAAAAAGTGTATAAAAATGGAAATAATAGTCAAAAAAATGCTTCCGAAAATATATATTTTGAAGAAAAAAAAAAAAAGAGAAAGAGAAGGTGAGATAAAAGATTTTTTTTTAAATATCAATTTTTCTAAAAAAAACTGGCAATAACAAAAATAGAGATTAAAAAAGATGAGAGATAAATAAAAGAATCAGATCTAAAGAAAGATAAACCATCAAGAGAGATGATCAAAACAAATAATAAAATTTTAAAGGGAGAGGTTGACATGCAATAACCTCATACAGAGAACTACCATAGAGATAATAGATAAATTCTAGCACAACCACACAGATAGAGAGTAGAATAGAGAGAAAGAGGAAAAACAACACATGATCACAAGAAGAAGAAAAAAAAATTAAAAAAAAAAAAAAAAACTTAAATAAATAAATAAAAAAAGAAAAAGAAGCGAGAGAAATCAGAGTAAAAAAAAAAAATATTGTGCCATTTGGATTATAGATTTTTGCAAAAATGTCCCGTGTATGAATATATATAAAACATAATAACTCTAACACAAAAAAAAAAAAAAAAAAAAAAGAAATTTTTTAATAAAACATGATGTTTTTGTGTGTGTGAATAACAAAATTGTTAACTTATAATTGAGTCTTGTCTTTCTTGAGAGGAAAAAAAAATGCTTGTAAACATTGCTAAATCTGGTTGGGGTCTTTCCAGGAGGTAGTCTCTTATCAGAGTAGAATATCAGGTCATATGGTTTTCAACCCAAGCTCTGATAAAAAAAAATCCATTTACAGGAGAGACCAATTTTATCCAATGGCTACAATCTCTTACATTTTCTGTAATGTAAACACAATCAGAGATATAAACAATACAAAAACCCTGAAATTTTTTTCTATTGAAAAGTAACAATTGCTTTTACTGAAAACATTGCGCATTTTTCTTATCTTCATACCTTCTCCTTTTTAAAAAAAAGATTAACAACAACAACAAAAAATGCCAATAGAAGTTGCACATATACTTTGATTGAAAAATTAAAAACTTAAAAAAAAAAAAAATATGTATATATAGAAACTCTCTTCCAGCTTGCACAAAATATAACTAGATATGTAAATAGAATGGAAAAAGAGATTTAAAAAATTAATATGAAAGTTTCCTATTTAAAAAAAAAAAATAATAATAAAAAACATCTATATATATATATTAATATAACTATAAAAAGAAAAAAAAAACATATTTTTAACTTCTTCATATAACTTCTCTTTCATTCTTTAAAAAAAATATATATAAAATGTATATATAATTTTTGTTTTTTTTTTCCTTAAATGGAATTAATTATAACACATTTGAGATTGCCATTCCCTGATATATATATAATAAAGTTACCAAAAAAAAAAAAAAGGAAAAACTTTATAGAAAAAAAAAATTGATTTTAAAAATATAAAAAAAAATGAGCAAATAACTGAATGGGGGGAGGGGGGGAGATGAGGGAGATCTAAGCTACAACCAGCGGTTCGTCGTCGGAGAAGCCGCGGATCATGGGGGAATCATCCTCCTCATCTGGAGACACAAAGTTGGGAGTTAGTTCCTTCACAATGATAAGGCACAATTTGTTGTTGCTTCTTATCCCCTTGTGTAAAGATTACACGAATTCCATGAGTTCATGATCTCATGGAATGGGGTATAGGGGTGCAGCCTTCGTTGATCATGGCACCATGATCCAGGCACACTTTGGTGAAAGTCTGACTTTGCCTGTAGTGTCTAGTGGAGTTCTGGGCAGACAACCTGGGAGTCTGGCACCACCATTTATAGGAAGTTTTAGCCTTATTAAACTGAAGTGAGTAGAGCTAGCTAATTACCCCCGGGGAGGGTGCAGGGCAATGCCTCGAGGTTTGCCCAGATGGGTGTGGTTGAGGACGGTGTAGGCGTTGGATTATAGATTATAAACACAAGGTAATAAGATCAAATACAAACAAATAAATAGTGTGTGACATTTCGGTAACAGCGTTGTTACCATCTTCAGACAAAAGTACTGAATTTTTAGTATATTTGAATATGCAGTACTGATTGAGTACTTTTGTCTGAAGATGGTAACAACGCTGTTACCGAAACGTCACACACTATTTATTTGGTCTTATTACCTTGTGCTTATAATCCTTCACATTAAAATAAGAACATCAGGCCCCTCCAGGGTAAAATTTCAAAATATTTTTATTTACAAATATCTCAAGCTTTCTCTCGGGCAAGAAAGCCCTTCTACAGGAAAAGTATTTGTAAGTGCAAACTGCTTTTCACATATGTAAACATGTGGTGCACTTACAGTAAAAGCAGTCGCCAATTTCTACCCACCATGATTATCATGGCCTGTACCACGTGTGTACTAGGCATTATAGAGATAGACAGTAAAAACCCCATGTTATAGTGAATCTCAATAGGAATTTTGGTTTACTATAGCTATGGTTCACTAGAATTGAGGGGATTTTAAATTTTAGGTTGGTATAAGGGAAGGTTCGCTATATCCCCCGATTCATTTTCACAAAGGTTCACTATATATAATCACACATACATAAAGGTTGGCGTTCAGCCAACTGAAATATTGGTAAAATAAATGATATTTTGATCCAATATATGCCATTTTAATTAAATATGTATATACATATGTATATATAGCCTTTATTAACACATTTTTAGTTTTGGAGAGATTCTTTTGGAGAGATGTAACATAAAGAGATTAATGATAAGGCACAATTTGGATTATAGATTATAAACACAAGGTAATAAGACCAAATCCAAATAAATAAATAATGTGTGATGTTTCGGTAACAGCATTGTTACCGAAACGTCACACACTATTTATTTGGATTTGGTCTTATTACCTTGTGTTTATGAAGAGATTAAAATAAGAAAAGAGTGTAGAGAGAGAGAGAGAGAGAGAGAGAGAGAAAAATATTGGATTATATATAAATAATATAAATTTGATATTAAAAATTATCATATTTTTCAAATGTAGAATAATGAGAAATATATACTCTCTCTCTCTGGTTTACAGAATACAAACCTTATTTCTAAATAAAATAGGGCGTCGGTAGAGGAGTGCTATTAATAACTTTCAATATTCAACAGCCATGACCTGGGATTCAATATAACCCGGGACCTGTTTATAATACAGTCAACTATGGGGGGGGGGGGGGAGAAATCCGACCACACCTCCCTGCGGTCCCCCCTGGACCCTTGGAATATTCGACCAAATTCTGGTCTGTTACCAAAGTGACTAACATTGCAACAGCTTCCATTTTGTAATGAAGAGCAAAATGTATGGAGACATCTGAAGCTCTTCATTAGACACAACGACAACTATATTATCAAGGACTTGCATTCATTTATTACGACAATTTTATTGAGAGGATATTTAATTTTAATTGATTTAGTGATTTATTTGATATAGTGATTTATTTAATTTATGATTTAGAGCACAATAGTCATGATTAGATTTTTATAATTTGGCTCTAGCTGACCCTGATCTCTACCATGTATGCCCCCACAATCCTCCACGCAGCGAACAAGCCTCTCCCCACCGCCTATCCGGACCATCCAGATCCGGACCATCCATTTTATTGAGAGGAGCTTCACCTAGCTCTCCTCTTCTTCTTCTTTCTTATCTCCGCTCAATCATATTAGGCTATCAAGCTTGTAGAGCTTGAGACTTGACAACCATGATGATTGAGACTCACCTAGGTCTGCAGCAGAGGGATGGAAGGTAGCTACTGCGCCGGAGCGTGGGTCGTAGTGGCTGTTGGCCAGGGTGATCATGGAGGCTTGCAGGCGGCGGTGGTTCACTACGTACACCCCCAGCAGTGCCACCAGTCCCACCACCACCAGCAGCACTCCTGTCACCACTCCAGCCAAGGTGCCAGTGCTCAGTGACACCACGGCTTCAGCTTGGTGAACCTCCTCTATGGGGACTGGACACACACCATGGTGATATGTTGTTGTTTCTTATCCTTCGTGTGTAAAGATCACACAAATTCCATGAGGAATGGAGAGTGATAGTGCAACACAGAACTGTGTGTGTAAATGGAATGGAGAGTTGTTGTTTCTTATTCTTTGTGTGTAAAGATTACACAAATTCCATGAGTTCATGCTCCTCGAGCTACCATGGTGATATAGTGCCACACAGCCATGTGTGTGTAAATGGAATGGAGAGTTGTTGTTGTTGTTTCTTATCCTTCGTGTGTAAAGATTACACAAATTCTATGAGTTCATGCTCCTCAAGATACCATGGTGATATTGTTCCACACAGCAATGTGTGTGTAAATGGAATGGAGAGTTGTTGTTTCTTATCCTTCGTGTGTAAAGATTACATGAATTCTATGAGTTCATGCTCCTCGAGATACCATGGTGATATAGTGCCACACAGCAATGTGTGTGTAAATGGAATGGAGAATTGTTGTTGTTGTTTCTTATCCTTCGTGTGTAAAGATTACATGAATTCTATGAGTTCATGTTCCTCAAGATACCATGGTGATATAGTGCCACACAGCAATGTGTGTGTAAATGGAATGGACAGTTGTTGTTGTTGTTTCTTATCCTTCGTGTGTAAAGATTACACAAATTCCGAGTTCATGCTCCTCAAGATACCATGGTGATATAGTGCCACACAGCAATGTGTGTGTAAATGGAATGGAGAGTTGTTGTTTCTTATTCCTTTGTGTAAAGATTACATGAATTCTATGAGGAATGGAGAGTGATAGTGTGACACAGCCATGTGTGTGTAAATGGAATGGAGAGTTGTTGTTTCTTATTCCTTTGTGTAAAGATCACACAAATTCCATGAGGAATGGAGAGTGATAGTGCAACACAGAACTGTGTGTGTAAATGGATGGAGATTGATTCTTATAATATTTTGCCAGGATTTTTGGTACAGAACCTTGTTATAACACAGCAACATGATTTTATCAGCATAATGATACATTTGAGCTTCACTCTATACCAGCACATTCCTCAGGACCAAGACATTTTACTGTTGTTATAGTTGCTTATTTGGAAATGTAAGCTATTTATAGACTTTTACTAATAGAGAAGCACACTATAAATATGATGGTGCAATCTGTTATGAGAAATTTAAACCATTTTCACGCGTATGATTCTTTTTGAAATAAAACAATAAAATAGTTTGATAAAGCACAATTTGGATTATAGATTATAAAAAAGGATCAGCATCATGCATTCTTAATTCTGTCACCATTTGCGTTTGGTTCAGTGGTAGAATGCTCGCCTGCCACGCGGGCGCCCCGGTTTCGATTCCCGGCCTATGCATTTTTTTTTTTTTTTTACAATTTTTAAAACTCATTTATATATATATTATACAAGAATGACATCCACGGCGCCAATTTATAATTGTAACGAATAGTATTTGAATAAAAGCATTTAATCAGGTAAAACCCGGGCGTTGCCCGGGTCATTCGGCTAGTAGATTATAATAAAGGAAATAAGACCTAATCCAAATAATTTATTAGTGTGTGACGGCAACAACATTGTCACCATCATCAGACAAAAGTACTGAATGAGAAATTTTACCACAGCAATGCTTGATAACAGTAACTATTTAAAGCATACTTTAAACACTTTTGTCTGATGATGGTGACAATGTTGTTGCCGTCACACACTAATAAATTATTTGGATTAGGTCTTATTTCCTTTATTAATAAAATAGTTTATAATTCTAAAAACACCCAGTGCGCTAATGCTAAATGTTATAACCTACTGTAAAAATAAGTTGAAACTTTAGAATTAAGATGCTATAACCAAATTGATGCTATAACAACTTGGTTCCACTGTGGTCTAAGGTGTTTTATCCGTGGTTAAAACAACATCTTGGTCCAAGTAATGCTGCTATTGATAGGTTTAACGGGAGCTGGAGAGAACACAATCAGAGAAGACCTCCCAGACTCACCTTTGTACTCAGCGGCCGGGGATGGGAGACTCTGGTGACCCCTGGGGGTGATGAGCCGCACTGTGAAGGTCAGAAGGACCCCTGGGGTGGGGTCTTCCATCTGGAACAGGGGTTTGTTCACACGGAAGGGATGGACCAGCAAATCCTGACTCATCTCCACAATATAGGCCCTGGGAACAAAACAACACACAGTTGTTCTTCACTACTCTACCAGCACTCAGGGGGAATATACAGCAGAATCTTGAATCTCTCAAACTCCGCCTTTGCCGGTCCCAAGCCCAGATGAAAAATGAGGAGGGAGAGCAGTAACAAGTTCGCTAAAAAACCTGGGTTCAGCTGGCCCGGTTGATAGTACCCTGTAAGGGCTCCTGATACAGGATGAGCAGAGTGCACATGGCGTCTGTTCCTCATGTCAGAGGCGGCCATTTCATATTGGAGCTAAGTCGGCCTGCCACTGAGTAATGCTCCCAGTCTTGATGACAAAGGCACACGCATTCTACATCACCCAGTGTGGAGATAAGGAAGAAGACAGCAGAATCTTGCTATATTGAACACCAATGGAACTGAACTAACTATAGCCAGGATTCACCATGCGGTACAGTAGAATAACCTCTATCTATGAGAGGAACTCACTCTCTACACAAGATACTTTTCATCTTTAATTAGCTGTTCTCTGATAACAAGACACCTTTCCCTAAAGGACACTTTTTGCCTGGTGTTGTCCTTTAGAGAGAGAGGCTCTACCGCATCACTCTCCTTCTTCTTCTTTCTTATCTCCACACTCGGTGAAGTAGAATGCGTCTGACTTTGTCATTAAGACTGGGAGCATTACTCAGTGGCAGGCCGACTTAGCTCCAAAAGAAATGGCCGCCTCTGACATGAGGAACAGACGCCATGTGCAGACGCTCCTAACATGGAGTACAAACACTGCTCATCCTGTATCCCTGGATTAGGAGCCCTTACAGGGTACTATCAGTCGGGCCAGCTGAACCCAGGTTTTTTAGCAAGCTTGTTACTGCTCCCCCTCCTCCTTTTTCATCCGGGCTTGGGACAGGCAAAAGCGGAGTTCCGCATCACTCTAAAATTGGGGAGTAATTCTAAATTCATTATAAGGGAAGGTTCAATATATCCCCGGTTCATTTTAGCAAGATTTTACTGTAACCGATTCATAAGGCATAATTTATGGATTAGAAACACACCAAAGTTAACAAGAAAAATAAAAATTAATAAATGGTGTGTGATATTTCGGCAACAGCTCATTCTGAACACTGTTGGCTGATGATGTTAACAATACTGTCACCCCCCCACAAAACATCAGACACCATTTATTAATTTGAATTATGATTATAAGAATCAGAATCAGGATTTTAATTAGCCAGCACCCGGTGTTGTAGTTTTATATAGGTGGATGCCTCAACACAGGAGCAGCCAAACATACTTCTCAAAATTCAGGTTGGGAGGTTCAGTCCAGGTGACATTGAGGAGCTGGCCGGGGGCATAGACCACCTGGAGGTTGGTGGGGACAGGGAGAGGGGGGCCGGAGAAGTAGAACTTGGGGGAGAAGGGGGGCGTGCCCAGCCTGGGGTCAGGGTGAGTGGCAATCTTCAGCTGAGCGGAGTAGTTGGCACCGGGCTCCACCACCACATCCAAGACAATCAGCATGGAGGTCTGTGGAGCCAGCTGCAGCCAGTAGTCCTGCTTCAGCTCCAGGTCCTTCACCAGCACCTGCCCAGCACACACATTGTCTGGCGGGAGAGGGACAAATAACAACAACAACAACAAAAAGCCTTTATATTTAGGGTAACTGACCCTATACAGGATTCACCAGAGGTATGCATAAGAACAAAGCAGTGAGACAAAGGAAACAACGATATAGACAGAAGAAAAAGAAAAAAAAAAAAATAAGAAAGAGAAAGAGGGTAGCAAGAAAAACAACACAAAAAGAGTAGCAGTAAGAAAGTGAGGAGTGAGTGTCACTTGGCCTTCTTTTGAGGAGAGGGACAAATATAATACATACCAGATATTTTTCAATTCAAACTGTGACAATAGATCAGAAAATTTCTGTCTTAAATCTCACAAGGTAATAAGAAACGAAAACCAAATAAATGAATAGTGTGTTGTGAAGATCAAATATAGCTACATTAACCAATTATTTATTTTCTGACATTTCAGTGACTCCAGTATAAGCGCACCACATGTCTACACATGTGAAAGCAGTTCGACTTTGCACTTACAAATGTGCCAGAGCCCCGTTTGGTTACTTGCACTCGCTGGTGGGGTTGGACTTTTGCAAGAATCGGGGGGGCCATTGGAGCATTTTTTTTTTTTTTTAAACAGAAAAAAGTGTCCAATGCGGGAATCGAACCCAGGTCGTAGTGGTTGAAAACCAAATGGTTTAACCAGCCTTCCACCGACCCCCTTATCACAAGGTAATAAGACAAAGAGTGTGTTGTGAAGATCAAATACATCAACCAATTATTTATTTCCTGACATTTCAGTGACTGCCTGTCACTCTCCCCCCTCGTGTGTGACGTTTAAGTAACACCGTTGTTACCGAAATGTCACACACTATTTTATTCATTTGGATTTGGTCTTATTACCTTTTAATCAATAATCCAAATTGTGCCTTATCAGTGTAGATCATATTAAATCAAGATTCAAATAGGAAAATGTCAAAAGAATTAAATAAAGAAAAAGTTTTCACAGGCCTTTAAAATAATGGTAGAGACACACTTCGTTGTTTCTTATCCCCTTGTGTAAAGATTACACGAATTCCATTCCAGCAGCATTGTTAGAAGAGGAGTAGACCTTTCTTTAAAAATTCTGACTTCAACTGACCCGGTTGATAGACCTCAGCAAGGGTCCCACTCTAGGGATACGGAGTAGCTGCGTCTGTACTCATGTTAGAGTCGGAAGCAAAGATGTCTGCTTCCATGTTAGGAACGGCCTCAAACTACAGGCAAAGTCAGACTTTCACCAAAGTGTGCCTGGATCATGGTGCCATGATCAACAAAAGCTGCACCCCTACACCCCATTCCATGACACACTTCGTAAATCAATCATATGCAGTAGAACCCCTCATTCTAAAGAACAACTACTGGAGAGTTGCTAAATTTTCACAATGAAAACTGTCTTTGAAGGGAGGTGTTCTCTGGTGAGAATGTCCTCTCATGGAGGTAGTTCTACTGCAGCTCAATTTAGATACAGTAGAACTACCTCCCTGTAAAGGACACCTAATTGCAAAGCCAAAGTGTCCTTTAAGGAGAGGTGTCCTCTTACCGGAGAGTTGCTAAATTGCAAAAATGGTCATTTTGCAAATGAAAACAGTCCTTTGTAGAGAGGTGTCTGCTAGCGGGGTGTCCACTAAAGGGAGCTTCTACTGTATATGGTTGCTATTGGAATATATACATTAGAACCTCTCTGTAAAGACATTTAGTCTCAGAGCTAAAGAGTTCATTAAAGAGGATGTATTTTTACAGGAAAGAGCAGCTAATTAGAGAAGGTGAAGAAAACTAACTTTAGTATAAAGGTGTCCAATAGTGACAATCCTCTCATGAAGGATCTACAGTACTCAATATACAGTTACGAGCGTCATGCGTTCTTAATAATTCTTCATCTCTGTCACCGTTTGTTTTTTTGGCGCTCTCCTATTGGTTGGCTACGATCACGCCACCTTTCCCCCCCCCCATTCGCTTTTTGGTTTTTGTAACTATTGTGTTGGAGCGGGTCGCTCCTTAAATAATCTATTGTTAACAATACCTCATTATAGGTCCGCAAATATCGAAAGTATAGGTATGTAGCTTTTGTACGGGTAGATATGCACACGGGTCAATCCCGAGGCGAAGCCCGGGTCACCCGTCTAGTCTATATATGTTTTGGATTAAAATAATTTTATATTTACTTTTACTGTAAGTGCGCCACATGTCTACACATGTAAAAAGTATCTCGACTTTTGCACTTACAAGTATGCCATAGCCCTAATTTGGTTACTTACACTCACTGATAGGCTTAAACCTTTGCAAGAATTAGGGGCCATTGAAGTCATTTTTTTCTTCTTATAATGAAAAAAGAGTGGCCAATATAGGATGCGATCTCTGGTTGATTCAGGTAAATAAGCCAAAAAAAGTATTCCAATTAATAACTTTGTTGATAAGGCACAATTTGGATTTATAAATTATAAACACAAGATAATAAGACCAAATCCAAATAAATAAATAGTGTGTGACGTTTCGGTAACAGTGTTGTTACCATCTTCAGACAAAAGTACTGAATGAGAAATAATGAGAATAATATTCATCATGTGTTTATCTAATCTGTTTTATCAGATAAATATCTTCTTCTTATCTGTTATCTTGTTTACACACTTGATAACAGGAACTATTTAAAAACATGCTGTGGTTAAATTTCTCATTCAGTACTTTTGCCTGAAGATGGTAACAACACTGTTACCGAAACGTCACACACTATTTATTTATTTGGATTTGGTCTTATTACCTTGTGTTAATAACTTTGTGTTATTTCTGCAGCAGTACAAGCAACACTCACAAAGTAGGGGAGAGGCTTGTGGTAGAAGACGCAAGTTCCTGTCCAGATGAGGCGGGTGTGGGTGACGTTGAGTCGCTGGGAGGAGTGAGGGATGGGGGAGTCCGACTTGACGGGGTCGAAGGGAGTCATGATGGGCCGGATTATCTTCAGAGGTCCCAGCTCCCCGTGGATCCCCACCAACCTCACTCCCAGGTCATAGTTGGTGCAGGTCTTCAGCTGGTCAAGGAGGAAGGGAGGTTTGTCCGTGTGGCCCACTTCCTCTGTGGACCACCATCCCTAGGTGAGATTATAGGACAATAGACACAAGAAGAGATTTCTAATATAGTCTCTTCTATAGAAAACTTTCATGATAAGGCACAATTTGGATTATAAACACAAGGTAATAAGATTTGTAATAAGTATAATATTTATAATAAATAATAAGATAATAAAATTTATTTAGATTTGGTCTTTATTACCTTGTGTTTAGAAATTTCATCTCACTCCCAGAATTCAATTCCCAAAATGACTTCAGTATCTTTTGTATACAATACATCGGACACTTTGTATGTTGAAGAAGGAATTATTCAACACTATTTCCTATTTATCATTAGGACAAATTTCTATACACTCATGGACAAAATTTGAGGAAGTTTTACCTTTTAGCATGTACATTGGGATTCAGACAATAACTCTGAAAGATATTACAGTGACCTTTATTGAAGACACACAAGATAAACTAGTGTAAACAAAATTGCCTCTGTCTCCTTCTAAAAAAAAAATATATATATATATATATATTAAAAATAAAAAAGGCATCTCCTGACCACGAGCACATGTGCTTTTTAGATGGCAGAGTGCCATCTAGTGGAGCAAAAATAAACTAAACGTTTATTTAGCTTGCTCCGTGATATTTGGCCAACCCAATTTCTTGATATCAATATCCAATTTTTTTATGTTTATTTACTGTAAAACCCTGCTAAAATGAATCTGGAATATAGTGAACCTTCCCTTATAACAAACCTGAAATAATCCTCATTTTTATTTTATAATTAAACTCAACTATGGCTATAACGAACCATGGCTATAGTAAACCACAGGTTCAGTCCCTATAGAGGGGTTTTACTGTATTTGTTACCTTATGTTACCCAACCTTCAATAAGAGATCAGAGTGTATACATATATATATAATACAATATAATGCGGCTTATGATTGTAGATCGAAATTTGACAATTATACCGCAAATGTTTCTTTTGAAAGAAAAATCAAAATATATTTTAAGGAGAAATAATGGTTATTTCTAACCTTAAGGATTCCCATCCCTGGACACTTTATTTTTCCGTTTATCATTTAAAAAAAAAAAAAAATGATAAACGGAAAAATAAAGTGTCCAGGGATGGGAATCCTTAAGGTTAGAAATAACCATTATTTCTCCTTAAAATATATTTTGATTTTTCTTTCAAAAGAAACATTTGCGGTATATATGTTTATCATAACTCTTCACAATTCATCTAATCATACTTCATCCTTAAGGTTAGAAATAAATGTTTTTTTTTTCTCCTTAAAATAAATTTTGATTTTTCGTTCAAAAGAAACATTTGCGGTATAATTGTCAAATTTCAATCTACATATATGTAGGGTTTGATTAGGAAGAAGCTGGCAACATGGAATCAAGAAGAGCAGAAGACGCGCTTATACGATGACAACCGAAGACTAAGACTTTTTACTTTCTTTTTAATTTTGTTTTTAAATTGTAAACTTTAAAATAAATCCATTTATATCTACTCTGTTTCCTACATATATATATATTGTTTTGAAAATAGAGCAATCCATATTTGATTCATTAGATAAAAGGCATATATTGGATTTAATAAAATATTTATTTTGCCAATATTTCGGCTGGCTGAACGCCAACCTTTTATAACACTATGCGGCGTTGAGTTTGTGTATATTTAAAAATGTAATGCCTCGATAAAGGTTGGCGTTCAGCCAGCCGAAATATTGGCAAAATAAATATTTTATTAAATCCAATATATGCCTTTTATTATCTAATATATATATATTCCAATGGGAGGTATAACAAAGAGAGTGAGAAGCCATACTCAGGGATCCCCCGGACTCAATAGTCAAGATCTTGTAGGAAAAGCCTTCTCCCAGAGCTGGGATCTGAGACCAGTTGGCCACAACAGAACTGCCTGTGATGTTGCCCACGGTGAAAGAGACATGGGGAAGTTTGGTGCCTACAAGCACACACACACACACGTTGCAGTGAATACAATAAATGACACCAGAGTACAGTACCTGGAATCTTGGTCATCAAACTGCCAATGGGAATGTTGGAGACGTACACTTGGAACTTGTACATTGTCCCGGGACTGAGGCCATCCACTGTAACAACCACTCGCTGGGAATCTCTCTTGGCACCAATAACTGGTGAGGGAAGTTGATAAGGCACAATTTGGATTATAGATTATAAACACAAGGTAATAAGACCAAATCCAAATAAATAAATAGTGTGTGACGTTTCGGTAACAGCGTTGTTACCATCTTCAAACAAAAGTACTGACTTTGGTAACAACGCTGTTACTGAAACGTCACACACTATTTATTTATTTGGTCTTATTACCTTGTGTTTGGTGAGGGAAGGTAGTATTTAGCCCTACATTTATACTCTGAATAATGATAAGGCACAATTTGGATTATAAACACAAGGTAATAACCCCAAATCCAAATAAATAGTGTGTACAACACTATAATAAATTTATTGTTACCTTATGTATTTTAGGGTAAATTCTCAAGGTAATAATAAGGCCAAATAAGTAATTCATATGGCACCACCATTCACTAACAACATTGTTAGCTTCTTCAAAGATAAAATTTAATATAGTCGGCAACCTCCATGAGAGGACACCTCTCTACAAAGGACAGTTTTCATCACTATAATTACCATTTTTTACTAATTATCAGATCTCTGGTAAGATGACACCTCTCTCTAAAGGACATTCTGAGAAAGCTTGAAATTTGAACAAGAAACTTAACCCTGGAAGCTCTTTTTATTTTATAACAACACTAATTTGAACACACAATTTATTTATTTGGATTTGGTCTTATTACCTTGTGTTTATACTCCAAATAGTGAATAAAATGGTTTCCGAGGATGAATTTATTGTGATATTATATACAAAATAATTATTTTTAATTAAAAATGAATTTAAAAGATATATAATTGTAAAATATATTTTAAAAAAGCAAGAAATTCATCCTCGGAAACCTTTTTATTTTATATATTGCAAAGGATTTTACTTTTTTTCCTGAACTCCCTATAAAAACATTGTTTAGGCCTTACATTTTTAGGATGTTATAACCACATGGATATTAGAACCATTGCTAAAATAATTGGGAATTACAATGTTATAAATAAACACTTCTGTTATAAAAAGAACCTGTTATAATGAGGTTCCATTATAGAGTGCTATTTATATGCTATACTACAAGGTATGTCCCATAAGTTCCCGGACTGGGTCCATAAAAAAAAAAGGTAAGATTTTTTTAAAATTTTTTTATTAAAACTTTTCAAAGTAATCCCCCCTTGCTTCAACGCACCAGCGCCATCGTTTCTCCCAATTGTCAAAACAGTTTTTATAGGCCTCTTTTGGAATGCTCTTCAATGCCAGCAGCGATTTTTCAATTATGTCTTCCCTGGTGTCAAAATGTCCTCCTTTTAGAACTGCTTTGAGTTTGGGGAACAGGAAAAAGTCATTTGGTGCGATGTCTGGGGAATAGGGTGGTTGAGGTAAGATTTCTGTCCCGTTTTTCGCCAAAAAACTCGCCACCAAGTGCGCTGTGTGAGGGCAGGCATTGTCATGGTGTAGGATCCAGTCACCATTAGTCCATTTTTCTGGCCTTTTTTTTCGAATCGCTTCCCTTAGACGGCGAAGAATGCTCAAATACATTTCCTTAATAACTGTTTGGCCTGCAGGAAGATACTCGTGATGAACAATGCCCTTGTTATCCAAAAAAGCGACCAGCAACACCTTGTTTCTGGATTTCAATATCCTGGATTTTTTGGGTCTAGGCTCACCCTGACCTCTCCACTCGGCAGATTGTCGCTTGGTTTCAGGGTCATACCCATAGACCCATGTCTCGTCGCCTGTGATTATCTTGTCTTTCCATTCCGGATCCGTTCTTGTCATTTCCAGCATGTCCTCACAGGTTGCAAGCCGACACAGTTTTTGCTCATTAGTGAGGAATCTTGGGATGAATTTTGCAGGAGTCTTTTTGAGCCTCAAATCTTCGGTTACGATCCTTCCAATCGTTGTTTTAGAGATGCCTGTGTCTTGCTCTAGCTCCAGCAAAGTGGTTCGAGGATTTTCTTTTATCAAATCGGTGATTTTTTGCACATTTTCATCAGTCCTTTGAAATGTTGGGCGTCCTTGACGAGGATCATCTTCAATGGAAATTCTGCCAGCTTTAAATCTAGAATGCCATTCAAAAACAGTTGTTCTCTTTGGGGCGTTATTGGGGAATGCTTTATTAAGCATTTCAAAAGTGTCGGTTGCTGATATTTGAAGTTTCACACAAAATTCTATGCAAATCCTCTGCTTCAATTTTTGTTCCATCGTAAAATCGCCGCAGCGCAAGGTGCAACCTTTGAATAAATTAGAATAACTTTGGCGCGCGTGCACGTACCGCCTCGATATTGGTACCACCGTGTTGCCAGATATTTTTTCTATAATAAACTGTTAAATTTATTTACATTTTTCATTTATTTATTTTTTTATGGACCCAGTCCGGGAACTTATGGGACATACCTTGTATAATATATTTTCACGATGATGAGGAAAAATTTGGATTATAGATTATAAACACAAGGTAATAAGACCAAATCCAAATAAATAAAGAGTTTGTGATGTTTCGGTAACAGCGTTGTTACCATCTTCAGACAAAAGTACTGAATGAGAAATTTTACCACAACATGTTTTAAATAGTAGTTATCAAGTGTGTAAACAAGATAGACTACTATCAGAAAACTATCTTCTTCTTATCTGACATGTGGTGCGCTTACAGTAAAAACAGTCGCTAACTACCCACCATGATTATCATGGCCTGTACCACGTGTACTAGGGATAAGCAAAAAAATAAAGAAGAAGCTAACTAGAATATACTCTTGCGGACAAAGGCCTCACTACTAGGCCTATAAAAAGAATGCCATTTGATATTTTGCCCCAACCAAGATTTGTGGAAATATTCAAAAAGACATTCTATATATACAGTGGAACTCTCCCATTAGAACTGCCTCCTTTATAATTGAAACTTATATCCTAATTCTAAAGTTCCAAGATTAAAATGTCAATTATTTAACCATATGGTGTGCTATAACATAATAACCAACAGTCAAGTGATGTTGTTATAGCGAGGTTCAAGTGTTATATGGGGCAAGCTTTAGCTCTTCCATCTTGAAGTACACAGTAATTCCGCCTTTGCCGGTCCCAAGCCCGGATGAAAAAGGAGGAGGGGGGAGGGGGGAGAGCAGTAACAAGTTCGCTAAAAAACCTGGGCCCAGCTGGCCCGGCTGATAGTACCCTGTAAGGGCTCCTAATCCAGGGACACAGGATGAGTCTGTACTCTCATGTTAGGAGCGGCTGCACATGGCGTCTGTTCCTCATGTCAGAGGCCGCCATTTCTTTTGGAGCTAAGTCGGCCTGCCACTGAGTAGTGCTCCCAGTCTTAATGACAAAGGCAGATGCATTCTACTTCACCTAGTGATGATCTCAAGCTTTACAAGCTTGATGCCCTAATATGATTGAGTGGAGAAAAGAAAGAAGAAGAAGAGTATACAGTAAGACTAAATAGAAGCTCATTATAAACAAAATGTAGCCACTGGACACCAAATACAAAACAATTTTCCATTTAGTTCCGGTAAGATAATTGTTGAAGAAATATGAAAGTATTGTTTATTCATTTTGATTTATGCTTTTGTTAATGCTTTGGGTTTCTAATATTTAACACAAATTATTGGACCTTATTAGAAGCTGATTATAAATTTGCATAAGAGCAGTATTTACCTATCTAGATGTCTATATTGATGAAATCTATATTCAGCAATTTCATCCTTACTTAATAAAAAAATATGTACTAGGAATACACCAAGAGATTTAAAGAAGAGGGATAATCATCCCGATAAGTTCAATATAAGTAATCCTTTTAACTTTAGGGGATGAGGAGTTCCTTTGTAACATGTAGTTCTTTAGTAAAGCGTGGTCGTTTATTTTTTTGCTTATCCCTAGTACACGTGGTACAGGTAAAAGTAGATGGTGGGTAGAGTTGCCGATTGCTTTTACTGTAAGTGTAGTACATGTCTACACATGTGAAAAGCAGTTCAAATTTGCACTTACAAATGTGTCAGAACCCCGTTTAGTTACTTGCACTCGCTGGTAGGGTTGGACTTTTTCAAGAATCGGTGGCCATTATATTATTACTAGCCGAATGACCCGGGCAACGCCCGTGTTTTACCCGATTGAATGTTTTGATTCAAATACTATTTGTTACAATTATAAATTGGCGCCTTAAATAAATGCATATATTAGTTAATAACTATAGCCTATGTGCTTTATCTGTCTATGTATTGTTGGCTTCCGTAGGCGTCTCTTACTGGGAAAAAGAAAGATAGGATTCCATTTAGTTATTAACTAATATATGCATTTATTTAAGGAGCGACCCGCTCCAACACAATAGTTACAAAAACCAAAAAGCGAGTGGGGGGGGCAAAGTCAAAAACAAAGTGTCTCGCGTAGTGGCGGCGCCATCGTAGCCACGTGATCGTAGCCAACCAATAGGAGAGCGCCATTCCAAAAAAAAAGCAAACGGTGACAGAGATGATGACGCTCGTAACTGTATATATAATTTCTTTTTAAATCAGAAAAAAAGTGCCTAAAGCCGGAATCGAATCAGGGTCATAGCGGTCGAAAACTAATGGTTTAGACCATCTTTCCACCAACCCCCCGTGGTCATTTATACTGATTCTTGGTCAAGAGTCTAAAATTGTGGTATTCGAGGTTGCCAACTTACACTCGACAGAGTTCTGGGAAGCATTGACTCTCCAGATGTCCTTGTCATAGGGGTAGTCCTCGTCCTTGATGCTATAGTGGACAGAGAAGGAGGTGTTGATGCGGCGGCGGTTGGGCAACAGGTTCCAGGTGAGGGTGTAGGTGTGGTTGTTGAGAGTGGTCAGCTCCAGGTGCAGCAGGGGCCCTGGGTTGTAGGACAGGATGAAGTTGGGGGAGGGCAGGCTCTCCAGCCCCTCCCTGGAGACAGCAGACACCCACACTGTGTAGTTGGTGTTGGCCTGGAAGACCAGGGAGGAGATGGTCACCGAGGTGTGGGGGGTGGGGACCTCGGTCTGGAAGCTCATGGGAGGTCTAACATACACCTGCCAACCAGCCATATTAGAGATAATATCCAAAGTAGAAAAAAAATCTCTATATATATATATATGTTATATTGAAACATTATTTTATTTAAAATTATATTTCATAGATACAAATACTCTGTTAAATCGACCGCCAGAGGTCACGCTTACCCTATAAAAACCCATTGTTGTTGTTTCCCGCTGGCCGGCTCAAATCTTTGTACATTATGTAAATAATCTTTTGTTTTCCTTGTTCTACTCGCCTTAAGCCAGGCAGTGCTTTAATCAAATCATGTTTTTCATATATATTCCTTAGCTCAAATAAAGAAATCTCTGATCAGAACTATTTTATTATTCCTACGACTGCAAAACAATATCGTAACATACACAAGATAACCAAAATCAAGCAACAGCTAATAATTCTATATATCAATCTAATTCCAAAATACAACAGAATATCTCTTTTTTTTTATAACATATATATATAGCACAGAACCACTATATATAACTCTCATATAATCCACTCTCAAGTTTTCCCTTAAAAAAAAAAACACAGCATTCATTTGATTTCACAGACACCCAATGTATTTACAGTAACATACGCGGAAAATATCAACGACTGGTCTTGGAGGCTTTGGTTTCCAATAAAATTCCGAGCCTCAATAGAAAAATTGAACTACCCCCGCAGTACATAGCTTTTTGTAATAGCATGGATCCCGCATAAGGAATTTTAACCTCAAGTGTTTTCCCGATTTATGTATATATTTTATTTATTTTAAACTTATTTTAAACTGGATTTCTCGCTCGCTCTCTAGGTGTGTTGATACGTGCTTGTTCGTGGCAATTCCGCTTCAATATTCAAATCTTACTTAGTTGGGTGTATATACCTCTCCGCACATTTTCTTGGATTACCTGAAGAAAAGCGTTTTGCTTGAAAGCTTGTATTTTCAATAAAAAGAAACTCACCACGTTATATTTTCGTTTTCTCTTTTAACTTTTAAAACGTGGCTAAAGTATGTCTGATTATCTTGATCTATATTTAGGAGATTTAGATCAATTAAAATGAAAACTATCCTTTATATAGTGGTGTGTGCGAGTGTCCCGCTCATCAAGGTTGAGCTCTATTGTGTAGATAAGCCGAGAATGTGTTATTTTTGTCTTATCTCCTTGGGTAATGATTACACAAATTCCATGAGTTCATGCCTTTCAAGCCGTTTGATGATAAGCAGTGGCCTCTCCCAAAGGTCCTGTTTAGTTCATCAAATGCAAGCCAAAATGAATTCTGGAGCTGCAGGTGCCAAGCTATATTTTGGGCAAGTGGGGCAGCCAAGAATCTACCCATAGTAGATGGCAACAACTACCTACCCGGTAAAGTCCCACAAAAGATCCTGTGGCATTCCAGTAGATTTCAATGTTCTTGTTCACAATCTTGGCGGTGACGTTGGTTGGAGGCTCAGGGACTGGATTAACACAAGGTCAGGTATATAGGTTAGGTACAGAGAGAGGTAGGGACCAACTTACATCTGGACTGGGTGGTCACCTGGATTATAGGACGGTACGGCTTCGGCGGGTAGACGTAGCCATCCTGGGTCCGGATGAGAACAGTCAGGTTGTACGTGGTGGAAGGTCGCATGTTGGTGAAGTTGTAAGAATTGCCTTGAATCCAGGAGGTGTTCACCCATATCCTCTCACTCTTGTAGGCTGGCCTACAACCACGACATTATTTATTTTTTTGTAGGTCCACACACATTCAGAATAATGATCAAAGGAAGTGAATATATTTGATAAGGCACAATTTGAATTATAAACACAAGGTAATAAGACCAAATCCAAATAAATAGTGTGTGACGTTTCAGCGTTGTTACTATCTTCAGACAAAATTACTGAATGAGAAATTTTGTCTGAAGATGGTAACAACGCTGTTACCGAAACGTCACACACTATTTATTTATTTGGATTTGGTCTTATTACCTTGTGTTTAAGTGAATATATCTTTGATAAGGCACAATTTGGGTTAAAAAAAACTCGAGATAATAAGAAACCAAATCCAAATATATAAATATTGTGTGACGTTTCTGTAACAACGTTGTTACCATCTTCAGACAAAAGTACTGAATGAGAAATTTTAACACAGCATGTTTTAAATAGTTAGTACAGTTATCAAGTGTGTATAAACAAGATGGTAGGATTTGGTCTTATTACCCTGTGAATATATATTACTAGCCAAATGACCCGGGCAACGCCCATGTTTTACCCGATTGAATGTTTTGATTCATACACTATTTGTTACAATTATAAATTGGCGCCTTAAATAAATGCATATATTAGTTAATAACTATAGCCTATGTTCCTTATCTGTCTATGTACTGTTGGCTTCCGTAGGCGTCTCTTACTGGGAAAAAGAAAGAGAGGATTCCATTTAGTTATTAACTAATATATGCATTTATTTAAGGAGCGACCCGCTCCAACACAATAGTTACAAAAACAACAAAGCGAGTGGGGGGGGGGGGGGGGCATGATGGGGGGGCAAAGGTGGCGTGATTGTAGCCAACCAATAGGAGAGCGCCATTCAAAAAAAAAAAGCAAACGGTGACAGAGTTGATGAGGAATGACGCTCGTAACTGTATATAGAATTAGCTATACCAATGTATATATATATTAGGAATGAGAAAGATATCGGCACTAAGTGGTACACAAGACAGTTATGGTAAGACAAAGAGAAAACTGGCAGTGAGCAACACCCATTGGTCAGTTTACAGAGCAGCGCCACCAAACGGCAACAGTCCCCACGTTTCCTTCTTCAATCATTTTTTACTTATCCCGCAACTCCACCTTTGCCAGTCCCAAGCCCAGATGAAAAAGGAGGAGGGGGAGCAGTAACAAGCTCGGTAAAAAACCTGGGCTCAGCTGGCCCGGCTGATAGTACCCTGTAAGAGCTCCTAATCCAGGGATACAGGATGAGCAGCATTTGTACTCCATGTTAGGAGCAGCTGCACATGGTGTCTGTTCCTCATGTCAGAGGCGGCCATTTCTTTTGGAGCTAAGTCGGCCTGCCACTGAGTAGTGCTCCCAGTCTTAATGACAAAGGCAGACGTATTCTACTTCACCCAGTCATGATCTTAAGCTTTACAAGCTTGATACCCTAATATGATTGAGTGGAGATAAGAAAGAAGAAGAAGAAGATGAGAAACTATATTCTAAAAATCTGGTTAAACTTGGTCGGCCACTCCTGGAGGGGGAGGTTTCTAATCAGAGACTGTCATATCAAGTCATGAGGAGCCATCAAAATCTTTGATGAGAAAAGGGGGGGGGCCAGGTTCAGCCAAGTTAGGCTTTGGTCTACTATAGGGGGGTTCTGTTATCCCCTTGTGTAAAGATTACACGAATTCCATGAGTTCATGCTCCTCGAGCTGCTTTATGATGAGCAGCGGCCTCTCCCAAAGGTCCTGTTTAGTGCATCTAATACAAGCCAAAATGTGTTCTTGGAGCTGCAGGTACCAAACTACATTTTGGGCAAGTGGGATAAATTTTGTTATTATTTTCTATCTTCAATGGCTTGAGATGGCCTGTTCTAAATCTTGTTAGTGTTGTTTGATGCTGTCTGTTGTTCAGAGCTCCTCCTGGGTTCACTCCACTGTAGGGGGGTTCTACTGTACCTATATACAACAACGCTAACATATGGTCATATTATATGAATTTTTAGTCTCCATTGACCTTGTGTAATTATACAATAAGATAATAATAAAATTAAAAATTATCGAAAATTAAAAATGTTCACAAAATTTTTATGCGAAGAAATACAGACACAGTGTGCGTGAGCAGCAAGTCAGCACATAAGCTCGGGATTCCTCGTGAGATGTGTACACAGCGCATGTGTTCAATCACAGTAGCATTTAGTATAGTGCGATAAAAACAAAAAAAAAACTTATTTGGAAAAACGTGTAAAAGAGAGGGATAACAATATAAAGGATCTCTTACAGATATATAGGCATGAAGCTTAGTGAGATGTTTATTGGAGGGGGAATCCACATGATGAGGAATCCAGAGGTTGTGATGGACTTGGGGTCCACCTTCAGCCAACGGACCGGTTGGAGATGGATATCTGGACACCTCCACTTTATAACCCAGAGTTTCACTGGTATATACAAACACAAGGTTCTAACATTAATTATAAACACAAGGTAATAAGACCAAATCCAAATAAATAAATAGTGTGTGACATTTCGGTAACAGCGTTGTTACCATCTTCTATTTTTAGCGTTGTTACCATCTTTCGTCGGTCGTCTTATTACCTTGTTTTACCCTTCATTCTGTTTACATCTTTGACTGGCGATTGAAAAATGTCCTGTCTCAAAAACAACCCCTCCTACAACTGGCCCGATAAGACCCAGAACTAAATAACCTTCCTGGATTGGACTATGAGCCCAGCATTGGGCCTTGGTGACCACCAGAATAGAGCACTGCACCAAATAAACCCACTGAGACATACATCCCTACCTGTCTCATCAATATAAACCTCCAATTTATATATTTGTAATATAATATTTTGAAATTGTAAATACACCTATCCCCCGATTTACACGGTAGATACGTTCCTGAGAAAACGTGTAAATCGAAAATTAAAAAAATTTGCAAAATTTTTATGCGAAGAAATACAGACACAGTGTGCGTGTGCAGCAAGTCAGCACACAAGCTCGGGATTCCTCGTGAGATGTGTACACAGCGCATGTGTTCAATCACAGTAGCATTTAGTATAGTGCGATAAAAACAAAAACAAAAAAAAACTTATTTGGAAAACCGTGTAAAAGCAAAAACGTGTAAATCGGGGGATAGGTGTACATGGAATAATTGAGTATTTTAGAGGGCTAATCAAGGTTTGATCTCTTTGCATGCCTGCATGTGTCTAGGTGAATATTTTATTTTTACAAACAGTTTGTATTTCTCTGAATGAGATGTTCTCTCATGGAGCTTGTTCTACTGTAGAGAGGTGTCCTCTTAGTGAGATTGTCCTCTCATGGAGGTTGTTCTAAGGTAGAGAGGTGCCCCCTCTAGCGAAAGTATCCTCTCACGGGGGTTGTTCTACTGTATTATTAGTGTGAAACAAGAAGTGTGATGCAAGGAAGGTATACACACGTGTGCAGTTCAGCTCGTCACTCCTGTCGTAGCAGTCGTAGATCTGGTTGCACACCATCGTCTGTGGAATACAATCTCCCGAGCTACACAGGAAACCCTGGCAGGGGGCAGCAGTGGTCGTCGTGGCAGCTTTGTCTGCATATACCACATATTACCTTTAGTTCATCAAACAACTTTCTGACACAAGGCTTGGTAAAAATGATTTAAATCAAAAAAATTCTAAATGTGAATCTCTCTTCAAAAATATAATAAGGGAAGTAATATCTAAAATATATTTTACATAATGACTAGATGGGGTGAGGCAAAACTACTTTAAAAGTCTAATTAGTGGTACCTCTTCAGCCAATATTACGGAAGTGTTAGACAATTGGGGACAACAATGGTACCATGGTTAGACAATTGGGGACAACAATGAGACCTCCTCAGACAATATCACAGAAGGATTAGACAATTGGAACAACAATGAGTCTACTCATCCATTGTTTTGAAAGAAAAGATAAAACTGAATTCCCTTTCAGCCTGTTCCAACTAGGCCTAAGGTGATAGGATACAATTTGTGAATTATAGAATAGAAACATAAGACCAAATCTTAAATTAATAAAGTGCATGTGACGACGTTTCAGTATCAACATTGTTACCAATGTGAAAAATCATAGATATACACATTTTATTAATTTGAATTTGGTTGTATTTACCTTGTGTTTCCACTGTGTCACAAACCTGACCTAGAGAAAGACACAGAAGGGAACATGGGCAGAACAACTCACCAGGAACGGGTGTCGTAGTGGGGCAGCCCATTTCATCTGTGCCGTCGGCACAGTCCTTCTTGCCATCACACACCAGGGCTGTCTCGATGCAGCCAAAGCTCAACATACACTTGAACTTTCTGGAGGGACAAGGTTGGCCTGGAACACACAGTCAACATGGCTCGGACTTACACATATGCAACTATCTTGAAGGAGTGAGCTGAGGCAAATATTATACCATGGTCTTGGTGGTGGTATTAAATAACATAAAAAAAGCACGAAATACAATTTTACATATATATTCTTATAGTTATATATTTCTGTTATTCCTTTTTCTTTAAATGCATATCTCCTAATATATGTAAATATGCAAATATGTATATAAACAATTCATCTTCTTATATGTTTTCTATTTTTCTCCTGTGGAAGGGCAGTAATGTTCGAAAGCTCTGCAAAATAATAAAAAAAAACTTTGAAAGGTAAGGAAACCTTTCATCTTATGATTTCACACTTTTTATGAATTTGCTCTCCAGGTGATTATATAGTTCAAGGTATTAAATATTCCTAGTGTACACGTGAACGCTTCACGATTTTGTGTGTCATCCTTGCGCAGGGGCCATGCTAATCTTCTCTGTATCGTTCCAATTTTAGTATATGTACCGCCGAACAAGCGAGTACGTGGTGTACACGTGGTACAAGCCATGATAATCATAGTGGGTAGTTAGTGACTGCTTGTTCTCTAAGAGTGCACATTTGACTATATATATATATTATATATTCTAAAATGCAATTATTTTATTTTTTAAAAACATATATTTTATTTTCATTCATTGACTCTTCTACATTTTTTTACCATAGATTTTGGAATATACCACTTTGAATAATTTTTGTAAATATGTATAGTTAACCCTACCTATTTTTTTAAATCACGATTATAGAATTCATTCTATAAATTCTATATTGCTGTGATAAATAATTTTTATGTGTAAATGTACTTCAAGTAATTCAAAATAAAAAACTACTTGAAAGGTAAATAACTATCTTTCTTTTTTCACAACTGCACCTCTTTTTCAACAACAAAACAAAAAATCATTACATATATATATATATGTATGTATGTAGAAAGAATGATAAGGTAGAATTTGGATTATACATTAGAACTACAAGGTGATAATAAGACCAAATCCAAATAAATTAATAGTGTGCGACATTTTGGTAACAGCATTGTTACTGAAACGTCATACAAATTAATTGGATTATATATATGTAGAAAGAAGTTTAACTTTTACACTTGAAAAATGCCAGAGTTCTGTTTGGTGACTTGTATTCACTTAATAGGGTTGAACTTTTGAAAGAATAGGGGGAGACAATGAAGAAATTTTTATTAAAACAAAAAAAAAAGTGCCCATAGCAAGGTTTCGACCCTTGGTCGTGGCTACAGAAATATCCACACCACTCTTCCACCAGTAGGTAGTTTGTAGGAATCAACCAAAGATTTTAACAAAAGTTATGGTTTATAATACAATAAAATGCGGCTTATGATTGTAAAACCACATTTGACAAGTTTTACCGCAGATGTTTGTTTTGAACAAAAAATCGTAATTTATTTTAAGGAGAAATAACGACTATTTCTATCCTTAAGGATGAAGTATGAAAGGATGAATTGTGAAGAGTAATGATAAACGGAAAAATAAAAGTCCATCCCTGGTCACTTTTATTTTTCCGTTTATCATTACTCTTCACAATTCATCCTTTCATACTTCATCCCTAAGGTTAGAAATAGTCGTTATTTCTCCTTAAAATAAATTACGATTTTTTTTTGTTCAAAACAAACATTTGCAGTAAAACTTGTCAAATGTGGTTTTACAAAAGTTATGATTTTTACAATGCTCCATAAGATCTAAGACACTCAGTGTACACACCATTAGAATATGTGTTCCTCTTACCAGAAAGTTGCTATTTTTTAGATGTTAAAACTTTTTTTTTTTAAATCTTTGTTAGAGGATATTACAGAAAAACAGTTCTATAACAAACCCCATAATGGGACTAAAACAGGACCTTTGGAAGAGGCCGCTGCTTATCATAAAACAGCTCGAGGAGCATGAACTCATGGAATTGCAAAGTCAAACTGCTTTTCACATGTGTAGACATGTGGTGCACTTACAGTAAAAGCAGTCGCCTTCTTCTACCCACCATGATTATCATGGCCTGTACCACATGTACTAGGGATAAGCAAAAAAAAGAAAAGAATACTAGTAATCAGCAATTACAGTAAAAACCCTCTATAGTGAACCCCAATAGGACTGAACCTTTGGTTCACTAGAAATGAATAAGTAAGCATAAGTTGACTTTTATATATATATATATATATATATATATATATAGAGAGAGAGAGAGAGAGAGAGAGAATGTGATGCGGAGCAAAACATGCGGCCATATTTTTCTAATACAAAGATATTTTACGCACACATAATTTTTTTTCCTCATACAGTAATTTTGTCAGATCGTAGTAAAAAAAAAAAAGCTGATAACAAAAGTTTACCCAAATTTTATTGACTTGAATATGTTACATTATTTAAGATATCTTTTATTAGAAGATTTTTCATACCTTTAGCCCTTTCTGTGAACCCATTTTAAGTTGAGAAAAAGGGCATGACCCAAAACCTTCCAATAACACTTTTGTTTTCCAAACATATATTTTTTTAAATTACCAATTGATAAGGCACAATTTGGATTATAGATTATAAACACAAGGTAATAAGACCAAATCCAAATAAATAAATAGTGTGTGACGTTTCGGTAACAGCGTTGTTACCATCTTCAGACAAAAGTACTGAATGAGAGAATTTTACCACAGCATGCTTTTAAATTCTCTCATTCAGTACTTTTGTCTGAAGATGGTAACAATGTTGTTACCAAAATGTCACACACTATTTATTTATTTGGATTTGGTCTTATTACCTTGTGTTTAAAATTACAAATATTATCTCACAATGAGTTTCTTTTTATAAAAAAAAACGCTAGCTTTCAAGCGATAATCGCTCTTCAACAGGCTTAATAAAATTTTTTCACAATTTTATCATGAGATTTATAAAATATAACAATGACATTCCACTGGTAGAATCCAGTACTTACGGTAGCATAAAATTTCATCGTCACCATTGGTGCAGTCCTTTTGGCCATCACACACCGCAGAGTCCCAGATACATTCACCTGGGACACAATATCAATGTCTGTGGTCAGGCATCATTCACCTACCAGTTCAGCTCGAGGAGCATGAACTTCATGGAATTCGTGTAAGCTTTACACAAGGGGATAATAAGAAATAACAACTTACCAGTTAAGCACTGATACTGGTTGGGAGTACAAACAACGGAGGGCAGAGCTGTTGTTGTTGAACTAGATAGTTCAGTCATTGATGGAGTAGTAAAGTTTTGGCCTGAACACACAGGAAATTACAGTTAGGTATTAAGTGTGCAGAAAAGTAATTAATTCTAAAGAGTTTTCAACAATCCCAAACAAATCGAGAGATTATTTAAAAAAAAAAAAAAAAGAATATATAATATAATTGTAAAACGACATTTGAAAATTATACCGCATGTGTTTCTTTTCAACGAAAAATCAAAATTTATTTTAAGGAGAAATAACGATTATTTCTAACCTTAGGGATGAAGTATGAAAGGATGAATTGTGAAGAGTAATGATAAATGGAAAAATAAAAGTGTCCAGGGATGGGATTCCCATTTTATTTTTCCGTTCATCATTACTCTTCACAATTCATCCTTTCATACTTCATCCCTAAGGTTAGAAATAAGTCATTATTTCTCCTTAAAATAAATTTTGATTTTTCGTTGAAAAGAAACACATGCGGTATAATTTTCAAATATCGTTTTACAATCACAAGCCACATTATATTATATTGTATTATAAATAATCTAATATTTATGAGTATAATGTGATATTCCATAAACTACAATAGAAGAGTCTCCCATAAAGAGGACCCATCCTTGTAAAACCAAAATAAACTTTCCATTATAAGATCATACTGCGATAGGGTCCAATTTGTATAATAGATTAGAAACAAAATGTAGCAACACCACTTCTAAAATAATAAAATGTTTATGCTCTTTTCAGTAACAGCATTTTACTATCATCAGACAAAAGACTGGGTGAGAAAAAATATCACAGCATGTTCTTAAATAATTAGTAGTTATTGAGTGTTTAAACAAAGTGTGTGTGTGTGTGTGTGTGTGTGACAATTGAAAATAGTTTATTGTCCTCTAGACAATGTTACATCTCAACCAGGAGGGTGAAAAAGAAATATTTACATTGACAGTTGTCAGGAATCAAGGCATCGCCGCCTAAGACTGGCCAAATCGGAGCTAACATCGGGATGGTTGCCCCGAGCCGGTTCTATGGCCGCGCTGAGGAACTCAGCGAGGACTCCCCTCATCGCAGGTGTCAGTCTCGCCATGAGGGACTCTCTTTCATCGATGAAGAGAATGGCATCCTTGATGTCATCCGGTTGGATCCCTGATTGATATAAGGGCCTTAGGCAGGTTAAGTGCTTCAGTTTCTTGAAGATTTCAATAACCATACACTCCTCCCTCATGATCGGCGTCATCTCCTCCTCGTCGGGAGCAGGTGGTATCGGCCCGGCAGGCTGAGGCGCGGGCAGTGGGGGTGTTGGAGGCACTGCGGCTGGCGAGGTCTTGAGCGCCGCCCTAGATGTCGATGTCTCCTCGATTGACATCTCAACGTCCAGTGTAGGGACCGCAGGCCCGTGACTCCCAGGAGCCCGCAGGGACGGAGCAGGGGCGACAGGTGGAGGGGCAGGAGGCGCCATCTCCATAGGTACGGCCGAGGCCACTGGTGTAGATGGCCGAGGTGCTGCAGATGGGGTCACAGCTCGGGCCGCGTGAGAAGCGCCGGGGATCTCCATGGCTGTACTGGAGGGCGCCGGTGCAGGAGGCTGGGCCGCTGACCGCTGAGGTGGGGCAGAGGTGGTCGTTGATGGGACGCCAGCAGGAGAGGTTGGTGGGGCCAATCTGTAGTTGTTGGCTCGCCCTGCAAGCAGGGGGCAGTTGGCCCTGCGATGTCCTTGGCCGTGGCACCTGGAGCACTTGATGCCCGAGGACAAATATGCGGGCCAGGCCTCGCCTTTAATAGGGATCTCAAGGCGGGTGGGGAGCCTCTCAGTTGTCATTCCCTCGCGGAGGACAATGAATGCCTCGCGGCGGCCGTCGTTGTAGGTGTATGGGCCGGCCTTCATCAGTTTGGGCGCAATTGATGTTACGCGCCCATAAGGTTTTAGGGCGCTGATGATGGCGGAGTCCTCCACGAAGAAGGGGAGGTTGCCGACTGTAATCCTCTCCGCTCTTTTGCGGAAAGGAAAGGCCCTGAGGAGTGTGCCCTCAACCTCGAGGCCCTCGTTTATGAGGCGCTCGGCCAGGCCTCTGTTCGCCAGTCCCAGGAGTTGGTGGCCGTTTACCTTGGAGACTTGGATAACTCTGGCGGTTCCCCCGAGCATCCTGTCTAGTGCCCTCAGGTAGTGGAAGGGCTGTAGCTCGGGGCCGTGCTCCAGGTAGATGCAGTGGTCCTCAGAAGAGGATGCCTGCCGCGCCCGGGCCTCTGTGATGTGGGCCCTGGTTGTTCTTACTTCCTGTGCCCGGGGCACAGATCCTGCCGAAGATTGCGGTCGGCGACTGGTTCTTGCACCTCCGATGTTGGAGGAAGGTGCAGCCGCTGTAGGCGAGTTCGCAGATTCGCGGCGCCTCTTTTTGGTCCTCACGACGGTAAAGTCGTCGTCCGCTCCAGGGCCTTGATCTTCAGGGCAGTCCGCCCAGTTTCTCAGGGCACGGGCAGCGCCATTGGATGACGTACCGGCCGGCAAGTCGAGCGTGACGTCACGCGCGGCGGCCAGATTTACATCTTTAACGCCTGCCGGCGGATTTGCATGAATACGATTTTCAGAGTTTTCTCTTAAGATTATTTTCTGAATTCCGTTTTTGTTTGATTTCTTCACACCAGTAGGAGATGGGATGCTGGGCCTTCCAGGCTCCTGTCCAGCAGATCCCGAGGTCCCTGGCGATGCCGAACTCGGCATGCTTAAAAACATTTCATCGCTCGCCAGAGGTGAAATACGCGGAGCTCGCGCGATGCGTGGCCGCACGGCCGGGTGTGTGTGTGTGTGTGTAGCAGATAGGAAGAAAAGTGATTTCTAAGAACCCTAAGAAATAGAATCCATAGAATTAGAAATGGAAAGTGTAAAAATAGTGATTTTTTAAAATCATATAAAAAAAAAAGAGTGCTTTTTTTCTACTTCTAATTCTAAGAATATCTTATGGTTCTTAATGAATAAATTTTCATGTTTACATACTTGATAACATTACTAATTATGGAAAGTGTAAAAATAGTGATTTTTTAAAATCATATAAAAAAAAGAGTGCTTTTTTTCTACTTCTAATTCTAAGAATATATTATGGTTCTTAATGAATAAATTTTCATGTTTACATACTTGATAACATTACTAATTATTTAAGAGCCTGCGGTGATATTTTTTCCTCATTCAGTCTTTTGTCTGATAATGGTAACAATACTGTTACCAAGAGGAACATCTAACACTTCGATTTGGTGTGATTACCTTGTAGATTGTAGACTGTTGTGAATATAGAGCAATCCATAAATAAATCTTTAATTAAAAAGGCATATACACCCATACCTCGCTTTGCGTCGGGGTTACGTTCCAAAAAAACACGACGCAAATTGAAACGACGCAAAGTGATAATATGTGAAGGCGCAATCAAAAACAAAGGTGTTGCCATATTTTAGGAAAAAAAAAATTTTTTTTTAATTAAAGACTCGAATCCAAAACAACACAACTTCGAAAATCTAACGACGCACAGTGAAAATCAGTAAAAATTAAGCAGCGACGCAACTTTGAAAAAAACAAAACAAAGCAAAGCGAGGTATTGGTGTACTTGAAAAAAGGTTAGCATTCAGCCAACTGAAATATTGATAAAATAAATGATATTTTGATCCAATATATACCTTTTTAATTAAATATAAGACTGTCAAAGGTTTGTCACTCACCGCAGCTCATCTCATCGCTCTGGTCCAGGCAGTCAGTGACCCCGTCACACCTCCAGTGAATGCCAATACACTGGATGTTATCAGAACAGGTGAACCAGTTGATGTTATCCGGGCAGGGTGAGGTGGGGAATGGAGCCACGGTAGTGCTGACCTCAGGTGGAGGGGAGGTAGTAGTGGTTATGGCTGCAACAGAATTCAGCTTCCACACACGAACCAACAATAGTAGGAAGTACAATATATATGTGTGGGGGGGGAGATTTCCAAGTCAATACATTAGAGAACCTAGTGGACAACACCTAGTTACAAAGTGTCATTTAGTGAGAGGGTATACACTCCCTGGAAAGCTTATTACAACAGAACAACCTCCACGAGAGGTTACACTTAAGCTAGAGCACACCTCTCTATAAAGGGCAGATTGTATCGCCAAAATTATCATTTTTACTATTTAGTAACTCTTCTAGTAAGAGGACACCTCTCTTAAAGACACTTTTGCTCTGCAACTAGGTGTCGTTCTTTATAGAGAGGTAGTTCTACTTAAATTAGTGAAAATTGTAATTTTGGTGATGAAAACTGTCCTTCCTAGAGAGGTATCCTCTCATGGAGAGAGTTTCTGCAGGATCCACCACAAAAAGAAACGTAGTTCTATTTAAATTAGTGAAAATTGTAATTTTGGTGATGGTAACTGTCCTTCCTAGAGAGGTATTCTCTCATGGAGAGAGTTTCTGCAGTATCCACCACAAAAAGAGAGGTAGTTCTATTTAAATTAGTGAAAATTGTAATTTTGGTGATGGAAACTGTCCTTCCTAGAGAGGTATCCTCTCATGGAGAGAGTTTCTGCAGTATCCACCACAAAAAGAGACGTAGTTCTATTTAAATTAGTGAAAATTGTAATTTTGGTGATGAAAACTGTCCTTCCTAGAGAGGTATCCTCTCATGGAGAGAGTTTCTGCAGGATCCACCACAAAAAGAGAGGTAGTTCTATTTAAATTAGTGAAAATTGTAATTTTGGTGATGGAAACTGTCCTTCCTAGAGAGGTATCCTCTCATGGAGAGAGTTTCTGCAGGATCCACCACAAAAAGAGGGAGAGCTACTCACTGCAGTTGACTTCATCCGAGCCATCCAAGCAATCCTCAGAACCATCGCAGGCCCATCGCTGGGGGATACAGCGGTATGGATTGAGACACCGGAACAGGCCCTCGCCACAGGTGACGTTCTTGCAACCAATCAGTTCATCAGATCCATCAGGGCAGTCCTGGTCGCCATCGCAACGCCAGTGTGGGAGGATGCACAGCCAGGGCTGGGAGTTGGGGCAGGGCTCATAGCCAGTGGAACAGGTGTGTTGGACAGGTGCAATAGCTGCTCAGAGCAGGACACTCTGGTTAGATCTTGTGGGGGTGGAAACACAGTCTTATATGATAAAAAACTGTCGACATCAGAGATGTCACATACACCCTACCTAGAGATGGTACCAAACAAAAATTTGGAAAAATTTTAATTCTAAATCAAATAATCAATATATGGGGGGGGATGAGATATTAGCAAGTTAGGTACTTCCAAGAATCATCATACACACAGCTTATCTAATGGCCGAACTCCGCCTTTGCCGGTCCCAAGCCCGGATGAAAAAGGAAGAAGGGGAGCAGTAACAAGCTTGCTAAAAAACCTG
The DNA here is from genome assembly GCA_030710605.1 of Cordylochernes scorpioides. Taxonomy (NCBI): domain Eukaryota; kingdom Metazoa; phylum Arthropoda; class Arachnida; order Pseudoscorpiones; family Chernetidae; genus Cordylochernes; species Cordylochernes scorpioides. The sequence continues at coordinate 92,325,763 of CP092870.1, forward strand.
GGCTCAGCTGGCCCGCCTGATAGTACCCTGTAAGGGCTCCTAATCCAGGGATACAGGATGAGCAGCGTTTGTACTCCATGTTAGGAGCGGCTGCACATGGCGTCTGTTCCTCATGTCAGAGGCGGCCATTTCTTTTGGAGTTAAGTCGGCCTGCCACTGAGTAGTGCTTCCAGTCTTAATGACAAAGGCAGATGCATTCTACTTCACCCAATCATGTTGGTTGTTAAACTCATCCATTGATGAGCTCTACTTTTCCCCGGCAGACAGCATCAAAAGTCTAAAGCTTTACAGGCTTGATACCTTAATATGATTGAGTGTAGATAAGAAAGAAGAAGAAGAAAGATCTAATGGCCATAGTAAAGGAAGAATCCGGTGGAAGAACTGAATCCCAGGCAGGTCCCCATGTGCTTACAGATGTTGAGATTAGCTGCTAACATCTGTCCTGGACCAACAGAGTGTGGGAAAGAGCTATACCACCTATAAAAAGGCAACAATAAGGTTGTTATGAAATCAAAGCTACCACGGTATTGATAAGATGTATAGCTGAAACTATAGTATACAGGTTAACATTTGTCAGAATTTGCCAAAATTGGCGTTGTAGCACATTCACCAACAGTACATTCTTGTATTGGGGTGATAAACAGAAATCCATTCGTGGTCAAAACTTGAGGAATTTGTACCTTTTAGCATGTATATCGAAATTCAGACAATAACCCTGAAAGATATTTGATACACAGTGACCTTTATTGAAGACACATGAGAAAAACCAAGGGTGAACAAAATTGCCGCCGTCTCCTTATAAAAATAGACAACCAGTAACACCAAGGACTTTCCACTTCCTTAAGTTTTGTCAATAGTGTATTTTTTTATGTAATTTAAAAAGGAGAGGTTCTTGTTTTGGTACATATAATAATTAGCATTGACTTACTTGTGCAATTTTCTTCATCGGAGCCATCTTTGCAGTCATCATCAAAGTCACAGACAAACGCTCCTTTGATGCAGCGGCCATTTTTACACTTGAAATCTCCTTCATTGCAGGTGACATTGGCTATACACAGCAAAAATAAAAGTTTAAGGATGCTCAATGGCAAAAATTGAAAAAAAACTTACGGCAATTTTGCTCATCTGAGCCATCAATGCAGTCCATCTCTAAGTCACAGATCCAGGAGTTGGGCATGCACCCTCCAGATTTGCAGGCAAAGTAGCCAACATTGCATACTGGCTCTGCACAAGAGGGGAAAACATTTTTACTACATTAGGTTTGTCTTAGATTGATGAGGCACAATTTGGATTGTAGATTATAAACACAAGGTAATAAGACCAAATCCAAATAAATAAATAGTGTGTGACGTTTCGGTAACAGCGTTGTTACCATCTTCAGACAAAAGTACTGAATACTTTTGTCTGAAGATGGTAACAATGCTGTTACCGAAATGTCACACACTATTTATTTATTTGGATTTGGTCTTATTTACCTTGTGTTTAGGTTTGTCTTAGAAAAACTTTTTTTTTTCTTATCTGCTATCTTGTTTACACACTTGATAACAATACTATTTAAGAACATGTTGTGATATTTTTTCTGAATTATTCTTATGTTTGACGATGATAACAATGCTGTCACCGAAACATCACACATTATTAATTTATTTGAATTTGGTCGTGTTTTCTTGTTACCACATTTACTGTTAAGTACTCTGGTCTATTGAGGAATGGTTATTGCTATATAAACACTGAAACGTGTGTTGTTTGTGTATAATACCTTTTAAATTCCTTCCTTAAATCACATCTTTTTTTTCAATAATTCAGATATTTATTTCTATGATTCTACAAAAAACACAAGGTAATAAGGCCAAATTCAAATAAATAAATAGTGTTTTATTTATTATTTTGTATTATTTGTATCTTTTTAATATTTTTCCATGCTCCTCGAGCTTGATCTCATGGAATGGGGTTTAAGGGTGCAGCTTTCGTTAATCATGGCACCATGATCCAGGTACACTTTGGTGAAAGTCTGACTTTGCCTGTAATTTGAGGCCATTCCTAACATGGAAGCCTTTGCTGCCAACTCCAACATGAGTACAGACACAGCTTCTCTGTATCCCTGGAGAGGAACTCATTCTGAGGTCTATCAACCGGGGCAGTAGAACTCGGTTTTTTTAAAGAGGTCTTTCTCCTCTTTCTAACAATACTGCTGTTGGTCTGGGATTGCTTATTCATCAGTAATTACTGATCACCTGATACCCATGTTAAATTCTCCCCCTGAACTCATGGAATTTGTATTTCTTGAAATAAAAGACACTTCGGCCAGTGAATCTTTTTATTGTCTCAACGTTTCGACAAAAATCTTTTGTCCTCGTCAGGAGCGAACAAAAATTAAAACATTAGGCAAAGCGTTAAAAATAATATAGAAAATATTAGAATAATTTCTAACGCTTTGCCTAATGTTTTAATTTTTGTTCGCTCCTGACGAGGACAAAAGATTTTTGTCGAAACGTCGAGACAATAAAAAGATTCACTGGCCGAAGTGTCTTTTATTTCAAGAAATATGAATGCCGGCCAGGCAGCCTCTATCTTTACGATCATGGAATTTGTGTAATCTTTACACAAGGGGGATAAGAAACAACAACAAATTCTCCCCCAAGACAAACGAATTGTATAGAGAGAACCAAACTTACGGCAGGAACTCTCATCGCTGTTATCCAAGCAGTCCTTGTGGCGGTCACATTTCCACTCCAGGGGGATACACTTGCCGTCGTCGCACAGAAACTCTGTCTCGTTCATGCAGGACCCAGAGTCCACTGTGCACAATGCTAGTGGTCAACAAAATACCAAGTTACCAAGGATCAAGTTGAAGAATGTTGCTCCATTCCTTTTCACTCTGCTTAAAATTAATTTCCATATACACTCAGGAACAAAACTTAAGGAACACATGGTATTAAGACCAAATCTAAATAAATAAATAGTGTGTGATATTTTTGGTAACAACGTTGTTACCGAAACGTCACACACTATTTATTTATTTGGATTTGGTCTTATTACCTTATGTTTATAATCTACTAGCGGACGTACCCGGCTTCGCCCGAGGTTTTACCCGAGTAAAGGTTTGTCTAACGAACATTTGTTAAAACAATTCTCTATAAACTTATAAAGAAAAAGATATATTTTGATAATTTGAAACTCGTAAATTTGAATCTCTCGATAAAGTGAACATTTTTTCCCGGTCCCTGTGTGCCGTGTCATCCTGAATTTTGTCTTTCATAATTTTCTATATTACAAAATCATCGTTTTATCTAGTAAACATATTTTCCCGGTCCCTTGAAAAATACTCGATAAGTTGAATAAAATCATGGTCGTTTATGGAAGATGGTTCCCGGAGGTCACCCGCCCCCCGCGCGGCAGGACCTCTTGATCCCTCTGATTGGGGAACTTGGACTGACTGGCCGGACGGGGGGGGGGCAGACCTAAGCCTATCTCTGTCGCAAGGTGGCGCTGCTTGCGAGTTAAAGCTACAAATCTGCAAATAACTCTAAGGATATTAAAGATATTCAAGAAATTATTTTTCGTAAACCTTTCCGGGGATATGCCTAATAATATCCCAAATTTTCACAGCGATTGGATGTATGGTTTTTGAATCCATAGAGGACACACACACACACAGACAGACATTCAATTTTATATATATAGATAATCCAAATTGTGCCTTATCAAAACTTAAGGAAGTTGTATCATTTAGCTTGTATATCGGTATTTAGACAATAACTCTGTAAGCTATTTAATACACAGTGACTTTTATTGAAGACACACAATATAATCAAGTGTGAACAAAATTGCCTCTGTCTTCTTCAAAAAAATAGATGACCAGTGACATCAAAGACACTCCACTTCCTTAAGTTTCGTACATGAGTGTATTATGCAAGATTACTTACATTCTACTACATGATAAGGCACAAGTTGGATTATAGATTATAAACACAAGGTAATAAGACCAAATCCAAATAAATAAATAGTGTGTGACGTTTTGGTACCAGTGTTGTTACCATCTTCAGACAAATAAATTCATTCAGTACTCTTGTCTGAAGATGGTAACAATGCTGTTACTGAAACGTCACAAACTATTTATTTGAATTTGGTCTTATTACCTTGTGTTTACATACTACTAATTTCATTTATAATTTAAATTTCTGAATGTAAATTATTAGATTAAATATCATAGAGAGAGATAAAGAGAATAGTGTATAAACACAAGGTAATAAGACCAAATCCAAATAAATAAATAGTGTGTGACGTTTTGGTACCAGTGTTGTTACCATCTTCAGACAATATAAATTCATTCAGTACTCTTGTCTGAAGATGGTAACAATGCTGTTACTGAAACGTCACACACTATTTATTTATTTGGATTTGGTCTTATTACCTTGTGTTTATAATCAATTAACCAAATTGTGCCTTATCAAGAGAATAGTGTGTTTTTAAAAAATACGGATTAATGAATAACTTTTTTATCACTGAAAAAATATTTTTCCAGATGAAACAACTGGGCAACATAAGTTTTCTAATGGAAATACACTCATGGACAAAACTTTAGAAAGTGGGAAATCTTTGATGTCGCCGCTCGTCTATTTCTTTTTTATTTTTTAAGGAGAAAGAGGCAGTGTTGTTCACACTTGGTTATCTTGTGTGTTTTCAATAAAAGTCACTGTGTAACTTTCAGAGTTATTGTCTGAATCCTGATATACATGGTAAAAGGTAAAACTTCCTTAAGTTTTGTCCATGAGTGTAGATATACATGGGTACCCGAGAGGTTGGTGTCATGGCAGTGACATTGATCCAATTTCAACTCTCAATGGTCATATGGAATCACATAATTCTTAGAGTCTTAAATCTTCCCCGAAAGTTGTATTACATGAAAGAAAGTTTTTTTTTTTTTCAATTTAAACTTAGTATAATTGAAATTGGTGGTACAAGCAAAGATAATCATGGTGAGTAGTTAGCGACTGCTTTACTGTCCATGAGTGTATATATTTCTCACTAAAAATCAACTTCCCAAAGATATATTTTTAATATAGGTCTAAATATGACAGTTTTATTGAACTATCGCCTGATTTTCTACCTCGCAAGCTATGATATGATGAAGGTACTTATCCCTAGTACACATGGCCATGATAATCATGGTGGGTAGTTGGCGATTGCTTTTACTGTAGGTGCACCACATGTCTATATATGTAGAGAGCAGTTCAACTTTTGCAATTAAAAATGGCCCAGAGCCCTGTTTGGTAACTTGTACCCTCACTGGTAGGATTGGATTTGTACAATATAGGGGGAAACCACACAGAGAGTTCTATGTAACTCACATGGAGGACAGAAGCCTTGTGTATCCATGTGACGACCGTGGGAGCAGAAACAGGTCTGATTGCCGGACTTGTCCACCTCAACAGCTGAGCCGTCAGGACAGACACACTTGTGTCCACCAGGGACTCCCACACAGAAGTGGGTGCAGCCGGTGGTGTTGGAGCTGCACTGGTTGGTTCCTGCACACCCCCACATCTCAAACTTTCACTTCACGGGAGAGTCTAACCCTGTGACAAACTTCACATAGATAACCTTCTAAATTCAATCTTGTGAGAAATATACATACAGAGTAGAACTACGTCTTTATAACTCCGCCTTTGCCGGTCCCAAGCCGAGATGAAAAAGAAGGAGGGGGAGCAGTAACAAGCTCACTAAAAAACCTGGGTTCAGCTGGCCCGGCTGATAGTACCCTGTAAGGGCTCCTAATCCAGGGATACAGGATGAGCAGCGTCTGTACTCCATGTTAGGAGCGGCTGCACATGGCGTCTGTTCCTCATGTCAGAGGCGGCCATTTATTTTAGAGCTAAGTCGGCCTGCCACTGAGTAGTGCTCCCAGTCTTAATGACAAAGGCGGACGCATTCTACTTCCCCCAATCATGATGGTTGTCAACAGACACCATCAAAAGTCTCAAGCTCTACAAGCTTGACACCTTAATATGATTGAGTGGAAATAAGAAAGAAGAGAAGATGGTTGTCAAACAGACACCATCAAGGGTCACAACTTGATACCCTAATATGATTGAGTGGAGATAAGAAAGAAGAAGAAGAAGACTACCTCTTTATAAAGTTCCACACCTAGTTGCAGAATCTAAGTGTCTTTTAGGGAGAGATGTCCTCATACCAGAAAGTTGCTAAATAGTAAAAATGATGAGTTTGTGACAATGAAAACTATCCTTTGTATAGAGAAATCTTCTATTGAGAGTATCCTCTCATAGAGGTTGTTCTACTGTATTCAATACATACAATTATCACATTATATAGCGATGAGGGGTTCAGTTGGGGTTAGAGAATTAAGACTTGTACATCAGGGGGTCGGTGGAAGGCTGGTTAAACCGTTTGGTTTTCGACCACTAGGACCCGGGTTCGATCTCCGCATTGGACACTTTTTCTGTTTAAAAAAAAAAAATGCTCCAATGGCCCCCGATTCTTGCAAAAGTCCAACCCCACCAGCGAGTGCAAGTAACCAAACGGGGCTCTGGCATTTGTAAGTGCAAAGTCGAACTGCTTTTCACACTTACAGTAAAAAGCAGTCGCTAACTACCCACCATGATTATCATGGCCTGTACCACGTGTACTAGGGATAAGCAAAAAAAAAGACTTGTACATGATGTTTAGACAGGTAAGACTGAAAATACAATACATATTGTGCTAACATTTGTATGAAAGCATACACACAAGTAGCATGGTAGTTTATGAGTAGTTTGCTGATGTATTCCTGAAAATGTTTTCTAGAACCATGTCCTCTCCATTCAGTTGGGTTGTAGATGGAAAGGGAAAATACAATATTATAGATAGGATTATATAGGTACAAGAGATATATCTCTATTTTTTTTGCTTATCTCTAGTACACGTGGTACAGGCCATGATAATCATGGTGGGTAGTTAGCAACTGCTTTTACTGTAAGCGCACCACATGTCTACACATGTGAAAAGCAGTTCAAATTTGCACTTACAAATGTGACAGAGCCCCATCTGGTTACTTGAACTCGCTGGTGGGGTTGGACTTGTGCAAGAATCGGGGGCCATTGGAGCATTTTTTTTTTTTTAAACAGAAAAAAGTGTCCAATGCGGGAATCGAACCCGGGTCCTAGTGGTCGAAAACCAAACGGTTTAACCAGCCTTCCACTGACACCCCATCTCTATTTTAAAATCTTTAAACTTGCACAATGAGAAGCTATTATTTTACATTTAAAAGGCTAACTCTTCAACAGATCAGTTTCTCTAGAGTAAAGCCTACAGACAATATTTGGTGGTCTTGCTGTAGAGAGAAAGGAAGTGTGTGTGGGAGAATTGATGTCAGCCCAACCATCTAATCTGATTGGTTGTGACTGGGCCGACTTCTGTTTGACTTTGTTAGATTACATTTCTACATAAAATTCTTCATAAAACAGCTTAAGGAGCATGAACTCATGGAATTCATGTGATCTTTACACAAGGGGATAAGAAACAACCACAACATTTCTACCTATCTGATAAGGTCAACCTGAGAGTATCTTAGTGTATTTGCCGAAGGGATATTGTGTGTGTGTACACTACTTATGGAGATTTTCTCTATTGATGAATGCATGCTGATCTATAAAGGAATATTGTGCTGCGGAATTAATTAACCTGAATTTTGTAGGGATTGATGCTAGATTTCTCCATAATTTTTTCAGCTGGTGGGTACAAAATAAGTGCTTAACTCCGCTTTTGCTAGTTCCAAGCATGGAAGGGAGAGCAGTAACAAATAACTTGCTTCAAGCAAGAAGTAAAAAACCTGGGATAGGTTGGCTTGTCTGATAATATCTTGTAAGGGTTTCTGATTCAAGGAAACAGGAGCACATGGCATCTGTTCCACATGTCAGAGGCAGCCATTTGATATCAGAACTAGGTCAGTGGCCTGAGGAGCGCTACCAGACTTATGATATTGAGATTAGAGATAAGCAAGAAGAAGAGAATAAACACAAGGTAATAAGACCAAATCCAAATAAATAAATAGTGTGTGATGTTTCGGTAACAGCGTTGTTAACATCTTCAGACAAAAATACTATTTATTTATTAGGATTTGGTCTTATTACCTTGTGTTTATAATCTACTAGCCGAATGACCCGGGCAACGCCCGTGTTTTACCCGATTGAATGTTTTGATTCAAATACTATTTGTTACAATTATAAATTGGCGCCTTAATTAATTGCATATGTTAGTTAATAACTATAGCCTATGTGCTTTATCTGTCTATGTACTGTTGGCTTCCGTAGGCGTCTCTTACTGGGAAAGAGAAAGAGAGGATTCCATTTGGTTATTATCTAATATATGCATTTATTTAGGGAGCGACCCGCTCCAACACAATAGTTAAATGGTGAGTGGGGGGGGGGGGGGGGTCATGAGGGGGGGGGGGGGGGGGGGGGGCAAAGGTGGCGTGACCGTAGCCAACCAATAGGAGGGCGCCATTCCAAAAAAAAAGCAAACGGTGACAGAGTTGGTTGATTGATTAGGAGATTAGGAGATGAGGAATGACGCTCGTAACTGTATATAGAATAATCCAAATTGTGCCTTATCAAGAAGATGAGAAAGTGCATGACACTTTTTTTGGTGCTGTCACTTTGTTAGAATCTGGTTGAACCTACCACCATGATGTAGAGTACTGCACACTGGAGATAACACCTACCAGGGTGAGTGGTCTTGGAGAAGACTTTGAGGTCCATAGCTCTGCCTTCAGTGGCCACGACAGAGCGGAGCCCCAGTCCAGAGTACTTGTTGGCCACCAGGATCTCCTTCTTGATCCAGTCATCAAAGTAAACCCAGTCCTGTCACAGCACAGTGGAGGGATATTCCAGAGCTTTAAAACAAGTCTAAAGAACCACTGTGATTTTGTTAACTACATTGTATAACCTCTTAATTCACAACTGACTATAATTCAACACTTATTTCAACTATTTTTTTCTACAAATCTCAAACACATAAACACAAGATAATAAGACCAAATCCAAATAAATAAATAGTGTGTGACGTTTCTGCAACAGCGTTGTTACCATCTTCAGACAAAAGTACTGAAATTGGATACTGGATTCTGTACTTTTGTCTGAAGATGGTAACAAAGCTGTTACCGAAACATCACACACTATTTATTTATTTGGATTTGGTCTTATTACCTTGTGTTTATAATCCAAATTGTGCCTTATCTTAATCCAACTAATTTTTCAAATCCCAATCAGACTATTTACTTTAATCGCCTATAATCCAACACCAACTTTAATTCAATAATAGATCCTGATCCCTTGGGGTGTTAAACTAAAGAAGTTATACTGTAGTTTAATATCAATAGATATTTTAAAAATAAAAACATTCTTTTTTTCAATTTTTAGGATACTGAAAGAAATGAGAGCAAGTGATTGGAAGGTCACCTTATAGACAGCCACAGCAAAAGGATGGGGAACCAAAGAAGTGTCCTGGATCACATAGCGCAGGTTTTTGCCATCAAAATCCGCTGAGGCGATGTAGTCGCGTTTGGCATCAGCCCAGAAGATGCGTGAGTCGATGTAGTCCACTGCAATGCCATTGGGCCAGGCCACGGTGCTGTTGTCAAACAGGGTTGTCAGGTTGGAACCGTCCAGATGGGCTCTGTACACCGCGGGGGCCGAGGAACTCCAGTCTGTCAGGAACATGTACCTGCCCACACACACAGCAGTTCTATCTGGTATGTTACTACAGGGAAACCCTGCTGGGATATAGTTTTACATTTAAACCTCTCTATAGCGCCCCCTCTTGGGACTCACCAAAATAGGGTGCTATAGAGAGGAGATGCTATAGCCAGGTCACTTTTAATGTATAATAAAATGTTTACATTTTAATGTTGAAAATCGGGCGCTTGAGAGAGGAAGGCGTTATTTAGAGGGGGCGCTATAGACAGGTTTAACTGTATATTCCATTGTGCTAAGGCCTTTAGCATGTAGAAGGCGCAACAATTGATGATGATTCCATTGTGTGTGACAATATTGCAAAATGCTCTCAGATACAATTTTTTTTTCTTTCGGTGTCTTTTCCAATTGTAGTAAAACCTCGCTAAAACTAACTGGTAATATAGCGAACCTGAAATAATCCCCATTTTATAATACAGTAAACTATGGCTATAATGAACCATGGTAATAGTGAACTAAAGGTTCAGTCTCATTGGGGTTCGCTATATATAGAGGAGTTTTACTCTAAAAACCTAAAAAATACTTTAAAATAACCTTTAGAATTAAGAATGTGAGAAAGAGAACAAAAGTGAAACTGTGTTGTTGTGGTTTCTTATCCCCTTGTGCAAATATTACATGCTCCTCGAGCTGTTTGATCAGAGGTCTCTCCCAAAGCTCATGGAATGGGGTGTAGTGGTGCAGCTTTTGTTGAGCATGGCACCATAATGCAGGCACACTTTGGTGAAAGTCTGACTTTGCAAGGAATTTTTGGCCGTTCCTAACATGGAAGCAAATGCCTTTGCTGCTGACTTTAAAATGAGTACAGACGCAGCTACTCCATATTCCTGGAGAGGGCCCCTGCTGAGGTCTATCTATCGGGGTCAGTTGAACTCAGGATTTTTAAAGAGGAGAACTTCTTCTAACAATGCTACTGTTGGTCCGTGACTGCTTATTTGTCAGAGTTATTCTGCTTGTTTCGCAGCTGGCCTTCATATCTGAAGGTCGTTCCCCTATCCACCACCATGGTGTGGTATGTGTATATATAACCTAAACCAAAATGCCAAACTCATTTATATTAATACTAGACGAATGGCCCGGGCAACGCCCGGGTTTTACCCGAGTGCGTATACATTTTAAAAACGTTTTATATATTAACTTTATGAACGGAAAAATATGTCCAGGGTAGCCTAGTGGTCATGGCATCTGCCCGGTAAGCAGAAGGTCGTGGGTTCGATTCCCATCCCTTGACACTTTTTTTATTTTATCCATTCTGACCAAAATCTATCCGTGAACTTCACACAGTGAACTTCACACAGACAGAATAAGGCAATTATATAAGTAGATCTTTTTTTATTATTATTATGTAAATTCTAACAAAAGTACCTTACCTTACTGCACTGAGGGAAAAAATGAGATGAATCTAAAATATTTTCAAATTTAATACTTTCTCTTAATTTCATAAATTACCATTGAAGAAATATAATTATAAATTAGGACAGATGTTTTCATCAGCATGGAACATACACCCATCACTTCAAAGTGAATTCTACTCTTTTCTATTCAGTCTAGTTGTTGTTGTTTCTTATCCCCTTGTGTAAAGATTACACGAATTCCATGAGTTCATTTTTTTTTTTTGCTTATCCCTAGTACACGTGGTACAGGCCATGATAATCATGGTGGGTAGTTAGCGACTGCTTTTAATGTAAGTGCACCACATGTCTACACATGTGAAAAGCAGTTCGACTTTGCACTTACAAATGTGCCAGAGCCCCGTTTGGTTACTTGCACTCACTGGTGGGGTTGGACTTTTGCAAGAATCGGGGGCCATTGAAGCTTTTTTTTTTTTAAACAGAAAAAAAGTGTCCAATGTGGGAATCGAACCCGGGTCGTAGAAGTCAAAACCAAACAGTTAAATGATTGAAACGGAGTTCATGATCTCATGGAATGGAGTATAGGGGTGCAGCCTTCGTTGATCATGGCACCATGATCCAGGCACACTTTGGTGAAAGTCTCACTTTGCCTGTAGTGTCTAGTGGAGTTCTGGGCAGACAACCTGGGAGACTGGCACCACCCTTTATAGGAAGGTTTTGGCCTTATTAAACTGAAGTGAGTAGAGCTAGCTAATTACCCCCGGGGAGGGTGGAGGGCAATGCCTCGAGGTTTGCCCAGATGGGTGTGGTTGAGGACGGTGTAGGGCCGGCCAGTGATGCGGTTGGTGGAGATGAACCGGACCATCCTCTGCTGGCCATCCACAAAGTAGAGGTTGTGGGAGACCCAGTCCAGGGCGATTCCCTCCACGGACCCCATGTTGGACCCTTGGAGCAGGACCTCAATGTCATGGTGGCCATCCAGGCATTGCCTCTGTAGCAGCCACACCATTGTATTATTTATTATTATCCCTAGTACACGTGATACAGGCCATGATAATCATGGTGGGTAGTTAGCGACTGCTTTTACTGTAAGTGCATCACATGTCTACACATGTGAAAAGCAGTTGGATTTTGCACTTACATATGTGCCAGAGCCCAATTTGGTTACTTGCAGGTGGGGTTGGACTTTTGCAAGAATCGGGGGCCATTGGAGCATTTTTTTTTTTTTTAATGAGACAAAATGCCCAATGCGGAATTTGATCCTGGGTCGTAGCGGTCGAAAACCAATGGTTTATACTACCCTTCCACCGACCCCCAGCCACGCCATTGTACCTGAGGGAACACACTGGTGGATTGAGGCTGCCAACTTACCAAGATCTTATCCTCGATGATGTCAGCGAAGTAGATGCAGTTGGTGGCGATGTCAAAGTCGAAGGCGATGACATTGATGGAGGAGGGCACCGGGATAGATTCCCAGGTGAGATGCTCCAAGTTGAGGTTGAGTCGGCCAATCTTCTGGAGCAAGGTCACAATGAGGAACTGGGGCTCCTCTGGACACACCAACCATCACATTTCTCTCAGACTGGGATGGAGGTAAAAGTCATCATTTTACTTTAATACAATAGAACTACCTCTCTGTTACATCTAGTTACAAATCCAAATAAATAAATAGTGTGTAACATTTCAGTAACAGTATGTTGTCATACACTATTCATTTGGATTCGTGTAAGCTTTACACAAGGGGATAAGAAACAACATTTATTTGGATTTGGTATTATTACCTTGTGTGCATAAAAAATATATTTTCAAAAATAATTAATCACAATTCTCCGCAATATAAATTTCTTTAATTATTTATTCAAAGTATGCAAGTGTTTTTTTTTAAAGTTGAATAAAATTGATAAGGCACAATTTGGATTATAGATTATAAACACAAGGTAATAAGACCAAATCCAAATAAATAAATAGTGTGTGACGTTTCGTTAACAGCGTTGTTACCATCTTCAGACGCTGTTACCGAAACGTCACACACTATTTATTTATTTGGATTTGGTCTTATTACCTTGTGTTTAAAGTTGAATAAATCAAAGCAAAACAGTTTGAGTCCAGTCACGAGAGCAAAGACCTTACAAAATGTATTTCAAATAAGGTTCAGATATATTTAAGACCAAGAGAGAGGAAACCCATCTAGAAGAGTAAAAAATTGAGGCAGACATTAAATAAATTATTTAAAGAAACACTTATTGCGGAGAACTGGGTCCGTTATTTTTTTTTTTTTAAGGGAAATAATGAGGTTACCAGAAATTCACATTGAATAGATCCATTTGTAGATTTGATACCATTGGCATAAAGATACTATAATTTCAATCAGGCAAAGTCAGACTTTCACCAAAGAGTGCCTGGATCATGGTGCAATGATCAATGAAAGCTACACCCTACACCCCATTTTATGAGAACAGCTCACTCAAGTAGCATGGACTAATGGAATTTATGTGATATTTTCTCACAAGAAAAAAGGCACATAATTTCAATCATCAATCCTACAAATTGGGACATTGATAAGGCACAATTTGGATTATATAAGATTATAAACACACAAGGTAAATAAGACCAAATCCAAATAAATAAATAGTGTGTTACCATTCTTCAGACAATTCATTCAGCACTTTTGTCTGAAGATGGTAACAACGCTGTTAACAAAACATCACACACTTATTTGGATGTGGTCTTATTACCTATTGTTTTTTTTTTTTTTTGCTTATCCCTAGTACACGTGGTACAGGCCATGATAATCATGGTGGGTAGTTAGCGACTGCTTTTTACTGTAAGCGCACCACATGTCTACACATGGGAAAGCAGTTCGACTTTGCACTTACAAATGTGCCAGAGCCCCGTTTGGTTACTTGCACTCGCTGGTGGGGTTGGACTTTTGCAAGAATCGGGGGGGGCCATTGGAGAATTTTTTTTTTTTTTTAACAGAAAAAAGTGTCCAATGCGGGGATCGAACCCGGGTCGTAGTGGTCGTAAACCAAACGGTTTAACCAGCCTTCCACCGACCCCCCTATTGTTTAAATTGGGAGATTAAAAAGTAAGTATACCTTCAATAGGGCAGAGGGTCTGTTTGGGTTCAAACTGGTAGTCAACTCCTCTGGTACATTTATCTCCTGAGACCTTGCGGTACCTAGAGACAGAGGTACCAGACATAGTGTCGGGTAAATAAGGGCCGAGGACTTACCCCTGGGTGAGATTGTAGGACTTTCCGGGGGCACAGTAGGGAGGGATGGACAGGTTCATTCCCTCCTCCCGGACACAGTGATTGGTGCTGTTCTCCCGGAAGCCAAAATCACTGAAACAAGAGGGGGAAGTGGAAAAGACAAATTGGAAATATTGGCTTCTTTAAATTGAACACAAATTTCTGAAAATAGCGGAAATATGACAGAAAAAAAGTCTTTAAAGTAAACATGTTGAAAAATTAAAAAAAAAAAAGAAAAGAAAATCCACAAATTGGATGAATTCCTCTCAGGAGCAAGGAAGGAACAAAGAAAGCCCTCCTCTGGTTCTAACTCTGAAGGAACTCACCATTCATAGTCATCCCGAGTGCAGGGACACTGGATAATGGAAGTGGGGCGTTCGTAGTCCTGGCCATTGTAGCAGGGCACGTTATACAGCCGTCGCTCAAACACCTCCTTCTGTCCCAGAAGACAGTGGAAATTGGGGCCAAGTGGCATCCATTGCTTGTAGTCACTGGGAGTGCAGACTGTCTCTATAAACCACCACCATTCCACAGGTGTCGATCCCATCTCTTACCAAGGGTAGCATAATCCCCTTACTATAACTACATTATTGGTAGAGTACATTGTGTTCCAATATGAATAAATAGTACCAGAGTGTACTGGGATCAGGAGGGTAATTTAAGAAAAAGGCATCTCCTGGTCGTGAAACTAAAAGTTGATGATATCTTGCGCCATCTGTCAAAATGAATATCAACTAATCGGTGATTTTTAAATTATTCCAGAACTGTCCAAATACCCATTCTTGGATTAATCAAGAGAAGCTAACCACGTACATATTTTGGCCTGTTGGTCCTCATCAGCATGGTGCAAGCTGTAACTCAATGAGCAAAAAAAAACTGTTCATTCAGGCATCCTGAAAAATCAGGAAAGGGGTATTTAAGACCAGACAGGCGTAAGAAAGCCAAATAATGTGAATACATTTGATAAGGCACAATTTGGATTATAGATTATAAACACAAGGTAATAAGACCAAATCCAAACAAATAAATAGTGTGTGACGTTTCGGTAACAGCGTTGTTACCATCTTCAGACAAAAGTACTGAATGAGAGAATTTAAAAGCATGCTGTGGTAAAATTCTCTCATTCAGTACTTTTGTCTGAAGATGGTAACAACGCTGTTACCGGAACGTCACACACTATTTATTTGTTTGGATTTGGTCTTATTACCTTGTGTTTATAATGTAAATAAATGATAATCAACAATTAGTTGATATTTATGCCAAGAGATGGCACAAGCCATCAGCAACTTTTAGCTGCATGATCAAGAGATGCCTGATCAATCATGAAGAAGAAGAAGAGATGCCTTAATGTATTCCATGCCTAAATAAATGACTAAACCTGGATTCTACTCTGGAGTTGGTGATCTCTCATCTGGGATTCCTACTTCAGTTGAAAGATTCCTCATGACTTGATCTGACATAACACAGTCTCTGATAAGAGGCCACCTCCAGCAGAGACTGGCTGTGGTGTTCTCTGAGAATGTCCTCTCAGATGGTTTTGATGATTAATCAACAGGGACACTTACTGAAGGCGGGACGAAGGTCAACCCGGATCCACACCCAGCGGTGCTGGCCAGGCACGGAGCCAAAGATGGTGAACACCGTGGTGCGCTCCCCTGGTTCTGTCATGAGGCCAAACACATGCACCTTGGAGCCATCTTGGAGGAATCTCAGGCGCTCCCAGCTCTCCCCCTCATTGGTGGAGTACCTGCACAGCAGAGGTCAGCTGATTGGTACCGACACATCACTTCTTTACATTGTGTTCCTCCCACAATCTTCTTTCACTCTTTATGTAATCTACACAGTGCCGTGCAATGGTATTGAATCCTTATCCTATTGCTTTAATAAAAGAGAATATTTTTTACAAAAAATACACTCATGGACAAAACCTAAGGTAGTGTTAAGTATTTGATGTTGCCGATTGTCTATTTTTTTTAAGGAGACAGAGACAATTTTGTTCACACTTAGTTATCCCTTGTGTATTCAATAAAGATCACTGTTTATCAAATATCTTTCAGAGTTATTGTGTGTCAGAATCTCAATATAAATTTTGTCCACGGGTGTAAATATATTTTAACTGCACTAATATAAGAGGGGAAGAAAGTGTTTTGCTCAAAAGCAGTTGCAAAGTGTTCAGGCTCTGCCCACTTTGCCAAAGGTTTCAGTTGTTTCACCAGTGGCCTTTGGGTCAAACTCAACCAAACCACTGCAAGCAACAAGACTCAACGGAATGCTTTGAAAAGAATTGGGAACACTACAGTAGAGTCAGTCTCTTGTAGAGCCATGACAGAGCTTAAGCCTAAAAAGATGGCTAAGCTCGGTCTCTTCATGAAAGTGGTCTCTCAATGAGAGAGTCTCTTTCAGTTGAAAGAATCCTCACATGATTTGACCTGACACTGGCATCGGCGATGTAGTACTCCTGTACCAAAACAACCAATATATATCCCCCTCTCTCTTTATTGAAGGGCTAAGAGAAATTGGAAAGCAAAATCCTGAAATATTTAATAAAGAACCTTCAAATGTAATGGCTTGACACAATTCTCAACTAATTAAACCCAACACCAGGAGAAAAAACCTGGTTTATCCAAATTTTAAGGCTATAGACTCTGTTGGAAGAGTCTCCAGTATGAGTTTCTTCAGTCCAATATCCTTTCTCCCAAAGGTTCTAAAGTAGGTGACCACATCACACTTACAGCAGGGTATCTGTAGCAGCCCCAGGGGTATAGTACTGGATGGCCACCATGATACCCCCATAGTCCCCCATGGTGTACAGGTAGTTGGACTGGAGGACCTAGACACACGGACTTCCATTGAAAGGGAGGAACAATATATACTCCTACAAATAAACATGGGTAAGTTTACAAAAAACCTTGGGAACATGTTCATGCTAAAAAATGTTAATGTGCCCTTCAGAGAGAGAGGTATCCTCTTACTAGAGAGCAACTAATTAAGAAAAAAAAAGGTTTTTAGTACACGTGGTACAGGCCATGATAATCATGGTGGGTAGTTAGCGACTGCTTTTACTGTAAGCGCACCACATGTCTACACATGTGAAAAGCAGTTCAACTTTGCACTTACAAATGCCAGAGCCCCGTTTGGTTACTTGCACTCGCTGGTGGGGTTGGACTTTTGCAAGAATCGGGGGCCATTGGAGCATTTTTTTTTCTAAACAGAAAAAAGTGTCCAATGCGGGAATCGAACCCGGGTCCTAGTGGTCGAAAACCAAACGGTTTAACCAGCCTTCCAAAAAAAAGGTAATTGGAGAAAGTTGTCGTCTAGAGCAGGGATGTCCTCTCATGGGTTCTACTGCAATTACTTTTAAATGTAAAGACCCAAATAGCAATAATAACAAATTAGGGAAGTATGGTTCAGTTTAAGTAACATTCCAATCAGTCAAGAGAGAGCACATTAGTCTGAAGTTGTTGGCAATGCCGTCAACAAAACTTTGCATAAAGGAGCCTCAAAACAAAGAGAAAGGATAAAGAGAAAAATATATTTAATCTAGAGATGATATAAGAGAGGAACAATCTAGAATCTAAATACAAGTTCAAAATTAATCATTTAGAGATTGCGTTTCAAACAATTTATAGGGTAAATTTAAAAAAGAAAGCATAATAAGATGCTGCAACTCTTTTTAATTGCATCATCTAATGTATTTATGTAATTTGTCAAAATATACAATCCTGTGATAATGAATTTTATAGGTGAGATTGTATACCAGAGGGAGAGACTGAGAACTCCCCCCAATACAAAATATTATTTGAGAAAAAAAAAAAAAAAAAAACTCACCTCATGCCAATTGAGACCAGCATCGGAGGAGAGATAGACATTGGGATTTCCCTTGATGAACTTGCCCATGATCCCTGCAGCCAGCCCCACCAGGTGAGTTAAATAAATGGAGAGTACCTCAGGGAAATCAACTGACCTGAGGCAATGATGATCCCCACTGCTGACTTCTTGGAGAAGATAGGGGAGGAGCGGAGCCAAGGGAACAGCTGGGTGAACTTCTGGGTGATGTGGAGAGAGCAGTTGGAGCTCTGAGCACCAATATGCCACATTGTAAACCTGGGACTGTACAGTGGAACACAGTGATCCAACACGTGGTATTCATCATTCCCAAGTTTAACAGTACGGTGTAGTAGGCAGCATTACCTTGGTGCAGTTGAGGGGCTCTCCATTCATGTCCACAGTGGGGGGAGTCAGGGGCTGCCACAGGGCCCCCTTGTCGAAGGTGACCAGTGAGGTGAGGAAGGGGGCCTGGGAACTGGTGCCCTGGCCTGGGAACCGAGCCTGGTTGGCCAGGTATATACCGCGCAGGCCGGCCACCTTGTACAGGTCTACCACAGGACCACCATTCGGAGCCCACCAAGTGGCATTGGGGCTCAGGTAGAGGATCCGTTCCAGGGAGAGTGAGAACTTCAGCCCTTGCACCTCCGAGATGTACAGGTTGGTCTGGTCATTGTGCATCACGCAGACAAACACTTGGTCCTCACTGGCATCGGCGATGTAGTACTCCTGTACCAAAACAACCAATATATATCCCTCTCTCTTTATTGAAGGGCTAAGAGAAATTGGAAAGCAAAATCCTGAAATATTTAATAAAGAACCTTCAAATGTAATGGCTTGACACAATTCTCAACTAATTAAACCTTGGACTCATTTTTCTTTTCCAAGAAGAATAACTTTCTCAGGTCTCTCTCCAATGAATAAATAAGACATTAGAAAATCAGGGCAAAACAAAAGAACCTTGTGGGGTAGGTTCTGCAGGGGGAACTGTGCGGTGAAGAACTCCCCGCGGTTGTAGGACACCCAGAGCTGGAGCACGGGCTCACGGCTCCCCAGCAGCCTCTGCCAGCGGGTGGCAAAGAAGTACTTGTCATGGACCTCAAAGTCCACCACATCCGAGATGAGCACCGTGGCCTTGGACAGCTGGGAGAGTCGGAGGATGGTGGAGTGGCCGCCGGACTCCTGCCGCTGGACATAGAGGGTGTTGGGACTGTCCAGCCCTGGCACTCCCCTGGAACACACAAGGACTCTGAGACTCCCTCTAAAGACATGTGTTAGAGGACACTTCTCTATAAAGGACACTTTGAAACTAGCTGCTGTTCTTTAGAGAGAGTGGTAGATCTACTCTTTTTTTTTTTTAACATTGTAATAACTTTTTCTAGCTCAAACATATACACAATGGTGTTTCCTAGCTTAATGATTACAATAATTATGCACAGAGTGGATTCTCTTTATAATAGCCTCTTTTGGAGAAGCAACTTGGTTAGAATTCTAACCTATAGTCTCGATTGTCTTAACCATGGTTATAACAATGATATTACATGGCTATAACAAAATCTTGGTCCTAAGTCTTCTTCTTCTTTCTTATCTCCACTCAATCATATTACGGTATCAAGCTTGTAAAGTTGACAAACATCATAATTGGGTGAAGTAGAATGCGTCTGCCTTTGTCATTAAGACTGGGAGCACTACTCAGTGGCAGGCCGACTTAGCTCCGAATGAAATGGCCACCTCTGACATGAGGAACAGACGCCATGTGTAGCCGCTCCTAACATGGAGTACAAACGCTCTTCATTCATCCTGTATCCCTGGATTAGGAGCCCTTACAGGGTACTATCAGCCGGGCCAGCTGAACCCAGGTTTTTTAGTGAGCTTGTTACTGCTCCTCCTCCTCCTTTTTCATCCGGGCTTGGGACCGGCAAAGGCAGAATTAAGTGATCCTAATCCTAAGTGATGTTGTTAAAGCAAGGTTCAACTGTCTCAAGTAATGTTTTTATAGCGAGGTTTGACTATATATTTTTGGATCTGGTCTTGTTATATCCCCTTGATATTTTATCTATAATCCAAATTTATTGTTCTGCTTAAGGTAACAAGATAAAATTATTAAATTAAATGTGACCTTCAAGGAACAGCAGCTTTTATTAGGGAAATGTCACATACAATTTAAATAATTTGGATTTGGTATTATTACCTTACTATAACTGTTATTTATGTTGTTCTTGTGTCTATTTGATCACGCAGAATGCAACTGAACTAAGTATTTATTTATTAACATCTATTTATTATAACGTGGTTATATATCTAAGAGTGTTTACAAGTCGAGTCGGCAGTGTTGCCGGATCAATCATAACATGTTTCCTTTAAACAAAAATAAAAAAGGATTGCAGTTCTCCTAGTCTCTATAACGCAAAGGTTTTCTCACTGTTCTACCACTGCGGGTTCGCACACTAGGAGAAGTAGATGATTCTTCACCTTTCTTGGCAATGTCCTCCCTTGGATCATATGCTCTTCTGTTTTCGGAAGTGGGTCTTCCGTGATCTTGTATGTTGTCATCCATGGCTGTCCCTGCTTGAGATCCAGGAATGCTTGGACTTTGACTTGTTGGGGCAGAATCTTCTACACTGAACTTTCTCGGTCTAAGGTGAGACCTGTTCCTGCGGTATTCAGACCCACTTGGTGTTTTCACCATATATGAGCGTGGAGTTTCATGCTTTGCGGTCACTGTTGCCGGAACCCATTTTCTATGCCTTTCCTGCAACATGATGTTGTCTCCTACTTCCAAAGGTCTCAAAATTCTCTTTGGACTTCCTGCATACTTTTGTTGATGGTCTCTCAATTTTTGATAATTCTTTGTTGTGTCAAACAGTGGTTTCAACTGTTGTCGGGTGTATGTCGAAAGAGTTCTCACAGATCTTCCCATAAGCATTTGGGTCGGAGATGGCAAGTCATACTTAGGTGTGTTGTTGAACTCCATCAAAGCCAGATTGGGATCTCTTCCTGACTTCACAGCTTTAATTATCAGTCCTTTGATGGTTTGAATTGTCCTCTCAACTTGTCCATTAGATCTTGGATATTTGGGACTGGAGGTTTGGTGTTTGAATTCATATTTCTGAGCAAAATTTTTGAATCCAGTAGAGTTAAAAGGGGGTCCATTATCCGAAACTAGAGTTCTTGGAATTCCATGAGTCCTGAAAATGGTTTTCAACTGCATGATGGTTTCGGTTTCTCTTTTGGTTGATAATTTCCGGATTTCAACAAACTTTGAGTGGTAATCGACAACCAAGATGGAACTGGTTCCACTCACCTCCATGAAATCTACAGCAATTTTTTCCCATGGAAATTCAGGGATTTCATGAGCTATTCTTGACTCCTCAGGATTCTTTCTTGAATATTCCTGACATGTTCTGCACTTTTCCACTTCATTTTCTACTTGTGTTATCATGCCTGGCCAGTAAAATGCTGATCTTGCTTTTTCTTTGGAAGCTGCTATGCCCTGGTGTGATGAATGAACAACCTGCAGGATTTCTTTTCGAAGAGTCGATGGCACCATGATGCAATTTCCTTTGTAAACAATTCCGTCACTCACATGAATTTCATCTTGAAATTGCCAGTAGGGTTTTGCTTCATCACAGACCTTAGTTTTATATTTCGGCCATCCATTCTTCGCATACTCTATTAGTTGTATCAAGGTGTGGTCCTCATGAGTTTCTTTTTGTAGTCTCTTTATTTTTTCATCTGTGGTAACCAACAACATGTGCACTGATTCAGTTTGGCCTTCTAAATAGCTTGTGTCCACCTCATCTTTTAATGGATCTCTAGACAGATGGTCAGCTACAAACATGTTTTTCCCTGGTGTAAACTTCAAAGATATTTGAAATCTCATGAGACGTAAGACCATTCTTTGCAGTCTTGGGGAAAGCTTTTCTAAAGGTTTCTTAACAATACTCAGGAGAGGTTTGTGGTCAGTTTCCACAATGACATCATTTCCCCAAATATAATACTGGAAGCGTTCACATCCAAAGACTATAGCCAAAAGTTCTTTCTCTATCTGTGCGTATTTTCTTTGAGTTGCATTCAGGCTGAAGGACGCATACTCAATTGCATGTCCCCCTTGCATGAGCACTGTACCAATACCATATTGGCTTGCATCAGATGAAATGGTGATTGGCTTGGTTGGGTCAAAAAATGTCAATATTGGAGCATTCGAGACCATATTCTTGAGTTTTTTAAAACAATCAATTTCTTCGCCTCCAAATTTCCATTCACTCTTGTTGCTTATCAATTTCCTTAGAGGTGCAGTCTTGTCAGAAAGATTAGGAATGAATTTGCCAAGGTACGTTACCATACCTAAGAATCTTTGGACTTCAGTCTTGTTCTCAGGTCTTTTCAACTTTTGTATTGCCTCTGCTCTTGAAGCTTGAATGGCTATTCCATCTCGACTGATTATATGGCCTAAGAAATTTACTTTGTCGACAGCTATCTGCTGCTTCTTAGCATTGAGCTTGACATTATTTTCTTCCAACCTTCGAAGAACTGTTTCAAGGTTTCGGTTGTGCTCTTCCATTGTGTTTCCATAGATCAAGATGTCATCCATATAGCAAACAGTTCCCTGGAGACCTGAAAGGATATTGTTTATGCATCGCTGGAATACCTCCGATGCACTGTTCAATCCATAGGGAAGTCGCTTGAACCGGAATCTTCCAAAGGGAGTCGCAATGGTGCACAGGTTGGTGCTTTCTTTGTCTAATGGGACTTGCCAGAAAGCTGATGATGCATCAAATACAGAGAAAACTGTAGCACCTTTCAGTTCAGAAAATATTGTTTCAGCTGTTGGCAGAATATAGCGCTCTCTCTGAACATATTTGTTCAGTTCCCTGGGGTCCATGCAAATTCTGACATCTCCAGAAGGTTTTTGTACCACTACAATAGGGTGTGTCCATTCGCTTGGTTCTTCAACTTTTTCAATAATGTCAAGTTTTTCCATCCGTTCCAATTCTGCTTTAACTTTTTCTCTAATGGAAAAAGGAATTTTTCTGCTTGGAGCAATAACTGGAGTTGCATTTTCTTTTAGTCTAATCTTGTGTTCAATTGGCAGTCTTCCTATGCCTTCAAATATATTTTTGTGCCTGTTCAAAATTTCTTTTGCTGAATTGTTTTGCTCTGTTTGGACAGCATCACATTTCTTAATTAGTGAAAGCTTTTCAATAGCTTCTATTCCTAAAATTGGTTGATAGTATCCATCAGCAATGAAAAATTCTAGACTTTCCGTCTTATTTTTAGTTTTGCAATTTAGTGTGGCAATTCCTTTTATCTTGATTTCATGTCCTGTATATGATGTTAGCTTTCGGTTAGTCTGAAATATTTCCAAACCTTTCATTTGTCTGGTGAATGTGTATGGCAAAACATTTACTTCTGCTCCAGAGTCCAACTTGAAACATATTTCCTTTCCATTCACTATGATGGATTTTTTCCATTCCAAAGTATGGACTACTTTTGCTTCATGTATTGACCATACAGTTTCTTCTGTTTCATCATTCAGACTTCTGATAGCTGAACTTTTACAGAAAGCTGCAAAATGATTCATCTTTTTGCATTTGGAGCATCTTTTACCCCATGCAGGACAATTTTTTGCTCTGTGGGACTTTCCACACCTTTGGCATTTGAATTCTTTTTCAGATTCTTGATTTTGTTTTGGACTGTGTTTCTTTTCATATTTTCTTATTTGACAAATGTTCTGGTTGTTCTGCATGATCTTGATCTGTTGCTTGCTTATTTCATCTGTTTTGCACATTTCAATGGCTTTTAGAAGAGTTAAATTGGGCTCTCTTAAGAGGCGTTCCTGCAAAGCCTTGTCTTGTATTCCATACACAATGCGATCCCTTATTAAACTATCCTTTTGTGATTCAAATTCACATGATGTGGATAATCCTTTTAGTTCTGTTATAAAACTATCGATGGATTCACCATCCTTCTGGGTCGCTGAAAAAAATTTGAATCTTTCAAAAATGACGTTCTTTTTAGGCTCGCAAAAATCATCAAATTTGTTTATTACAAGATCGAAATTTTCTGCTTCATCTTCTTTTAAATGAAATGTGTTGAAAACTTCCAAGGCTTCTTCGCCAATAAAATTTAATAAAATGGCAACTTTCAGTTTATCAGGCTTTGTGGCTTTTTCTGTTGCTTCAAGATAAAGCATTAATCGCTGTTTGAACCTTCGCCAATTTTCCGCTACATTTCCGTGCAAGGCGAGTTCGCTAGGCCTAACAAAGTCCATGTTTTCTTTTTTTCACTAATATTTGTCAATAATATTTTTATTTGAAAAAGTACTCACTTTTCCGCTGCCACCATGTTGTTTATGTTGTTCTTGTGTCTATTTGATCACGCAGAATGCAACTGAACTAAGTATTTATTTATTAACATCTATTTATTATAACGTGGTTATATATCTAAGAGTGTTTACAAGTCGAGTCGGCAGTGTTGCCGGATCAATCATAACAATAACCTATGATCCAAATTGTATTTTATAATTATTGATCTATTTTATTCTTTCTCTCTCTTTTTATTTTACCTTTCGATTCTTCATAGCACCCTGTATACCCCACTCCTTTCTTCTGAAATTATAGGAGTCTCTACTTTCCATTCTGTAAAGAATTACTATCTGAATGACCCGGGCAATGCCCAGGTTTTCCCTGAGTTTCCATTTTCTAAAATAATGGTTTTTTTTTTATTCAAATATACATTATACAGTTAAACCTGTCTATAGCAGCCTCTCTTGGGACTCACCAAAATAGGGTGATATAGAGAGGGGGTGCTATAGACAGGTCACTTTTAAGGTAAATCGCATCGTACTATGTATTTAAAATCGGGCACTATAGAGAGGGAGGCGCTATTTAGAGGGGGCACTATAGACAGGTTTAACTGTATTAATTATATAATTAATTATAAATTATATAATTAAAATTATGACCAGGCTTCACCCGGGATCTCCCCAAGTGAATGTTTGCCCTACAAATAAGGTTGAAATAAAAGGCTCTATATTATTAAATACATAAAAAATAAATGTCAAGCATTCTAAAATATAGTTAATATACAATTCAGAATTTGACATCAAAATTTTAAAATGGCATAAATATTTTATAAAATCTTCTAAAATAATCTATAATAAACTTTTGAACCATGTATCATAAAATAATTTTAGTAAACATTAAGATGTAGTTGTTGTTTCTTATCCCCTTGTGTAAAGTTTCTGTTCCACAAATTCCATGAGTCCATGCTCCTCGAGCTATTTTACGAAGGGCAGCGACCTCTCCCAAAGCTCCTGTTTAGTGCATCTAATGCAAGCCAAAATGTGTTCTGGAGCTGCAGGTGCAAAGCTACATTTTGGGCAAGTGGGGTAGATTTTGTTGATATTTTCTATCAAAAATAACTTCAAATTATCTTTTAGGAAAACAATGGTATTCAAAAAAAAATTTTTTTTTAATTCATTGATGTAACAATCATGAAATTAAGTTTCATCTTTAAATCTTTCTTCTTTAAGTGTTGATTCCCATAAGCATCAACAGTAAGACATTTTATTTTGTTGTTGTTGTTTCTTATCCCCTTTGTGCAAATTCCATGAGTTCGTGCTCCTTGAGCATTATAAGAAGTGGCCTCTTCCAAAGGTCTTGTTTGGTACATCTAATGCATTTTATACATATTTATATTCGAACGTAGAAATTAGGGAAGAAAGACCAGAGCATAAGACACATTGATTACACAAGCAGTTAGATACTAACCAAGTTAAAAATTATGCAACTCAATGTGAGGGTGTAAATTGGGGGAATCCAATATTGAAGCAACTACTCACCAATAGAAGGACTTCACCCCCATCTGGATTTCAGTCCAGGTGATTCCAAAGTCATCGGAGAGCCAGAGCTGTTGGACACACAAACAAACATATGTTGTTCCTTATCCCTTTGTGTGTAGATTACACAAATTCCATGAGTCCATGCACCTCGAGCTGTTTGATGATAAGCAGTGGCCTCTCTGAAAGGTCCTGTTTAGTACATCTAATGTTGTTGTTGTCGTGTCCAATGAAGAGCCTCAGATGTCTCTATGTATCTCTATCACAGCAGCAGCAGCAATGTCCACTATCTTGGGTGTGTAAAGCATCTGCTCTGAATCCATATCAATTTTCTGCAAGGCTGCGGTCATTGCTGGGCATGATAATATGTGAGTAGGTGTTAGTTCCACACCAGGACAGTTGTTGCATGTCCTATAGGTTCTTGTGCTATCTGGATGTATTGTCATTCCTTTGTAGTGTTTTGTTCAGAGTCTTGTTATAGTTTTTTGTGATTATTCTCTCAGAATCGTGGATCTAATGAAAGCCAAAATAGTAGGCACATGGTGATTCCCATTGGTGAGGATAAAAACACTGCACTGTGGAAGATAACTTTTCAGGAGATGTAACCAAGAAAAAATATGGTATAATCTTGGAGGTTGTCAAGAAGGCAAAGTTTCACAAGGCAACAAAATAGAGTGGAGCCTCATTATAAACATTCTCTTCTATAACAGAAACGTGGTTATACTATCATAATTCTCAAGTCCCAAGCTCTTAATTCTAAATTATTTTAAAACTGTGGGGTTATACAGCAGAACCTTCCTGTAAAGGACAACATCTAATTGCTGAGCCAAAGTGTCCTTTAGGGAGAGATGTCTTTTTACCGGAGAGTTGCTAAATAGTAAAAATGGTAATTTTGCAAATGAAAACTGTCCTTTATAGAGAGGTGTCCTCTAGCAAGAGTGTCCTCTCATGGAGGTTCTACTGTATATAACAACAAAATGGATATAACATCATAAAATCTTAGTCCCAAGAAATGTTTTTATAGCAATGTATTTTATATGTGTTATATATATGTTGTCTATATCATTGGATGTTTACTTCTATCCCTATACCCACATTATAGATGCCATTATACCATGTGAACATTGGAACAGAATCTAATAAACATCTTGTTCAGGAGGTTATCCTAAGAGGAAGTTGATACCATGTTGGCAGTGAGTCATTTCAAATGGCCCAATAATTCCCAGGTTGGAATTACAGCCTGTCTGGAGGAAAACCCTCTCTCACATACCTTCCTGACACCCAGCCTTTTTATGCAATGGTCAGTTCCCATGAGAGACCAGAGCCTAAAAAATATGACTAAATCCCTCCCATGAGAGACCAGAGCCTAAAAAATATGACTAAATACCTCCCATGAGAGACCAGAGCCTAAAAAATATGACTAAATCCCTCCCATGAGAGACCAGAGCCTAAAAAATATGACTAAATACCTCCCATGAGAGACCAGAGCATAAAAAATATGACTAAATCCCTCCCATGAGAGACCAGAGCCTAAAAAATATGACTAAATACCTCCCATGAGAGACCAGAGCCTAAAAAATATGACTAAATACCTCCCATGAGAGACCAGAGCCTAAAAAATATGACTAAATACCTCCCATGAGAGACCAGAGCCTAAAAAATATGACTAAATACCTCCCATGAGAGACCAGAGCCTAAAAAATATGACTAAATCCCTCCCATGAGAGACCAGAGCCTAAAAAATATGACTAAATACCTCCCATGAGAGACCAGAGCATAAAAAATATGACTAAATCCCTCCCATGAGAGACCAGAGCCTAAAAAATATGACTAAATACCTCCCATGAGAGACCAGAGCCTAAAAAATATGACTAAATACCTCCCATGAGAGACCAGAGCCTAAAAAATATGACTAAATACCTCCCATGAGAGACCAGAGCCTAAAAAATATGACTAAATCCCTCCCATGAGAGACCAGAGCCTAAAAAATATGACTAAATCCCTCCCATGAGAGACCAGAGCCTAAAAAATATGACTAAATCCCTCCCATGAGAGACCAGAGCCTAAAAACATCACTAAATACCTCCCATGAGAGACCATAGCCTAAAAAAAAACATGACAATCCCTCCCATGAGAGACCATAGCCTAAAAAAATATATGACAATCCCTCCCATGAGAGATCATAGTCTAAAAAAACATGACTAAATACCTCCCATGAGAGACCATAGGATCAGGATGTTACAACCAAGTTAATGGCACACATATAAAAAGAGATTCCAGGGTATATTTTTATTTAATTAACAAATTAAATATTCACAATCACTAAAATTCCTTTACATTTTAATCATTTCACTGAATTCAAAACATGTTTAACATTTAAACTTTTTTTCTTAATTCAAAAATCTCAAAAACAATTTATATTATATACATATTCTCTTTTAAAAAAAAAAAAGGTTTGAATGGTTAAATAATAGACTGTTGATTGAAGTCTTAGAAGAGTTATATTGTAAATTGGTAGAAATCAAAAAAAAAAGAAACCAAAATCACGGGAGCACCACAGTTAAAGTGAAGCAAACAAGGACAAATCGATGGGTCAATTGAAAGCAAATAGCCATTTCCTGCTTGTCCCCGAGTGGCGCCTCCTTACAGCCTACTTCCTTACCTCTCCTGGGAGCACATTTTCTGTGAGAGATCTTTTTCTGAAAAAACATGGCTAAGCCTTGGGTCTCTTCTGGAGGTATACTCTTGTCATGTCAGGGCCAAGTCATGAGAACTCATTAAACCAAAGCAAGACTCTCTGATGAGAAACCATCTCTGCTCTGGGAGACATCCAGTTTAGACATGTTTTTAAGCTATGGTCTCTTATATGGAAGACTCTACTGTATCAGTGAAGGGAAGAAAATAAAATGTAGTGATGATCAGCAATTCTCATTTGAGTAAACATAAGGTAATAAGACCAAATCCAAATAAATAAATAGTGTGTCAACTTCTTGAAGTAGAGGAGAGCTTCAGATCCTGAACTCTTTAAAATAGAATCTTCAAGTGTGATGGCTTAGCATCAACATTGATATTCACTTTGGAATTCATTTTCTTCAGCTCATAGGAAGAATAACTTCTTAGGTCCATTGAAGTCAATAAAATTGATAAGGCACAATTTGGATTATAGATTATAAACATAAGGTAATATAAGACCAAATCCAAATAAATAAATAGTGTGTCAAACACACTATTTATTTATTTGGATTTGGTCTTATTACCTTATGTTTATAATCTATAATCCAAATTGTGCCTTATCTCATTTGAGTGGTTAAGATCGGGCTTTGTCTTCTGGATTTTTCTTAGCAACTTTTCCCATAACAACATTCATACCTTAACCTGGTCTAAATTCTCATTTGAGTAGTAAATATCTGGCTTTGTGTTCTGAATTTTCTTAAAAACTTCCCTTAACAACACATTCAGGTTCCAACCTGGTCTCCAGAGATTTTAGAATTATAAAGAGCTCTATTTCAATATTGTACAAACACAATGGTGTAAACACAAGGTAATAAGACCAAATCCAAATAAATAAATAGTGTGTGACGTTTCGGTAACAGCGTTGTTACCGTCTTCAGACAAAAGTACTGAATCTATTGCTGTATTGCTAAGTACTGTATCTAGAATTGTCTGAAGATGATAACAAAACTGTTACCGAAACGTCACACACTATTTATTTATTTGGATTTGGTCTTATTACCTTGTGTTTATAATCTATAATCCAAATTGTGCCTTATCACAATGGTGTAAAATAGACTATGATGATAGAGTGATAATATAACTAAGTGTCCCATTTTGTTTCGATATCATTAATATTTGTCATTGAGAAAAGAAACAAAATAATAATAACAAGAGCAAAAACCTCCTAAAGATAATCCCAAGAAAGATAAGATTAGGAATGTGTAAAATATAAGGTACAAAATGTTTAAATGTATTTAAAGTGATTACTGCAGTACCTATCAGCAAAGTCTATCATGTGAGTGATAGTTGCCCAGAAATATTCAAATATGGGAAAAATCAGGGCAAAGAGTTTCTTTATTTTGAGGTGTTGCAAGCTTTCGCGAACAAAATCTGTTCAGGGCAAATCCAAAAACAAATGAAGATAGGTCTGTAGTCTGTTGTTGTTACTTCTTATCCCCTGTACAGAGATTACACAAATTCCATGAGTTCATGCTCCTCGAGCCTGATAATCAGTGGCCTCTCCCAAATATCAACCATTTGTAAACTAGGACTAATGGACCTTGAAGGAGGCTGATTGCAGAGAGGCACCACCTGACCTGATGGAGAAGAGGCAGCTAGGCTAGAGGACACTACTGTAGGAAATAGCTGCTCACTAAATGAATCTTTGAGAGAAACTTTAAAGAATGGAATGGTAGAGGAGAGAGATGGTTCTATATGAGTGTGATACTTCCATCTATGGCGTGATGAAACCTACCTTGCGGAAAAAGTCGTCAGTATCCGTGGCCAGGATCACATTTTGATTCAGAGGGTGGAAACTGATGACATCCGGCTTGAAGGGGACAAAGTTGCGCTGGAAGGTCTGTCCGGTATCCGAGGTGGTGAAGATACAGTTGTGGATGACATCCGTGAAGATTATCTGCAACATGGGCATAGACACCAGTCACACAATATACACTCAAAAAAAGAAGAACCATGTGCCATTTGTGTCTCTTATCTTTTTTTCATCTTTTTTTAAAGATTACATTCATCCTCGTAAAAATTTCCAAGTATAGTGGAGCTCCTCCATGAGTGGACACTCTGGCTAAAGAAAACTTCTCTACAAAAGACAGATTTCATAGCCAAAATTTAGCCTTTTTTTTACTAATTAGAAACTCTCCAGGAAGAAGACACCAGTCCCTAAAAAACGTGTTGGTTTTTCCAATTAAGTACGGTCCATTACAGAGAGGTAGTTCTGCTGTACAGTGTCAAACCCCTAAATTAAGGTCTTCAAGAAGATTAAGTTGAGAGAGAAAAAATGAACCCAGTAATCTCAACGGTAATTAAGAGGGGGGAACTGTTTTTATAAAATAAGTAGTCATTAGTGTGGGATTATATTGTGAATATCCTACGATTAAAAAAACTTACTGTCTAGGAAACTTTGAGAAAGACGAGAGAGAAATTTTGAAAAGTCAAATATTGAATTAAAAAGCTAAAAAATATACAGTTATACCTGTCTATAGCACTCCCTCTTGGGACTCACCAAAATAGGGTGCTATAGAGAGGGGGTGCTATAGACAGGTCACTTTTAATGTAAAATATTTACATTTTAATGTTTAAAATCGGGCGCTATAGAGAGGAAGGCGCTATTTAGAGGAAGGCGCTATAGACAGATTTAACTATATATTTAATATTCAAATTTTTTATTCATGACTTTAATTTTTGGTACTTTTTTTATTTGCCCACTAGCAAGAATGTCTATTATATATATAATCAATAAATAATGCATTGGGAAAGCATCTGTTGTTTCGAGGTGTCCGCTAGCATGAATGTATTTTCAATGGGAGGGCAATTTTGGTGATAAAAACTGTCCGTTGTTTAAGGTGTCCACCAGTGTGAGTGTCTGCTAAGGGAGGTTCTACTGCATTCTCTGCAGACTTTATTGTCATGTTATAAATTATTAGATGAGGGGGCTTGGCTTATCAGTGGTAAACCTTCTCAGCGGTTTCGCCAAATCAAATCTCCAGACCATTATTTTATTGGGTTATTTTTCTTATATACCCTGCATTTACTATGCAAGGCAACTTAGTGGCGTTTAACACAAAGCAATAACGCGCCATCTATACAAATAAAATGAAAGGATTTAAAAGCACGAATGTTTCTTTTATACATAATACAAACTTCTACTGCCCTTACTGCGATGAAAAAAATATATTGGGAGGG
Organism: Cordylochernes scorpioides; assembly: GCA_030710605.1. NCBI lineage: Eukaryota > Metazoa > Arthropoda > Arachnida > Pseudoscorpiones > Chernetidae > Cordylochernes > Cordylochernes scorpioides. The sequence continues at coordinate 92,357,692 of CP092870.1, forward strand.
CTTGGCTCATCAGTGGTGAACCCTCCCAGCGGTTTCGCCAATTTAATCCACCAGACCGCTTCTCAGAGCTCTAATACTGTATTGGACGATTCTGCTTATATACGCAGCACTGAAGGATGGAATCTCAGAAATGGTTTTCAAGAAATCTATGGACATAAGCTTATAGGACAGTAGAATTACAAGTTAGAGAACTTATGGCCAAAAGCCTATAGGTCTGCAGAGGTACATAAATATGGTTACAAGAATTTATACTGTATAGCTTATTGTAGGTGTCAAGCTCCTTATTTCTTACCCATTTCTTTACTTGTTTACTAACTCTCCCTTTGCCAGTCCCAAGTCCAGATGAAAAAGGAGGAGGGGGAGAAGGAACAAGCTCTCTAAAAAACCTGGGTTCAGTTGGCCCAGCTAAAAATACCCTGAAGGGTTCCTGATCTAGAGATACATGATGAGCAGCGCCTTAGGAATGGCTGTACATGGTGTCTGTTCCTCATGTCAGAGGCGGCCATTTCATATTGGAGCTAAGTCAGCTTGCTACTGAATAAGTGCTCCAAGTCTAAATGACAAAAGCAGACACATTCTACTTCATCAAATCTGATTATGGATGTCAAATCTCCTTTGATGAGCTCAACTTGTTCCCTGCAGACACCATCTCTACAGGCTTGGTACCCTGATATGATTGAATGGATATAAGAAAGAAGAAGACGATTGGGGTAGTACACCTTCAACTGGTGTCTACAGACAGTGAATCATCGATTACATCAGAACTTCCTCAAGTGATAATCAACACACGCTCCCATCTCCTTGGAAAAGAGATAAGCAATAAGGCTGCACAAATTTTATTTCTTTTAGCATTTCTTTCAAAATCTTCCCCAATTCTACTTACAATGGAACCTCGTTATAATAACCTCCTTCAAAACAGCACATAATAGTTATAATTCTATGGTCCCAAGTTTTGAGTCCCATTTGTTACAACCATGGGTCCTTCAAAACAGCAATTCTAAGGTCCCCATGTCTTAATTGTTTTAACCATGGTTATAACAACATAGATTCTTGATCAAGGTATACCTTCCTTAGGTTTTGTCCAAGATTGTATGCCATTGTCATAACCACAGTTAATTACACTTGGGAACTTTAGAATTATGACGTTAAAGTTGTTGTTATAAGAGAGGCTATTAGAATGAGGTTCCACTGTACTGGAGGAGAAAGCGAGACACTATAGAAACGTGCAAATCAAAGAGTGAAGTGAGGTAAATATGTAAAGTAGGTGGCAGACAAGAGATGGAGCAAGAGTCTGTCTGTCACAACAGCTCTCATCAAAGATAAGATGATGGACTTTCATCATCTGACAGAGTCCAAAGAGATTATTGAACAAGAGCCAATTGATGGAATACACTAATGATAAAACACAATTTGGATTATAGATTATAACTACAAGAAAATAAGAAAAACATGCTGTGATATTTTTTCTCATTTATTCTTTTGTTTGATGATGGTAACAACACTGTTACCGAAATGTCACACTTTATTAATATATTTGAATTAGGATCTAATGCTGCACATGGCAGGTACAGAGCAGGAGGGACAAGCACCGGTTCTGTCCTCCCAAGAGAACAACAGTCTTTGATTTCCAGACATAAGTCTGGTCATCTACAAACAATGACTTTCCAGAATGGTTGCAGGGTTTTCCCACTATGTACTAAGTGCAATTCTCAGCCTGCAACCCCAAGACATATTATTGACTGTTAAAAATAAAGATACAACCTTTCGCAATGAGTTTCTTTTATTATAATATACGCGAGCTTTCGGGCTGGAGCCGCCCTTCTACATGCAAAAATGAACTATTTGATTTTTTGAGAGGCAGTTATATACATTTAATTTGTTACAAGTTTTACATATATATATATATCAGGAAGAAAAGTATTAAATCTACATATATTATTACTATTTTACTATGTTTAACAATTGGAATGGAAATTAACCTTAATTACAATATTTTAATAAAGTTAAGTTTTAGACTATGATTTAGATAAACGAGAGATATAATTTTTGTGGTATGGAATATGGCCAAATTGTTCAGGGATTTCTATTCTGCGATTAATGCTATTATGTTGTTTGGAGATCAGAGATTCATGGATTAATCTTTCGGATTTGGTAGTTATGTTACTGTAGTGGCAAGTTGGACTATCTAAATTAAATTTGTGGCCGGTATTAATGGTATGCTGAAAAATGAGGAACCTAGGATCTTTGGTTTTCATATTGTAAGTATGCTCTTTCATTCTTGTTATAATTTTTCTGCTTGTTTCTCCAACGTATATGGATGGACAATCAATGCATGACACGGAATAAATGGCGTTTTTCTTCTGTAGGGGGTTCTGATCTGTGGGCGTTTTTGTGATGGGATTTCTGAGGATATTGCCGATGGGTCTTGGGGTCCGGAAAAAGAACTTGATACCGTATTTCTTTATTTCCTGGGCTATTTTTGAATTGGTTGGTGAGTAATCAATATAACAGGTTGTTTTGAAGGTCTGCTGGGTTCTATGATGGGATGGATTATAATGGTGTTGATCTATGAACGGTGGGGGATAGCCAAATTTTCTAAGATTTCTATAAATATTATTTCTTTAAATTTGGGGAGGGAGCAATGGGTGAATAAACGCTTGGTTAAAGTTTTCACTACTGTTATTTTGTGAGAAATGGGACCATAAGAATTAAACGGGTGATATGATGGTTCGAAACCGTTCTTGTAATAAACCGTGGTGTGGAAACTATTTTTTGTTCTGATTATGAGGGAATCGAGATAGGGCAAGACTCCATTTATTTCTTTTTCTATTGTAAAGGATATTTTATGGTGGTAGCTGTTGAGGGTATCTAAAATGAGTTGTTCTTTTTCTGATTCAAATTCACAATATATGTCATCTATGTATTGTCTCCATCTCATTATGCCCAGACGATACATAGATGACATATATTGTGAATTTGTGAATCAGAAAAAGAACAACTCATCTTAGATACCCTCAACAGCTACCACCATAAAATATCCTTTACAATAGAAAAAGAAATAAATGGAGTCTTGCCCTATCTCGATTCCCTCATAATCAGAACAAAAAATAGTTTCCACACCACGGTTTATTACAAGAACAGTTTCGAACCATCATACCTCCCGTTTAATTCTTATGGTCCCATTTCTCACAAAATAACAGTAGTGAAAACTTTAACCAAGCGTTTATTCACCCATTGCTCCCTCCCCAAATTTAAAGAAATAATATTTATAGAAATCTTAGAAAATTTGGCTATCCCCCACCGTTCATAGATCAACACTATTATAATCCATCCCATCATAGAACCCAGCAGACCTTCAAAACAACCTGTTATATTGATTACTCACCAACCAATTCAAAAATAGCCCAGGAAATAAAGAAATACGGTATCAAGTTCTTTTTCCGGACCCCAAGACCCATCGGCAATATCCTCAGAAATCCCATCACAAAAACGCCCACAGATCAGAACCCCCTACAGAAGAAAAACGCCATTTATTCCGTGTCATGCATTGATTGTCCATCCATATACGTTGGAGAAACAAGCAGAAAAATTATAACAAGAATGAAAGAGCATACTTACAATATGAAAACCAAAGATCCTAGGTTCCTCATTTTTCAGCATACCATTAATACCGGCCACAAATTTAATTTAGATAGTCCAACTTGCCACAACAGTAACATAACCACCAAATCCGAAAGATTAATCCTTGAATCTCTGATCTCCAAACAACATAATAGCATTAATCGCAGAATAGAAATCCGTGAACAATTTGGCCATATTCCATACCACAAAAATTATATCTCTCGTTTATCTAAATCATAGTCTAAAACTTAACTTTATTAAAATATTGTAATTAAGGTTAATTTCCATTCCAATTGTTAAACATAGTAAAATAGTAATAATATATGTAGATTTAATACTTTTCTTCCTGATATATATATATATGTAAAACTTGTAACAAATTAAATGTATATAACTGCCTCTCAAAAACTCAAATAGTTCATTTTTGCCTGTAGAAGGGCGGCTCCAGCCCGAAAGCTCGCGTATATTATAATAAAAGAAACTCATTGCGAAAGGTTTTGTATCTTTATTTTCAATATTTGCAGCGCAATTATTCGTTTACTTTAATTATTGACTGTATTGACTCATCCATTAATGAGCTCTACTCTTCCCCAGCATACACCATCAAAAGTCTCAAGCTTTACAAGCTTGATACCTTAGTGTGATTGAGTGGAGATAAGAAAGAAGAAGATTTGGATTAGGTCTTATTTTCTTGTTGGAATACACTAATTGTATTAGTGGGTGTGATTTAATTAAAATTAATATCACAAATAATGTATAGAGAAGTTGATCAAATTGGAGAGAATATTTATCCATATGGTCACCAAATGTTGAAATCGATGGACACTAACAATAGAATTTTTAAAAAGTTGCAATTTTAATTAATACACAAAATATAAAAAATACAATCAGACTCCAAATACATTTATTCAAAAGGAGCTCTTGAAGATAAATTATGTTGTTCATCAAGAGGTGGATATAATGGTAAAAATTGGATTAGAGATGAGAATCTCCAGGAAGGAATAACCAAATAAATAAATTATATGAACTTTTTAGTAACAACCTTGTTTCTGACAAAGGTACTGTACAAAAGTACCATCCAGTATTTTTGTCTGCAGATGGTGACAATGCTATTATCAAAATGTCATGTCTTATTTGAATTTGGTCTTGTTACCTTGCGATTCTGTACACAGAGGTTTGGGGGAAATGTAATGGAGAGTGTAGAGGCCTGCTACAGAAAGCAATCAAGAGTAAATGGAAGTTTGCAGGACAGGTGTTCTGAATATCATTGCAAGATCATCTATTGATCAAAATGGAGAGATATGCCCCTAAAAGAATGAAGGAAGAGGTAGCCACAAAGGGAGAGGATTGGTTTGATAATCGAATAGAATGATGTAGCATTAGAAGATAGAGAAAGGTGAAGAGAATTGTACATGATGAAATATGATGTTCCATGAGTCAACCTTAGTATAAGAGATACCACAACAGGATAGAATTCTGTGAAAAATTCCTTCTTATCCTCACACACACACAAAAAAAAAGGTAATACTGAGAAGAAGAACAAATGTTAATTTTTTTTATATTGAATAACAGAAGAAAGAATCATATTTTTGAAAATGAATATTAAAAAAAAAAAAATCTTTTCAGATCGTACACATAACTTGGCGTGCTAATGCCATCAATTAGGAGAGAAATACTAAGGATACAGGATGCTTTGGATACAGATAGCTAGGTTAGGGGTCAGCAACTTTTTGAGTCGGAAAAGTAAAAAAATTTACAAATTACAACATTTCAAAGTTTTTTAAAGAGCCACAAAATATTTTCTTGCCAACAATAAATAGTACTTGAATAAATAAAGTTTTTATTTATGTGAGTTCAACATGCAGGTTCACATCCAAAGAGCCATGGCATGTTGCTCGTGAGCCGCAGGTTGCTGACCTCTGAGCTATGTGCTACTGACAGAGAGAATAGACAAAAGGAAGACTCACCAGATCCTTCACAATGGGGGAGGTAAAAGCCTTGTTGATGATGGCGGGCTTTTCAGGAGAGATGGTCATCTTGTCCACCACTGTGAAGGTACGGCCGTTGTCACGCGAGATGTACACCGTGGTCTTGGAGTTGGCCATGAGGATGCGGTCGCGCGTGAGGCATACAACCACATTGCCATCCTTGCCCACCCAGTGGACCAGCATCTGTTCATGGCTGTCGTTCAGGTGGAACTGCGCAAAAAGTTCAGGCTCAGTTAACAATGAGATATCTTGGACACACCTAGTCCAGAACAAAAGAAGATAAATTCCAATGGTTGAAACATCACCAATATATAACTTTCTTTATAAGATATAAAAGCTCTCTTTATAAGTACAAGAAAATAAGACCTAATCCAAATAAAATAATAGTGTGTGACGTTTCTGTTATAATGCTGTTACCGAAATGTCACACACTATTAATTTATTTGGATTAGATCTTATTTTATTGTATCACACACACACACACACAAAAGCCTTTATTAAGACACACAGGTCTTACAGAGGATTCTCCTTGGGGTTATAAGACGGAGAAACCTATGAAAGTGGGAAATATACAAAGGGGTAAAAATAGAGAAAGATTATATACATATGGTAAATATATACAGATTATTATTTGAATAATCCTATGGAAAATAAGAAAAAAAAAATTGGAAATATGGATGGGGGAAGTGGAGAGCGAAGAGAGAAAAAAAAACAGGTATTATTTTATTGTATCTTTAATCTATAATCCAAATTGTGCTTTATCACTCTATTTATAATATTTAGTCATATACACACTTATGGACAAAACTTAAGGAAGTTGTACCTTTAAACATGTATATCTGGATTCAGACAATAACTCTGAAAGATGTTACAGTGACCTTTATTGAAGACACATGAGATGACCAAGTGTGAACTAAATTTCCTCTGTCTCCTTAAAAAAAATAAGACTACTGGTGACATCAAAATTTTTCCACATCCTTAAGTTTTGTCCATGAGTGTATGTATACTTTTTATATAAATAGAGAATTAAAGATGTATTTTTCAATGTATAAGAATTTAACATTTTTAGGCTTATCATCTGGACAAAGGCACACACAAGGAAATAGCTAAAGATACCAATTTGAAAAAGATAGAGATGTATGCCCAATTAAGATGAAAATTGGGAAGGGGAGGGGACATTTTTAGACAATATATTGTAGTTTTCCTTGAAGATTTTGCAACTATTGGATTTACAGAAAATGTCGAGTATTTTACAAAGAAGCAATGTCTCTAATACAAGTTGAATCCAGAATTATCAGCAGTATTCCATCAATTAACAGATGCTGTGATGAGCTCTTTTGCGGACACAAGGTATAAAAAAATTGTTCTTTATTTATTATTATTTTTATTTAATATAAAGTAAAATACCTCGCTAAAACGAACCTGGGAAATAACGAACCTTCCCTTATAACAAACTTGAAATATTATCCCCATTTTCTAATACAGTGAACAATAACTATAATGAACTATGGCTATAGTGAACCCAGGGTCAGTCCCATTGGGGTTTGTTATAGAGGGGTTTTAATCTATATGTTTTTTTAACTTATCCTTTTAGTCTAAATTAGACAAGATCTTGGAGGTCGTGCTCATAAAGAAGTTAGAGAACTCTTCTTCTGTATACAGGGATCTCTTGTCCTTTCCAATACAATTTAGTATGTTAGGGAGTGGCCTCTTCAGTTTTGCACCTAGTGCAGTATAAGAGTGTATAAGAGGAAAAAGATATATTTTTTAAATCAAGGATTTTCAATAAGAAGAATATTATATATACATATATTGAAGTTAAGCCATTATTAAAGAAAATTAAACAAAGGCGAGAAGAAAATGGAGAGTAAAAGCACAAGATAATAAGGCTAAATCCAAATAAATAAATACTGTAAATAGTGTGATGTATCAGTAACAGCATTGTTACCTACATCAGACAAAAGTATTTAAAAAAATTAAGATTCATTCAGTATTTTTGTCTGATGATTATTGTTTGGAATTAATCTTATTACCATGTGTTTCTAATCTATAATACAAATTGTACTTAAATAGTAGAGTAAAAATAAATAAATAGTTTTAAACCTTATTATAACAGCCTTGTTTTAACATTTTGTTTATGGAATACAGAGAGAGCAATAACTTTCTACATTTCCTTAGACATAGGAAACAATCTTTTTAGTCTTTTCTTACTTGCCAGAGAGAGTCTCTGAGCAATGAACAAGGCAGCCAATGGCTGACAATTGTAATTTCACTCTCTCTATAGACCAATTCCATTCTGAGGGTCACATCCATCAAGAGTAGAATGGCAAAAATATGATCCAAGGTGTGTGTGCGTGCAGTTAGGGTCTTTCAATAGCCTGTAATTGCTCTAGTTCTTTATGGATAGCTGGAAACTGACTTCAGGACATTCTTTTCAAATGGATATCTTTGGTAAGATCTGACTGTAACATCATCACTTGGGACAAAGATTTTATGTTGCTATATCCATGTTGTTGTTATGGTTAAAATACACTCATAGACAAAACTTAGGCAAGTGGAAAGTCTTTGATGTCTACAGTTATCATTTTTAAGAAGATGGAAGCAATTTTTGTTCACACTTGGTTTTATCTTGTGTCTTCAATAAAGGTCACTGTGTATCAAATATCTTTCAGAGTTATTATCTGAATCCCGATATACATGTTGAAAGGTACAAATTCCTTAAGTTTTATCCATGAGTGTATATTGTAAGAAGTGAGTATTTCGCAGTGATATACATTTATTATGTATTATGATGCATTAGCACGCACTATGACTAGCGAGCAGACTATTTAAAACATTCTGTGGTAAAATTTCTCATTCAGTACTTTTGTCTGAAGATGGTAACAACGCTGTTACCGAAACGTCACACACTATTTATTTATTTGAATTTGTTCTTATTACCTTGTGTCACTGTGTGTGTGTGTGTGTGTATCAAAAATCTTTCAGAGTTATTATCTGAATACCGATATACATGTTAAAAGGTACAATTTCCTTAAGTTTTGTAGTTTTGTTTGATGTAGTTGAGACTTGAAACTTGGGACCTTGGAATTATGATGTTATAACACAAAGTTGCTGTTAAATAAAAGAGGCAGTTATAATAATAAGGTTCAACTGTATAGGGTCCATTTTATTCTTCCTTTCATTGATTTTCCAGTGTTGGTGACCCATGCACAGTTTGCTTTTTATTGTTATTGTATGTACATAGGAAAGGGGAGAGTGGAAGAGAAATTACATAACAGACTCTGATGTTTTCTTTAGGTAGCTTATTCATTTTTGAGTGGAGATTTCTTATAAGACAAATATTTTGGCATTACTAAAGAACTTTCTCTAGAGTATTTTTCTCGTTTGTACTCCCAAGTTTTGATATCTCATAATGATGCGCAATGGGGTAATGTTATAATTAGGTCAAATCATTATAAAGTAGATTTTTGGGGATCATAACTGGCTTAAATTCCTTTAATTTCAATGGGTATATCAACCTTTTGGGGGGGGAGATAAGGTACAATTTGGACAATGTAGGAACATTTTGCATGACATTTTGGTAACAGCTTTGCCACCATCTTCTTTGTCTGAAGATGATAACAGTCATGTTAACAAAACAAGCCACCCAATTTATATATTTGATCAGATTTACGTTACAATATATATAGTAAAGGTGGGCCCAAATAATGGTGAAGGTTTATCAAATTAGGCCAAGTTTCACTGATGAAGTAATTGGTATAAAGAAGATGGCCGGCAACCTTGGTAATCTTCCAAATCATTTCTTGGATTAACTCCACTGGTCCCAAGCCTGGAAGAAAAAGGAGGAGGGGAAGCATTAACAAGCTCACTAAAAAACCTGGGCTCAGCTGGCCCGGCTGATAGTACCCTGTGAGGGCTCCTAATCCAGGGATACAGGATGAGCAGCGTTTGTATTCCATGTTAGGAGCGGCTGTACATGGCGGCTATTCCTCATGTCAGAGGCGGCCATTAAATATTGGAGCTAAGTCGGCCTGCCACTGAGTAGTGCTCCTAGTCTTGATGACAAAGGCAGACACATTCTACTTTAGAGATAAGAAAGAAGATTCCTAGGTTTTCTATTGGAGGCTGCATGCTTTCTTCTTGGAAGATACCTCATTCAGCTGCAACTGTTTGTTTTCCCAAGTGGAAGAAAGAAAGAGCTTTCAATATTGGTAAAGTCATAATATTCTAGATTAATCCTTTTCATTTTTTTCTTTTTTTTTATGTATATAACACTCATGGACAAAAACTTAAGGAAGTTGTCCCTTTTAGCACGAATATTGGTATTCAGACAATAACTCTGAAAGATATTTGATACACAGTGACCTTTATTGAAGACACACAAGATAACTAAGTGTGAACAAAATTGCCTCTGTCACCTTCAAAAAAATAGATGACTGGCAACATCAAAGACTTTCCACTTCCTTTTGTTCATGAGGGTATATTTCAGGTAAAAACCTCACTATATAAACTATAGGAGGACTGAACTTTTGGTTCACTAGAACCATGGTTCATTCCATGTTGATAAAATTCTGGAGTTCTAGAGGCAATGAAATCATTAAAGGCCATTTTGGCATCGTCTTGATTTCTAAAGCATTTCCCTCCAAGAAGTTGGGAAGGTGTCTGAAAAGTGGTAGTTGGTAGGTGAGAGGTCTGGTGAGTATGGAGGGTGATCGAGAATTTCATAGCCCAGCTCATTCAGCTTTTTTCACGTAATCATTGATGCTGAGGTCTGGCATTGTCATGGAGTAGGATAGGCCCATTTCTGTTGACCAATCCGAGGCAGATGGGGCAAAGTTTTTGATGCACTTTGTCAATTTTCTGACAATACTTCACTGCAGTTATTGTTTCTCCAGAATTCAGGAAATATGTGATGAATTAAACCATAATCTTATTTTGGTGCAATTTAGACTTTGGGAAATGTTTCAGAGCTGCATCACGTTCAAACTATTGCGCTGAACGTCGCCAGTTGTCATAGAGGATTCATTTTTCGTCGCAGGTGACAAGAAAATTTATTTTGTTTATTCTGGTTTCGTAGGAGTAGTGCCAAAGACACTTTAAAAAGGTGATTTTTCTGATTTTCAATTCATATGGTACCTATCTTTTGAGCTTTTTCATTTTTCCTATTTGTTTCAAATGACGAACAACTGTAGAGTAGGCAACATTGAGCTCTTCAGCTACTTCTTGTGTAGTTTTGTTTGTGTCTGCCTCGATTATTTATTTTAAATGGTCGTCATCAACCACTAATGGACGTCCACGGCTCTCTTCATCTCCAAGGCAAGTATCGCTGTTGAAAATTTTTTCAAACCACTTACGCATATTACATTCTGAAATGGCACCCATTTCCCTATGCGCTGATGATATTTTGAGTTGTTTAAAGTGTTGCGACTGAGTTTGAACTCATGAAGAAAAATTATGCGGATTTCCTGCTTTGAAAGCATTTTTAACACAGTCTGATATCGCACAAAATTTATTGAGAATACAGTAGAACCTCCCTGTTTAGGACACCTAATTCCAGAGCCAAAGTGTCCTATAGGGAGAGAGGTGTCCTCTTACCGGAGAGTTACTAAATTGTAAAAATGGTAATTTTGCAAATGAAAACTGTCCTTTTGTAGAGGGGTGTCCGCTAAAGGGAGGTTCTACTGTATAAATATTTTTAGATATGATAACAGTAAGAAAAAGGTGCTTCGTAATGATATATATGACTTAAATAATATTAAAATATTTTTTTTTGCAATAATCAAAGCTTGAAATTTGTATTACTAAAATTGGCCATTATCTTTGCCCCAATCCAATACTAAAATCTGGCAGACATGTGAGACGTAGTTGGGAGACTAAGTGGCAGCGCTATATCAGAGACAATGTTGCACAATTTCCCTATTAGACCACTGTGACCTTGACACTGAAAGTTGACCTCTACCCCCAACCTAACAAATCCTAAGTAGCTATGTCCTGGAACATCTTCCTCTTTAAGTAATGGAACAAGATGGGAATATTTTTTTTACAAGAACAAATACAAATTGGTAAACCTTCGCTGACCTATTTGAATAATGTATTGGGACTGAATAGGTACATCTTGGGACTGCTCAAATGAACATTTTAAACTTAATGTAATGATAAAGCCCAATTTGGATTATATATTATAGCTACAAGGTAATAAGACCTAATCCAGATAAATTAATAGTGTGTGACGTTTCAGTAACAGCATTGTTACCATCATCAGACAAAATAATAAAATGATTTTATTATAATGTATATAATGTAATATAATATGATTTTAAAAAGATATTTTATTCTTTTGTCTGATGATGGTAACAACTCTGTTACCAAAATGTCACATACTATTAATTTATTTGGATTAGGTCTTATTTTCTTGTAGTTAAACTTAATCTACTAAAAAGCTAAATATATATTTTTTAAGGAAATAAAAAGGTTAAAGCACAATTTGGATTATAGATTATAATAAAAGAAAATAAGACCTAATCCAAAAGATAGATCCTAATAAATTATTTGGATTAGGTGTTATTTTCTTTTAAGGAAATAAAAAAAAAACTTTTAGCAGTGGATTTAATTATGGAACTGAAGATTGCTTAAATATTTTCCTTATCAGTTTCTCGGTATGGATGAGAAACTTGGTCCATAACTGAAGAACACTGGAGGTATACAATTAAACTATATTGACATATGGTATGGCTAGATAAATTCTGAGGATCAAATGGACATCAAATCGGATGGCAAAGATGTTTGGAGAAAATTCAATGGAGTTTCAAAATGATGTTATCCAAAGGAAAGGGAAGTTTGTAGAACATGCACTTTGTGGTTCATCGGGAGCTCATCCATTGACTATATTGTAAGTATGGACAAGAAAATAAGACCTAAACCAAGTAATTTAATAGTGTGACATTTCGGCAACAGCATTGTCACCATCATCAGACAAAAGAATAAAATTATTTGGATTAGGTCTTATTTTCTTGTATTATAATCTATAATCCAAATTGTGCTTTATCATGGAAGTATGGACCTTGAAGAATGAAGGGAGAGGGAAGTAGACACGGATTGATTCAATGATTTCATAGATGGGTTCGGAATTTTAAAAATAGGAAAAGGGAAAGAGAAAATTGCTCAGAACATGGTGTTCCATGATGGCATATGATGGAGATTACAAGACATATGGTGATGGTATACTGATTTAGGATTATTCCAAACTCACATTGGGTAAAACCATTTTTGTGAAAAATCAAGAATAATAGGTTGTTGGCCAGCTCTCTTCTGCATGGTGCAAACTGTACCTGTTGTCTGCCTATTTAATCTCTTCTTTCACACATGCGATAATATCATAACCACATAAAAGATAATAAGACCAAATTCAAGGTAATAAGACCAAATCCATACCAATACATACATCACACACTATTTATTTATTTGGATTTGGTTTTATTACCTTGTGTTTCTAATCTATAATCCAAATTGTGCCTTATCAAGACCAAATTCAAATAAATAACAGGATTGATACCATCATCAGACACCAAAGTACTGAATTGGCCTTATTACCTTGTGTTTCTAATCTATAATCCAAATTGTATACCTAATCATTATCACCATATATGATCAAGATTCCAATGAAGATGGCAATGCTGTATATCTGAAACTTTACAACAACAACAACAACAAAAAAGCCTTTATTTAGGGTCACTGACCCTATACAGGATTCACCAGAGGTATGCATAAGAACAAAGCAGTGAGACAAAGGAAATAACGATATATACAGAGTAAAAAGAGAAAGAGAAAAAAAAAACAAGAAAAGGAAAAAAAAAAATAATAATAAGAAAGAGGGAAGCAAGAAATCAACACAAAAAGAGTAGCAGTAAGAAAGTGAGGAGTGAGTATCACTTGGCCTTCTTCTGAGATATGGACTTGTGGAAACCATAAAACGCTGTAGCAATATACTTATTCTGGGTCATATTGTCAATTATTGATGGATCTGAAACTTTACAATGGAGAGCTATTAGAAGGGTGGAAGCAAACCAATTGTGGTACAATCAATTTTTTTTTGTATTTGACTCGAGAGAATTCTCCAGAGGTGTATATGAAAGACCCTATAAGTGTGTATCGTTCCAATTTTAGTATATGTACTGCCGAACAAGCGTGTAGGCGTTTATTTTTTTGACAATTAGGTAGAGCCTGTCTCTCTCTAAAGAACAACACCAAGTTGCAGAGCCAAAGTGTTCTGTAGGGAGAGAGAGGTGATAAGACACAATTTGGATTATAGATTATAAACACAAGGTAACAAGACTAAATCCAAATATATAAATAGTGTGTGAAATTTTGGTAACAGTGTTGTTACCAATTCAGTACGTTTGTCTGATGATGGTAAAAACGCTGCTAATGACAATCACACTATTTATTTGGATTTGGTCATATTACTTTTGTGTTTAGAGAGAGATTTCCATCTTACCGTTTGCTTTTTTTTTTGAATGGCGCCCTCCTATTGGTTGGCTACGGTCACGCCACCTTTGCCCCCCCCCCCCCCCCCCCACTCGCTATTTATGTAACTATTGTGTTGGAGCGGGTCGCTCCCTAAATAAATGCATATATTAGATAATAAGATGCAAATTGGCAAAAATGGAATATTTTGGGGGGATGAAAAATTGTCCTATGTAGTGTTGACTAGCGGGAGTGACCTTTCATGTTCTACTCTATATATCTCTGATGTTAATTCTTCTCCAAAAATCCAATAGCCCATGAGATAAGATTGTCTACAAGAAATGCTTTAGCATGGCACCAAGAGGAAGATCCTTCTGAATTTTCTTACAGTACTCAGATACCAACCCAAGTTTCAGAATTCCGATGTCAACATCCTCACAGTCACCCAATCAAACTGGATAAACACTTCCAGGAAGTCTCTCTCTCTCACTTTCTCTCTCCTTCTAAAAAATCCAAACCTAACCACACTTCAAAGAAAAGTAAACAATTATGATAAGGAACAAATTGGATTATAGATTAGAAACATTGATAAGGCACAATTTGGATTATAGATTATAAACACAAGGTAATAAGACCAAATCCAAATAAATAAATAGTGTGTGACGTTTCAGTACTTTTGTCTGAAGATGGTAACAACGCTGTTACCGAAACGTCACACACTATTTATTTATTTGGATTTGGTCTTATTACCTTGAGATTAGAAGCAAAAGTTGACAAGACCAAATCCAAATTATTGAAAAGTTCAGTAATAGCATTGTTACCATCATCAGACAAAAGTACTGAATGAGAATATTTTTCCACAGCATATTTTTATATATAGTATCGGTAACAGTGTTTTTACCATCTTCAGGTGCTGTTAACGATTATTGATTTGTATGTAGCCTTGTTTAACTTTTGTTTCAAATCCAAGTTTTTCATTATCTCTCATGCAATTTAAATAATTTTCAAAGCATTTGTCCTTTCAGCCATTGAGTGATTAACATGGCTTGGGTACGAGAGAGGGAGAGAGAACTCATTAGAAAGTGCTAGGCAAGGAAGGGAACAGGAAACCAGCTTATCATTAATTCCCTTGAAAAAAAAAATTCCCAATGGTGGTGAAGAAGAAAGGTGGAAAGAGAATGGTAGAAAGAATTGAACTGATGGACTGGATGGGAAACTATGAAGAAATAAATTGAAAAACTCAAGATAGTGAAGTAATGTCCCAATGGAGACCAGGACACCTGCTCAAGAGCAGAGAAATGGAAGAATCAAACTAATGGACTGTATAGGAAACTATGAAGAAATAAAGAGACTAACTCAAGATAGTAAGTAAGGTCCAGAAGGAGACCAAGTCCTTCTCAAGAGCAGAGAAATGGAAGAATTGGACTAATGGACTGGATAGGAAACTATGGAGAACTCCATAACTCAAGATAGTAAGTAAGGTCCAGAAGGAGACCAAGTCCTTCTCAAGAGCAGAGAAATGGAAGAATTGGACTAATGGACTGGATAGGAAACTATGGAGAACTCCATAACTCAAGATAGTAAGTAAGGTCCAGAAGGAGACCAAGTCCTTCTCAAGAGCAGAGAAATGGAAGAATTGGACTAATGAACTGGATAGGAAGCTATGGAGAACTCCATAACTCAAGATAGTGAAGTAAGGTCCAAATGTAGACCAAGTCCTTCTCAAGAGCAGAGAAATGGAAGAATTGGACTAATGAACTGGATAGGAAACTATGGAGAACTCCATAACTCAACATAGTAAGTAAGGTCCAAATGTAGACCAAGTCCTTCTCAAGAGCAGAGAAATGGAAGAATCAGTCTGGTGAACTGGATAGGAAACTATGGAGAACTCCATAACTCAGCATAGTAAGTAAGGTCCAAATGTAGACCAAGTCCTTCTCAAGAGCAGAGAAATGGAAGAATCAGTCTGGTGGACTGGATAGGAAACTATGGAGAACTCCATAACTCAACATAGTAAGTAAGGTCCAGAAGGAGACCAAGTCCTTCTCAAGAGCAGAGAAATGGAAGAATCAAACTGGTGGACTGTATAGAAAACTACGGAGAAATAAAGAAGACCTCCAGATAAAGTGGAATACCACCACTGGACCTGATCAAATGCAGAGAAAATAAAGAGAAAGAAGATAGAGATAAAACAAAATGGATTGTAAATTGAAATTTAAAGGCAACCTGCTCATCCTGAGTCCCTGGATCTGGAGTCCTTATAGGATGCTATTAGCTGGGCCAACTAAGTCCAGATTTCTTAGTGTGAGCTCATTATTTTTTCCCCTTCCTCTTTTTTTTTAAATCTTGACTAGGGTCTGGACTCTACAATGAATTGGTGAGAGTCTGCCATGAGATCTTCATTATAGCAATGCATGCATCGTAGGATACGTAGACATGTGTCTTGGGACTCATGTTTATCCCACATGAGGATCATGTTACTTGGGTAGAAGCATTTTGTAAGCCAGAAACAGATAGATGATCTTAATAATGTCACAGATGCAGCAGGGAATTGAAGGAAAAGCAGGAAAAAATGAAGAAAGGTTAATTTGATTCAATGGTGGAAGCATTAAATTTATCCTTGCAACCAGAAAAAAAAAAGGATTTTTTCTACAATCAATCATTTAAATATGTACCTCAAGGATCAATATTTATTTTTTGGCTAATTTTTTTCTCTTCGTCAAAAATGATCTTTAAAAGTTTAAATCTGGATTTTTAAAAATATATTATCCTATATTATTCAATACTATGTACTGAATAACTTTCATTTGATATTATTTAAGCTAAATAATTTTTTTTTTATATTTTGACATCTTAAAAATGGTATTTGACCATAAAATTCATGGATATATTGGAAAAATAAAATATGAATCAATGATTTATTTTTTAAAATTACATTTGACCATGAGGTTCCCTGAATTATCAAGAAATTCATTGGCTGAAGTGATAACAATACTGTTACCAAAACATAAAAATATATAGTTTATTAGGATTTAGTCTTTTTTTCCTTTTGTTCATTTATTGCAATTTTTTGCATTTATTCTTTTGTCTGATGATGGTAACAATGCTGTTACTGAAATGTCAAACACTATTAATTTATTTTGATTTGGTCTTATTTTCTTTTATTATAATCTATAATCCAAATTGTGCTTTATCCTCTTATTACCTTGTGATTTTTTTACCCATATTATTATTATTTAATTAGTTAAACCAGCAGGTTCCTGGAGCCACGTACAGAAGTCTCCAACTACCCGGGCTGACACCTAAGACTTCTTAGTTTTATTTACAATGTCAGTTGAAGTCTAATTCATGAGGTGGTACCATTTCTTTCTTGGGAGATTTTCTATGGATGCACTGTACTAAGGTTGGTGATCCCTAAGAGAATGGCCATCAGGAATCTTTGATATTTGAAGGTTGGGCAGGTGAAGAGGAGTTGGTCCATGGTTTGGTCTTCATCTTGGCAATGGGGGCAAGTTGGGTCTTCTTTCAATACCCTTGTATAATCTACCTGAATGTAACTGTATACAGTCAGAATTGTTGTGGGGGTTGGTGGAAGGATGGTCTAAACCGTTGGTTTTCGACCGCTACGACCCGGGTTCGATTCCAGCATTGGGCACTTTTTTATGTTTAAAAAAAAAATGCTCCAATGGCCCCCGATTCTTACAAAAGTCCAACCCCACCAGCGAGTGCAAGTAACCAAATGGGGCTCAGGCACATTTGTAGGTGCAAAGTCGAACTGCTTTTCACATGTGTAGACATGTGGTGCACTTACAGTAAAAGCAGTCGCCTACTTCTACCCACCATGATTATCATGGCCTGTACCACATGTACTAGGGATAAGCAAAAAAAAAGAGAATTGTTGTTGAGGTAAATCCATATTTGAAGTTTTGAAGCATTGAAAGTAGTAAGTTTCGGGGTAGCAGCAAATCTTCGTAGATTTCTGGTGGAATCATCTTTGGTGTAGAACTCTGTCCACCTTTTATGGACCATTTGATCCTTTTTTTTTTATCATATAGGACACTTTTTGGGAGGTTAGAGAGTGCCAGGTTAGAATCTGCTATGGCTTTTGCCACCTGATCCACCATTTTGTTTCCTGTAATGATTTTATCTATATAATTCCACATACACACATATACATTTACGATGTACTAGAGCGCCATCTATTATCAAATTATAAAACTATTTTAGAGGCGTATTATTCTTTTTAAAATAAAACAATATCTACTGTCCTTACTGCGATGAAAAAATTAAAGGGAGGGCCTGGCTCATCAGTGGTGAACCCTCCCAGCGGTTTCGCCAGTTTAATCTACCAAACCGCTGTTATATTGCATTTTTGGAACTTCCTTTTATAGGTGACCGTTGTAAGAATCTTGGGATGGGTATTTTAGAAGAACTATGGACATAAGCTTTTAGGACAGCAGAATTAAATATAATTATAAATATATAATATGCTTCGAGCAATCGCTCTTCCGCAAATATCAAATTGTGTCTTTTATTAGAACTATAATGTTACGATGTACTAGAGCGCCATCTATTATCAAATTATAAAACTATTTTAGAGGCGTATTATTCTTTTTAAAATAAAACAATATCTACTGTCTTTACTGCGATGAAAAAATTAAAGGGAGGGCCTGGCTCATCAGTGGTGAACCCTCCCAGCGGTTTCGCCAGTTTAATCTACCAAACCGCTGTTATATTGCATTTTTGGAACTTCCTTTTATAGGTGACCGTTGTAAGAATCTTGGGATGGGATGCTGTCCTAAAAGCTTATGTCCATAGTTCTTCTAAAATACCCATCCCAAGATTCTTACAACGGTCACCTATAAAAGGAAGTTCCAAAAATGCAATATAACAGCGGTTTGGTAGATTAAACTGGCGAAACCGCTGGGAGGGTTCACCACTGATGAGCCAGGCCCTCCCTTTAATTTTTTCATCGCAGTAAGGACAGTAGATATTGTTTTATTTTAAAAAGAATAATACGCCTCTAAAATAGTTTTATAAACATATACATTTGTAAACACAAGGTAATAAGACCAAATCTAAATAAATAAATAGTGTGTGAAATTTCAGTAACAGCGTTGTTACCATCTTCAGACAAAAGTACTGAATTTGTATTAGTACCTTTATCAGCACTTTTTTCTGAAGATGGTAACAACGCTGTTACCGAAACATCACACACTATTTATTTATTTGGTCTTATTACCTTGTGTTTATAATCTATAATCCAAATTGTGCCTTATCAATATACAATTGTACTCTTTTATTAGAATTTTCAAAAAAATAATAAGGAAATTAAAAATTCTCAACCTTTATATGAAATAAACAAAAGGTAATAAGACCAAATCCAAATAAATAAATAGTGGGTGTTTCGGTAACAGCGTTGTTACTGAAACGTCACACACTATTTATTTGGATTTGGTCTTATTACCTTTTGTTTATAATCCAAATTGTGCCTTATCATTCATATGAAATAAAATTTATAACAAATAAATTTACCGGCAATGTGTTTCTTTTCAATAATATCATCAAATATTTTATCTCTACAGACCTTACTGCAATGATGAGATATTGTTTGTAGAGATAAAATATTTAATGCTATTATTGAAAAGAAACACATTGCCAGTAAATTTATTTGTTACAAATTTTATCGATAGATAGAAAATAAATTTATATGAAATATTATGTGAAAAACACAGTTTTTTCTTTTTTTTCAAGAACATATTATAAACAAAGATTGAATGATGAAAGATGATGATAAAATTGAATTGCTTTAACAATTAACTTGGTTTATGTCTTTTAAAAAGGAAATATAATACTTATCAATAGGGGTGGTTTTTTTTATACAAAGAGCATTTTATAGATACTATCTTTTTGAAACCTATATTTAATTAAATTAGGACTGATAACTTTTTTTTTCTTCTGCTTAATTTGTACCAATGTTCTTATAAATGGAAGTTGGTAAAAAATACCAATGTTTTGTAATCGTTTTTTTTTTTTTTTTAATAGTTTACACTGAATAATAACAGACAAGTTATGCTAGAATTTCTTGTGACTAACTCGTTGAAGAATTGCCAATATTTGTAAAGTTTCTAACTTTATTTGAAAAAGCAATAAATAAATTCTTTAATATTATTTATATAAATTTAACAACAATTTTATATAAAGTTTCTATGCATTGAAGATATATATTCACAAATATTTTTCTATATATAATAAAAAATATATAAAATACAGTTTATATTTAAAAATGAAAATTTTACTTCTTTTTTGATGTAGGGGAAATATTTTCATATTTTAAAGACTATATAAAATAAAAAGTTATTATTTTTTAAAACTGAATTTTAAAATTTATTACTATATTATCTAATTGATATATGTGCTTTTTTTTTTATCATTATTAAATCAGCACGAATTATCATTACCTATTCCGGCTGTCAGCGACATTAATAAACATTTATAACATCACTTAAAATTCTTTTGCCATTGATAAACGTCTCTTATAAATTCATTTTACTTACCACATTAATCATATTTTGAAAATCCAGCTCATTAACAATGCTTCGCTTGATGCGCAAATTGTCATCTTCATTTTGAAGGGGGTTGTCGGTGTTGACATTTTGATGGTTTTTGAGATCGTCATAATCAACTGAATATGACGACTCAGATTGTTTTTGGCCTAAATGAGGAGCCAAATAAAGAGTTGATTTGGAATAACTAAAACTAATTTCGAATAAAATAAAGAGCAAAACCGAAAGAGATTTGCTCGCAGCCACCATTGTGTTTACACCATTTGGGAAGAATGATGATAAATCAATATTTAAATGTCTAAAAATAGACACAACATTAAAAAAAAAAAGTTTTTAATGATTATCAACGAATTATTTTTATTACAGAGCTTTTACCAAATATAAATAAATTTCGCAAAAATATAAATAGTGCTTTACAATAGATAAATAATGCTAGTGGAGCATTTAAACTTCAAATAAAAACTTTTGAAATATCAATTTAAAACTTTTAATCCTTTTATTTTAAACTTTTAAAACATATATTAAAACTATATATATTAACACATATCTAAACCGTGACTTATCATAAGATATTATTGTCTAATATAATCAACATACTAATTACACTGTTTTAATAAGGAATATTTTTCATTCATAATGGTTGTCCTTAGGAAGGTCCTTTGCCTTCACTTTTGTTATTGAAATATGGCTAAATAATTTGGTAGCTAAACTTCAACTACCAAATGCAGAAATAATTTATTGCGCTGATGACAAGTCAATAGTATGTTGGAGCAAAGATTTAACAGCTCTTAAATTTTTGATTGATTTTGCTTTAGAAAAGATCGACATATGGTGCACTAAATATTGAACATCAATCTTGAGAAAATCACAATTTTTCATATACATAATAAAAGGAAGTCCCTATCAAATTTAAAACGAAATCATTTCACCTCTTTGGGAAATAAAATTATGAGTGTTAACTTTGCTAAACATATAAGAAAAATAAATTGAATGTCAGTCCTCTCACACACTTGAATAATTAATAAAACCCAATGATATATTACGTTTTGGGGGAGGGGGAGAAAAAAGTCAGAAGGAGGGAGTTCAGGGTAATAGGATAGGGAGGGTGAAAAAGTTCAGGGGGTTCCTTTCTTCTCCAAATGTTGAGCAACTGAAAAGGCCTTTTGAGGTAAAACATTATTATGAAAAAGGATCCTTTTTTTTTCTTTTATAAATCAGGTATTTTGAGGTTAATTGATTTATTAAGAAAAAAGGCATTTCCTGATCGTGCAACTGAGAGTTGCTTATGGCTTGCGCCATCTATTGAATAAATATCAACTAATCGTTGATTTTTAATTATTCCAGAATTGGCCAAATACAGTTTCTTGATTAATCAAGAAAAGCTATCCACCTGATCCAAGTACAAATTCACTTTTGTACTATTTTTCACATTGATTGACGTTCTTACTCTCTTCCGGCCTAAATATCTGTTTCAAGGTTTTTCAGGATGCCCTAAAGACCAGCCTTTTTGGTCGTTAAGGTACAACTTGCACCACGCTGACGAGGGCCAACAGCCCGAAACGCGTACGTGGTTAGCTTTTCTTGATTAATCAAGAAACGGTATTTGGCCAATTCTAGAATAATTTAAAAAAAAACAAAGATTAGTTGATATTTATTCCGATAGATGGCGCAAGCCATCAGCAACTTTCAGCTGCACGATCAGTAAATGCCTTTTTTCTTAATTTATCCACCTAATCCAGTAACAAATTCACCTTTTACTATTTTTCACTTTAATTGCTTTATGTTGAACTTCTTGGAAAATTAAAAGTGAGCAAGAGCCTTAAAATTTAGATTTTGTTCTTTTTGATTTTTTGGGCCTTGGTTGTTCTCGTTTAAGCCATTCACTTGACTGGCGTTTTGTCTCAGGGTTTTATGCGTAGATCCATGTCTCATCCACCTGATATTATTTGGTTCAGCATGTTTGGGTTATTCATAAAAATGTTTTCACAAATTTAAAGTCTAACCTCTCGTTATTTTCATTGTTAAAAATTTAAGACAAACCGAGTGGCTAATATAACCATATTCAAATCTTCGCTTGCTTAATATTGATTGCACCACCCTGATGATGCAGATTTGACCAGGTTGAACTTCATCAAAGGGTTTTGTTCCTCTATTCTGAAGTAGGCGTACCAATTGAAAACATTTACTCTTCTATAAGATTCATCTACATACTTATCTTTAATTAAAGTATTTGTTCCTGAAGCTCTTTTACCGAGTTTTAAACAAAGTTTAATAGCAATTCGTTGCGCTTGATAAAACTATCCATTGAAAAAAATGTTTCCCTGGAATTTTCTGTCAACGTTAACTTTATAAAATAATTATAATCATATGCGTTTGGGTCATGGTCAAATTATTTATTATTTAAAAGCTTATAATATGAAGACCATATTACAATGTTTATATTGATGGAAATTTTGTGAGAGGAAATTTATCTATTACAATAAAAATAGAAGTCACATCTCCTCCAGTTAAAATAGATGTCAAAGCTAAACGCCATGTAATCTAGCGGCCTCAGGTCGGTGACAAAGCTACAACATCAGCTTTGGCAAACTGAGAAGCGTCGGAATGGAGAACATGGTTTCGAGCTAATGACCTTTATTTTTATAGACCAATATCCTACCATCAAAATTTCATCTATATTTTGATTATAGATTTGACCTAGTCATTTTGCCAGCTAAACACCTCTTTGGCAGATTGTGAAGAATCCATTGAATCTGTTGTGGCCCTGGACTGAGGAAGGTCACTAGCCCGAAACCATGGTCTCCAGGTGAACGCTTTTCAGTTTGACAAAGCTGGTATTGTGGCTTTGTCACCGACCCGAGGCTTGCTAGATTGCGGCGACGGTCAATAGATAGCGTCTAGCTTTGACATCTATTTTTATTAGAGATGTGGCCTTTATTTTTAAAGTACGTTTATTAATTGTCTTATTTTAATTATTTTAAAAATACAACCTTGTCTCCCTACTTAATTGATCACACACCTTGTATTATACAAATCTATCATTAGACCAATACTCACATATGAAGATCTGAGAAATTTTGTTTACATTTTTAAATAAAAGGGTATACATAAATTCAATTTACTTCAATATCAAATATTACTTTGTAATATACCCTGCATTTTCAATGGAAGGAAGCTTAGGGGTGTTTAGTGAACCTATTAACATATATGAAAGTGTATATCCCAAACCAATTCAATACAATAGTAGAGCGGTCTCGAGATTAATTTGGCGAAACTGCTGAGAGGGTTTACTACTGATGAGCCAAGTCTTCTCATTCAATAACTTATATCATTGTAGTAAGGTCTGTAGAGATAATATTTGATGCTATTATTGAAAATAAACACATTTCTAGTGAATTTATTTGTTACAAATTTTATTGATAGATGGCTATTTATTTATAAAATTAAATATATACAACAGACTGATCCCTCAATGATGGGACGTCTGGATTTTATCAGCTCCAAAAGCCGCCCTGAATTTCGATAGCTTCTGGCTTATATAGCGGACACTGTCCCTAACACTCGCTATTACACGGTCAAGCAACTACGCTAGAATGATTTTCTCCTCGTGCGTAAGGCTGACCAGGACATCCTCCCTATATTGGTTATTAAAAACCGCCCATACTATCAAATGTGTGCTATGACCCAGGGGACGCAGGACTGAGCGAGAGCAAGTTTATAAAAAAGCACTTTGACCATATCCTCAGTGTACAGGGAAGGCTTTTCAGTTTGGGCATTGGAAGATTCCGGAATGCTGGTGGAGGGTGCAGTCTCGGGGGATTTGTCCTTATAGGCTGTTGGTGCGAGGGTCATCTGCACCGGGGCAGCCTCTGGCGCAGGGTGGTTAAATGCTGCAGGTGGAGGTACAGCTGTAGTGGTGTTGAGAGCAGGCACAGCGGGTCTTTACGCTGTTCCTCTGGCTTGAAGGCGCTTGTAGTGGCGTCAACCGGTTTGCGTTCGACGTTGGAGCAGGAGGTTCAGTGACCGGAGTCCCCTTGGGAGGAACAGAATGGTTCGCCGCGGTCGATGATGCGGCAGGGCTGGAAGTTGTTATTGCGAAACTGCCGGATAAGACGAGCCCGTAGGAGGTGGAGTCGACACTGGGCCTTGTTCAGTGTCCTGGTTACGTTCCTTATTTGTACCCAAGAAGCAGGTGTCTCGCCGATGTCCTTGACGGTGGCATTTGCTATACTTGACACCGTAGGTATGTAGGCAGGCGTTGATTCGCCTTTCTAGACAATCACCAGCTTGGTAGAGAGCTGGTGAAGCTTCAATCAATCCTTCATTTAGAAGGACGAAGGCCTCCCTGTTGCCGGTAGTTCAGGTGTAGCCACCACTTTCCACTACCTCATGGGTCAGGGAGACAACCCTGCAGTAGGGCCGCAGCGCCGCGACGATGTTATAGTGATTGAGAGGTTCCCAACCAGTATCTTCGCTACGTGTTTCCTATAGGGGAACACTTTGAGGAGAGTGCCCGATGATGAGGCCCTCCTCGGTTAGGAGCTCCGCTTTCTCGGTGCTCTCCAGCCCGACCAGAACCTGGCCAGACATCTTCATCAGCTGGAAGACGGCGCCCCTCCCCAGCATCTCCTCCGGTGCCTGGATATACTGCACAGGACCGAAATCCGAGCAGTACTCAATATAGCAGCATTGATCAAATGAAACTGCTTCCGATCTTGATTTTCTCAGCGGCTGCTTCTGTCGACTGTTCTTTACTTGCATCACAGGGTCTCTTGTCGCCCTCCTTGGTGGTTGAGATGGCCTTACTGCGGTGGTGTCAGCCTTTGAAATCTTCACAGGCTTATCTTGGGAATCACTTTTCCTCTTAAAGTCAAGGCCTCCACCAGATCGGCCCAATTTGCAGACATTTAATTTATTATATCGGAAATATTTGAATCTTCTCGCTTAGTATTATTTTTTTTAAATTGCATTTTGTTATAAAGTTTCCTTTATCTACCGGTAACTCGGCCATTTCTTGGTCTTTCTGAATCTGGCTTACACAAGTCGGAAGATTTTGACTTGAGCTTTCCGCCAATATCCCAAGGGGGGTGGCAAAATTCCATCATATTTGTTTAATTCGAAAAAGAATTAAAATACACTATTTTTAGGGTTAAAAAAGAATATTGAAGAACACGCCAGGTCGGCGGGGCGAGCGGGGACGCACGCTATCTCGAGAGAGAGAGATAACCGGGTTCCTGGAACGCTTCACGATTTTGCGTGTCATCCTTGCGCAGGGGCCATGCTAATCTTCTCTGTATCGTTCCAATTTTAGTATATGTACCGCCAAACAAGCGTTCCTGGAGCGCAGAACGTCAACTACCCAGGGAGTCCAGCTCACCAGTATGGGCTAGCGCTAAGCGCTTTTACTCGCGTTCTATTTTAACTGATTATTTGAACCAGTTGACCAGGAATTTCCATGCTGAGGGGAAGTCTGGAAGGCTGGCCATAGATGTAGGATTGAGGTGGGTCAGTCCAAGCAGCTGTTTGAATCCTATCTCTCAGCAAAGCCGGACGATCATCACAAGAGGACGATCGACAAGCTTTCGGGCAAAACGTCCTTCTACGGGTACAAAATGACACGAGTGGCAATATATGTACACCATATATATATGGAAATATATACACTTTTCATTAACATTTTTTACATATAATTCAATTTTTTTATGCTATATTACTAAACTATTATACATAGTGCGAAAAGATTGACAAATATATAGTACAAATATATAAATATGGAAGCAATGGTCGCCTCTCCCGTCAAAATAAACGTCAGAATCTGACGCCATCTATTGACCGTCGCCGCAACTAGCGGCATCGGGTCGGTTACAAAGCCACAACACCAACTTTGGCAAATTGATAAGTGTCCACCTAGTGACCATGATTTCGGGCTAATGGCCCTCGTCAGTCTAGGGCGGACTTTATTCCATGAGATCCACACCGGATCTAATGGAATCCTCACAATCTACCAAAGAGGTGTTTTGCTGGCAATGTGGCTGGGCCAAATCTATTGGCAAAACATAGATGGAAAATTTGCCGGGGGAGAGGCGACCATTGCTTCCATGGATTAATTTCCTCCCGGCAAATTTTCCATCTATATATAAATATATGTAAATATTATAACTTATATAAAAAACGGAAGCATTTAAGCACGAATGTTTCTTTTAAAAATAAAACAAACTTCTACTGTCCTTACTGCGATGAAAAAATATTGGGAGGGCCTGGCTCATCAGTGGTGAATCCTTCCAGCGGTTTCGCCAATTTAATCTACCAGAGGCTGTTTCTTAGAGCTCTAATACTGTATTGAACGATTTACACAATGAAGGGTGGAATCTTAGAAATGGTATTCAAGCAAACTATGGACATAAGCTCATCCATTGATGAGCTCTACTCTTCCCCGGCAGACACCATCAAAAGTCTCACGCTTTACAAGATAGATACCTTAATATGATTGAGTGGAGATAAGAAAGAAGAAGAAGAAGATGGGCATAAGCTTTAATGCTACAGGAACTTGGGTTAACCAAATAGCGATAAATGTAACCTATTCGTTTAAAAAGAGGTATAATTACTTAATATTGATCAGAGCCTTTTTATATAGTAGAACCTTAATGAGATGACACCCTAGAGGATAGTTTTATCACAAAAATCACCAATATTTTACTAATTATCTGCTCTTTGGTAAGAAAACATTTCTATCTAAAGGATACTTTGACTTTGCAACAAGGTGTTGCCTTTTATAGATTGAGGTTATAATAGATTTTTAACAACAACAACAACAAAACAGCTTTATTAGGGCATCTTGCCCTGTACGGATTCTCCGTGGAGTTACAGACAATATTAACCATAAGAGAACAGGTGAAAATATAGTATTTACAGTCAAGGTATGTCAAACAGGGTGACTTTTTATTGTGCCCCTGTTCTTCTCTCTTCCATGAGTGCAATTTTATTCCCAACCGCTTTTTGAAAGTTGAACAGTTCAATTGCCCAACTTTTCTTATCTGAAACAGTTTTTATTAGCTTTATTGAGTTCAAATGCGGTCTAGGAAGACTTTTCAGGATCTTTTTTCTCTCTCCTTCCAGATCCCCGCATTCGGCAATAAAATGGTATATTTCATCAGTTATCTGACTTCCACATAACCCACAGTACAAATCTTCTTTCTTAATTGCGTAAATATGATTTTCTTTGATCATTGTTGACATTAATCTGATCTGTGCAATAAAACTCACTAAAGCTGAAGACAGATAGCATGAAAAGTAATTTTCTGGAATAAATGAATCATAAAGTAACCTATAGTTTGAGTATGTTTTCGTAAGAGATAATTTTGCCAGATCTTGCTGCAATAGCTGTTCAATTTTTATTTTTAGTATATTCGGAAGTTCGATCTGTATGTCATCATAATTTAACCTATAGTTTAGCCATGTGAGTCCACAATGATTGATGATATCCATAATATTCTTACAGAATCCTATAGGTTTTTTTGTCATTAAGGAAATTTCCTTCAATCTATTCCAGCATAGCTTAGGTAGTCTATTGTCTTCCATTTTTTGTAATCTAATGAAATATTTCAAAATTAATTTGATCGTTGTAAAAGTCAAAGATATTCTGCCTGTTTCCAGCCTTACAATGTACCCTGGTATATATCTTGGTAGATTCAGAAAATTTTTGATAAACGTATTCTGTAATTGGTCTATAATATCCGTATTGTCCCAAGCCCACACAGGGGCCGCATAGAGCAGTATTGATTTAATAACTGAGTCAAATAGATTCAGAGCAACTTTTAATGAGTTAATTTTTTCTTTTTTTATCAGTCTAATAGTTGCATTTATTGCCGTATTTGCTTTGGCTTTATAAAAGAGGGCTACCTTTTTACTATTAATAGTGGAAGTGAATGGATATCCCAGATATGTAATATTGGACGCAACAGTCAGTGGGGTGTCACCCCAGTACCAGTTTTCGTGTCTTGCCGGTCTTCCTCCATTTCTGAATACTATTATTTTGGACTTATTTTCATTTAAAACTAATTTGTTCTTATCCAGGTAAGACTTTAGTAAATTGATTTTAATTTGAAGATTAATTTTCGATTCTCCAATTATGGCTATGTCATCCGCATACATAAGTAGGTGTAAAACGCCAAAATCAGGGAGATGAAATCCTGTAAGTGCTGAGTTATTATAAAGTTCTATTAGGTCGGCCATATATAGTATAAATAAGAGTGGGGAAAGTGATTCTCCCTGCAACACTCCAGAATTAATTTTCACATTATTTGAATATTGTCCTTTCCATCGGATAGTGATCTTAGCTTCTTGGTAAAAGTTTTTTATCAGCATTACAAATTTATTGCTAATGCCCATTTTATGCAATTTTTGCCAAAGTAAATCATGTGGGACTGTGTCGAAAGCTTTAGTCAAATCGACGAAGAAGACATATAGCTTGCCTCGTTTTCTTCTCAGAGATAATTGGATGAGTGAATTCAGTAGTATTATGTGGTCAGTGCATGATCGGTTCTTACGGAAACCTGCTTGGTTTTCTAAAATAATCATTCTTTTTTCTATCCAGTTGTTTAATCTGTTTCTTAGTATTGTAGTAAATAATTTAGATATATTACTGCAGAGGGCAATCCCTCTGTAATTTGTTGGGTTATTCTTATCACCGCTTTTATATATAGGGTGTACTATTGAGTTCGTCCAGAGTTGCGGGTATTTTTCTGTGGACATTATTTTGTTGAATAGGTTTTTCAATTTATTTAAAGTCGGTATTGGTAAATTCTTTAGCAACTCATTTGGTATACCATCGAGTCCCACTGCTTTGCCGTTCGCTAGTTTTTTTACTGCATCATGGATCTCTTCAAGGGTTATTTCCGCGTCTAAATCTGGATCTTTCCAACCGATCATCTGGTTTACCGTAAAAGTAGCTTCTTTATTTTCTTTGTTCAGTAAATTTTTATAAAATAAAAACCATTCTTTTATATCAATCTCACCTTGTATTATTGGTTTTTTTCTGAAGGATGCAATGGCATTCCAGAAGGATTTGGGATCTTTGGCGTTCTTTATCCTTTCATTCTTGTCCTTATTGAATTCATCTCTTTTTCTTTGCAGGAGCTTAAAATATTCCCTCCTAGCCTCAATATATTTTTGGCGGTCGTGTATGTTATTTGAGTTCCTACATCTTTGTAAACTTACTTTGGTCGTTTTTTTTCATAATATAGCAATCTTTGTCATACCAAGGTTTTGAAAGTTGGTGTCGTCGTTTAGCAAATTTAATTATATTTGCCGATTCCATTGCCGTGTAGATCTGTTTAGTAAAATTTGCTGTTTCTGTGTTAATATCGGTTTCATTTCCAACTTCAATATCACTTAAATTATGTTTTAGCATCTCCACATTTTCTTTCGTCCAAATGAATTTTCGTGTTAGTATTTCATTTTTGTACGAGGATTTAATAGCTTCATACCCAGTATTAATTTGTAAAACAATTGGTAAGTGGTCTGAATATGAAAGTTCTTCGATCCACATATCCGATATGATCTGTGTTAAACCGTGTGTGTACATGAAATAATCCAAAACCGATGAACCTCTTTCTGAAATAAAAGTGAATGAGCCGTGCGTGTCACCCTTAGTTCTTCCATTAGCTATTGTTATAGAATTTGAATCAGTGAAGGAAATTAGTTTTTCAGATAGTTTCGAAGATATTAGGTCTTTAGATTTCCTATATTTGTTGAGGGGTGAATTTAGTTTCAGTGGGTTATGGAAGCCTCCAGCATTGCCTATTCTAATATTGATGTCACCAGCTATTAGTACTTCGTTACCTTCACTCATGTGATAATCAATATGCCTAAGTAAATTTATTAAATTTTGTTCTTGTAATGCATTAGGAGGTAAATAAGCAAACAGCAAACATATACTCTCGGTGGTTTTGTCTAGAAATTTGTGTGTCAAGACAGATATCCAGTAAGGGTTTGTTTCGATTTTTCTAACCGTATGTTGGAAGTTTTTTTTTATTCCAATCAGAATTCCCCCCGAGCCCCTTCCCTTTAGTTCTGTCTTCATTGCTGGGCTTTGAATTATGTAATATTCATCAGTTAACAATTCAATAACACCAGTGATCCATGTTTCATTTAGTGCAAAAAGTTCGTATTTTTTTAGGTATTCAACGAGTGGAAATATTGATGTTATTCTATTGAATCCATTTATATTCCATTGTAATATTTTAATTTTAGTATCTATATGTTTGGCCTGAGTTACTTGTTTGTCTTTTATTGCCGATTCACAGTTTTTCGTATGTGTATACCTAATTTTAGTTGTATTTCTATCTGATATATTATCCATAGCCTTTGAGTTTTTTATTTTAGAAGTTTTAGCCGTGAGTGTTTTATCATAAAGTGGCTGTATGGACATTGTATTAGAGATCAGTTTATCAATGGGTTGACTATTTACAAGTGATTGTTTCCTATCTGCCTGCTACAATGAATGTCCATTGGCATCTACAATTTGTCCATCACAGACCTTATATGCTATGCCATTAATTATTAACTTATTGTCCCTTAGCTTAGCTAGAGTACCTTTTTCGACGAGTTCTCTTCTTTTGACATTCAGAACGCGTCGTTGTTCTCTCATCTTCATACTATAGTCCTTCGATAGTGAAATCTTAGTTCCTCTTAGATTGAAAGCAGCTTTGAATAGAGTTGTTCTATCGTTTTGTTCTGGGACTTCAACCAGGATCGGTGCACCAGGTTTTCTGGATACTCGGTGGCATCGCGTGATGTTTATCTTCTCCGTTGTCCGCATATTTTCTTCGATAACCCTCCGTATCCGTTCTCGGCAGTCCTCGTTAATGTCTTGTTCTATTCCGTAAAAAATAAGGTTCCTTTCTCTGCTCTTTGCATCCAAGTATTCAAGCTGGTCTTCTAAGTCTTTTATTTTTTTTGAGTTTTGAGAGAGTGCTGCCTTTGTAACGGCAGAAGATTCCTCTAATTGTTGCAGTCTTTGATTTATATTTTCTACTCTATCGTCGATTGCCGAAAGACGGGATTCCAGCCTCTCACCCCAGTTATCCAGCCTTTTGGTGAGTGCATTTATCAGATCTTTGATCTCTTTATCCCTATCTAAGCTTGTTTCCAACGTCGTTTGTTTGGACATCCTAGGGCCTGGATTTTGTTCAATACCAGCTAATACCAAGAGCATTAAAACTACACATATAAGGAGAAAGTTTCGGAAATATTTTGAAAGTGAAATATTGACGCGTGATAAGCAAATCTTTTTGCCGCCGTATGTATCCGGCTTGAAAGTATGTAAATTTAACTCAGAATTCTTGTCTAATAGACATAAAATTATGATGGTAAGATATATTGGATATGAAGGTTTCATTTCAGATATATTGAGTTTGAACTTTAGCAAAAATAGAGGAAATATTTTAGTAAGACAGTTCACTTACCGAGAGCGACGTTGCTTGCAGCCTATTCGTGCCGCCTCCTAGCGGAGAATCTAATAGATTTTTAAAAATTAAGTTTGATTAATTTACCATACGACTCTAATATTGTATTTGGCTGTTTTATCGTAAAGATAGAGGCTGTCTGGCTGGCAGTCATAGTTCTTCAAATAAAAGACACTTCGGCCAGTATATCCTTTTATTAAAATTACAATTATATTCTCGCAATGAGTATATTTTTTATTTTAAAAAACGCTAGCTTTCAAGCGTTATTGTAATATCGATATTATTATAAGCCCGTTGAAGAGCGAATAACGCTTGAAAGCTAGCGTTTTTTAAATAAAAAAGATACTCGTTGTGAGAATATATTTGTAATTTTAATACTTTTTTTGCAATTTTATCATGAATAGAAATATCCTTTTATTGTCTCGACGTTTCGACAAAAATCTTTTGTCCTCGTCTGGAGCGAACAAAAATTAAAAAATTAGGCAAAGATGTTTTACTTATACGTATAGCTGTTGTTAAAATTATATAAGAGAGGGAGGTGTTTAATAGGATGAAAACGCGCGTAAGCTCGCTTACAATGCGGAGCACGTTCAGTTGGTTTGCATGCTAAACAAATGTAAAGAGACCTTTTTTTAAAAAAAAAAGCCACTTTGTAAGTAATTAAATTTGACTAAAAATGTTTTCAATTTTACTTCTAGTTATTTATTTAGAAAGTGCTATGGGTAAATGCGTCATGATGAATGATTGCTCCGAACCTGGTGATATGATAAGCTTTGGATCATTTACTTGCGTTTATGATGGGCCACCTAAATCCATCTCTTCGGTCTCTCGGGAGATCATCAACCAGCACTGCCCGAAATTCCTCAATACTACCTACCTCTGCTGTGACGATAGACAATTAGACGCCATGAAGAATAGCTTCTTAGCTATTGAAGTCTTTATAAGCAAATGCCCATCTTGTTATATGAATTTTAGAAATCTTATCTGCATGTATAGCTGTGATCCCGATCAACACAAATTTGTGAAAATCGTATCATCCAGAAATATCTCCCAGGATAGACAACGAGTGACAAATGCTAGCTATTATGTAAATAAGAACTTTATCTATGATATATATGATTCCTGCGTAGGTGTTATTGTTCTTAATTTATTCAATTTCATTGAATACTTCATGTGTAAGTATGAGAAGGAATGTACGCCTGAGAAATGGGTTGAATTCCTGGGAAGTACGGATAACGAGGGAGGTCACTCTCCTTACAAGATCAATTACATATTGAGTGAGGATCCTATCGATGGTTATGAACCAGCTGATGATTATATCTTTCGGTGTGATGAGGCCCCGCCTGATTCAATCCCATGTGCATGCAGCGACTGTGAACGCAGCTGTTTCAAGCCTCTACCTAAGCCTATTCCAACAAGTTCCAATGACACTTGTACAGTCTACAATGTAAAATGTCATTACATGGTTATTATATTTATCTTTATTCTTTCCTGTATCCTAACCTTCTTTGCAACCTACATAAGAAACAAATTGGTGAGAAATCTAAATGAATTCCAAAGAGTTCGTGAACCTGGTTTTTGTGATATCGTCAATTTAAAATTAAATAAATTTCTTTTTCTTATTTTCAAACGTTGGGGTTCTTATGTAGCCAAATATCCTTTTCTTGTAATCATAATTTCTCTCTTAATTTCTTTTTTTCTAACCCTAGGTCCTTTTTACTACTTCAAAAAGACTAATGATCCTATTGAACTGTGGGTGTCCAACAAAAGTCAAGCCCGAAAAAATTTCGACTTTTATAACGAACATTTCGGGCCATTTTACCGCTATGTCCAAATCATTATCAAGCCAAAAAACAAAGAAAATATTTTGCCTGAAGAAAATAAATTTTCTAATGATACATGGGGTCCAGTATTTCGAAGAGGGTTCCTTCAAAGAGCTCTTTTACTTCAAATGACTGTCGAAAATATCACCGCCAAACTTGACGACAAGGAGGTGACTTTGAATGATATATGTGTCAAACCATTGAGGCCTATCAACACCAACTGTGAAATCTTCAGCATTTTCGGATATTTCAATAACAACATGAGTCTCTTTGAAAGTAAAACCTATAACTATTTTGAAAAATTTGCCTCTTGCTCTCAGTCCTTTACCAACACCAGATGTTTGGCCCCTTATGGAGGAATCTTGCTTGTTCCTTTGATCCTTGGAGGGTACCCTGAAGAACACTATAACCTTTCCAAAGTATTGATTTTTACTTTTATTATCAAAAATAATTTAATTCAAGAACGCAATCTTGAAGCAATGGCTTGGGAGAAAGAGTTGATTGCAACTCTATTAAGCTACAATGATTCGCTTTTTACCTTTTCTTTTATAACTCATAGGTCATTTGAAGATGAAATTTCGCGTTCGACCAACCTCGATTTTAATATCACAGCTCTTGGTTTTATTTTTATTATCAGCTATATTACCTTTACTTTAGGAAATATTCGTAGCAAGAAAACATTTTTTGTTGATATTAAGTTTACGATAGCTTTAACTTCAGTCCTCCTGATGTTATTGGCGATGCTTGTGACTCTTGGAATACTCTGCTATATTCAAATTCCAATGACAATGCTGATTCTGCAAGTAGTCCCCTTCGTGATCCTCGGCAATGGGTCTGATTCCATTTATATTCTAGCCCATGCCTATCAAAGAACGCCGCCGAAGAAAGGTCAATCTTTTGATGATCATTTTATTCAAATTGTTAAAAGTATCGGCCCTACTTTATTACTGTCAGGCTTGGCAATGTCTTCAGCATTTTTCGCTGGTGCAGCCATAGAAATGCCTGTTGTCCGTAATTTTTCTCTATTCGCAGGAACAGCTCTGGTTATCAATTTTCTTCTACTTATCTCCTGTTTCTTAGCTATCTTCTATTTGGATTGCAAGCGTCAACAAAATTGGTACATCGATTTCTTCTGTTTTTACCGGATCGAGCCTATCAAAAATCTTGATCAAAATAAGTTAACAACTAACATCCTCATTCGATTTTTCAAACAGAAATATATCCCCTTCCTATTCAAAACGCCAGTTAGAATATGTGTTGTTCTTATATTCTATGTCATGTTCTTTACCTCTATGGCTGTAATTCCCGATATTCAAATAGGTTTGGACCAAGACCTTTCTTTGCCTGTTGATTCCTATGCCAACGTCTACCTTAAAGATTTGGTGAAATATTCAAAAGTTGGCCAGCCTCTTTATTTCGTAATCGCCTCAGAATATAATTACACAACGATAGAATCACAGAATAAAGTGTGTTCTTCACAAGGATGCGATCGGGATTCAATCACCGCTCAAATCTCT
Source organism: Cordylochernes scorpioides (assembly GCA_030710605.1). Lineage (NCBI taxonomy): Eukaryota > Metazoa > Arthropoda > Arachnida > Pseudoscorpiones > Chernetidae > Cordylochernes > Cordylochernes scorpioides. The sequence continues at coordinate 92,393,135 of CP092870.1, forward strand.
AATGCAGCTCATTACCCCGATGTAACCTTTATTGCTCATGCATCTTCCAGTTGGATCGACGATTTTTTTACTTATATGCAAAGTACGCAGTGTTGTTTCGAAGACAAAATATACCATGATCAATGCCCCAGTTATAATATGTCCGAACATGAGTGTCAAACATGTCAAATCCCTAATTTCGGAAGACCAAAGGGTCAAGAATTCCTACATTATTTGCCGTTCTTTCTACGCGACGTCCCTAACAAAAACTGTCCCGTGGCTGGAGGCGAAACATCTAGGTCTGTTAATATGTACCAAAATAAGATTAGAGCTACAAACTTTTTAACTTTCCATAGCGTTCTTCAAACTTCATATGATTACACGGAGGCTCTTCGTTTTGCAAGAGCACTTTCTCGAAACCTATCGGCCAAGTTGAGTGAGAACCAATCGAATGTCATCGAAGTTTTTCCGTATAGCCAAAGCCATATCTTCTATGAACAATACCTGACAATATGGATCGATGCTTTAAAAAACTTAACTTTTGGTGGTCTTGCCATCTTTATTACAACCTATATATTGGGAGGCTTCAAATTTTGGCTTACCATTCTTGGAATGTTGGTCATCCTGCAGATTGTCATCAATTTGATGGGGATAATGTATTGGTGGAATATACCTTTAAATGCCGTTTCTCAAGTCAACCTTGTAGTGGCTATGGGTCTCTCCGTGGACTATGTATCCCATATTATTCGACATTATTCTCTGCTTAGAATTACCTCAGCCAGTGAAAGAGCAGCCATGACTTTGGATGCCATGGGAATTTGTATTCTTATCGGTGTGGCCATGACAGATGCGACTGTACTACTTCTTGTGTTTGCAAAAACAAAAGTAGTGCAAATTTTCTATTTTCGAATGTATACTTCTCTAATTGTACTTGGACTTCTTCACAGCCTCATCTTCCTTCCTGTTATTCTAAGTTTAATGGGATCACCTAGATACGAAGATAGAAAAGAAATTAAAGAAATGGATGAAATCCCGAGAATTCCAAGAAGTGTCTCGGATTACAAGTTACCAAGCAATTTTTCCAAATCAATCCGAGAACTAAAAGAACATCTTTGAGAAAAAGAAATATTACCAACAGTATATGAAAACCCATTTTTATAAACATTTTAAATATATGAACTCTAACACACAAGAACTTTTTTTCTTTCTGCAACTTATTAAAATATCGTTTCAAATTTCAAATGTTGAAAATTTGATATCTAAAGTGCGCGCGGAAAAGTTGATTTTTTTTTTCTTACCTTTTATAAATAATTTTCAGAGATATCAAAAATAATGTAATATGTAGTATTAAAATAGACATTGTGAAAAAAAAAGTTTGTTTTCGAATGAATATTCAATAAAAATATTTTTTTAATAAAAATATATGTTTTTTTTCATTTCATCGTCACAAAAAAAAAGTTGATCGCTTCCTCTTCAGCTGTTCAGCATTCCTGAGACATAGGATACAAACAGCTGCTTGGACTGACCCACCTCAATCCTACATCTATGGCCAGACTCAGCATCGAACTTCCTGGTCAACTGGTCCAACTCAGATAACAAATCATGACGAGATTGAAAGCGCTTGGCACTAGTCCATACTAGTGAGCTGGACTCCCCGGGTAGTTGGTGTTCTGTGCTCCAGGAACCTGGGTAATCGCTACATCTATCTCTCTATTTTATCTAGAAAATTACAGTAATATCTGTCTAAAGCAGACATAGATAGGATAAAAATTCAGAAAAAATTACCGTGTATATATATACAGTTAAACTTGTCTATAGCGCCTCCCTCTCTATAGCGCCCGATTTTATATACGTAGTACGATGCAATTTACAGATTAAAAGTGACCAGTCTATAGCACCCTATTTTGGTGAGTCCCAAGAGGGAGCGCTATAGACAGGCTTAACTATATATGGAAATTTTGCCCGGAGGATATTGACCTAAAAAGACATATAAGGTGTGTCCAATAAATAATGATACTGGTCAAAAGTAAAGAAAAAATAGAATATGATTTAAAATATTTTATTAGTATTTTTCAAAAAATTTCCCTCTCGCATCTATACATTATTTCCATCTCTTCTCCCATGATTTAAAACATTCAGAAAAGGCATCTTTCGGGATGTTTTTCAAGACCTTTTTCGAATCCGCTATGATGGACTCTCTAGTGTCAAATCTCCTTCCTTTTAGAGCCATTTTGAGTTTTAGAAAGAGAAAAAAATCATTTGGAGCTAGGTTTGGGGAATAGGGAGGTTGTTGAAGTATTTGGATGCCGTGTTTAGCCAAATAAGTCAGTACAGATGTAGCGGTGTGTGGTGGTGCATTATCATGATGGATAATCCAATTTTTGGAACTCCACATTTCACTTCTTTTCAGACGAATTGATTCACGTACACGTCTCATAATGTTTAAATAAGACTCCTTATTGATTGTTTGACCTTCCTCTAGATATTCATAATGCACAATTCCCTTTATGTCAAATAACGTGACCAATAAGACTTTGTTTTTTGACTTGCAAAGTCGGGATTTCTTCGTTCTTGGTTCATCTTTTCCTTTCCACTTCATGGATTGGCGTTTTGTTTCCGGATCATACCCGTAAACCCATGTCTCGTCTCCATTTATTACTTTTTCCTTCCAATTAGAGTTTTCTCCCACCATTTCAAGCATTTTTTGGCAACTTCAACCCGATTCTCCTTTTGTTGGATTGTGTGCATTTTAGGGACAAATTTTGAAGGTATCTTCTTTAACTGCAAGTCTTCTTTAATTATCGATCCAACTAATGATTTTGATAACCCTGTTTCTTCCTCAATGTCCCGTAACCCTATTCGTGGATTTTCTTTTATCAAATTTGAAATTTGGCTCACCTTTTCAGGGTTCCTGTGCAGAATTCGACGTCCAACACGCTTCTCAACCTTCACCGATTCCATTCCATTTTTAAATCGTGAAAACATTCTAAATGTGGTGGGCTTATTTACATTTTCAATTTCAAATGCCAATTTCAACAAATCTAAAGTTTCTGAAGCCGATTTCCCAATTTTGTAGCAAAATTTAATACAAATCCGTTGTTCGAATTTTCTATCCATTACAAATTAGAAGTTGTTATGCGAAGCGTTCTTTTTACAAGCTTACAATTTATCGACTGCGCGCGCAATCACGTGATGTGATATACCGCAGTGTAGCTGAAACTTTCTATTTTTTAATAGACTTTTAAAAAAATATATCATTTCATTTTTTTTTTTTTGTTTTTGACCGGTCTCATTATTTATTGGACACACCTTGTGGTCGCCTCTTCCGTAAAAAAAAAAAAACGTTAAGGCTAGACTCCATCTATTGACCTTCGCAGCAAACTAGCGGCCTCGGGTCGGTGACAACCCCTAGTTTGAGGCGAAAGTCAATAGATGGCATCCAGCTTTGACGTCTATTTTGACGGGAGAGGCGACCTTTGTCTTTTAGATATACGTGTATATATCAAAATCAAGCAAAATTAAAAAAGGCATATCAACATGATATCAACACCTGACCTTTTTATATTATTTAATTTTTTTTTTTTGTTTTTCACACACACATACATATATTAAAATAAGGCATATTTTGGATCAATATATTTATTAAACTTCGATATTTCGACGAGGCTGTGAGCATTTTAGGGACAAATTTTGAAGGTGTCTTCTTTAACTGCAAGTCTTCTTTAATTATCGATCCAACTAATGATTTTGATAACCCTGTTTCTTCCTCAATGTCCCGTAACCCTATTCGTGGATTTTCTTTTATCAAATTTGAAATTTGACTCACCTTTTCAGGGTTCCTGTGCAGAATTGGACGTCCAACACGCTTCTCATCTTTCACCGATTCCATTCCATTTTTAAATCGTGAAAACCATCTAAATGTGGTGGGCTTATTTACATTTTCAATTTCAAATGCCAATTTCAACAAATCTAAAGTTTCTGAAAAATCCAAACTCCCTGTAAGCTTTTTATCCGGGTGATGCACGAGAAGTGTTGTTTTATATAACATATGTTGATGTGACCAAACTATTTAAATTGATTTATTGTATCTTCAGAAATAAAATGTTATATATATATTTGACTATTTTTGTTTTAACTGTAGATATGATTGGGGTATTTCTATCTTCCTATTGATGCTATTTTTATCTTCTCTAGATGTCCAGCTCTCCAGAAATAATATTTTGTGTTTATCCTGTACATTGCTGTATAAAACTATTGCATTATCAAAATCTGGCATATGTCCTTGTCTAACTGCATGGTCTTACAAGTAACGATAAAGGTCTATGGGTTTTGAAGGCTGCCCTATGTTGATTGAGTCTTTCTATTAAGGTTTTTCCAATTTCTCCAATGTAGGATGATGTACAGGATTTACATGGGATGCGGTATATGAGATTGGATCGGGTTTCTTGTTTTGGGTTTCGTTTAGTTATAGGATGACGGAGAAGGTTTTTTAGGTTTGGAGCGGACTGGTATCTGATATTGATATTGTATTTTTTGAGAGTTCTGCCTATTTTTTCGATTCCAATACTGTAAGGAAGTATGCAAGATGGATTCTGGCCTTGACTATTGTTTGTTGATGTGTTTTTATTTCTATAAATATGTCTTTTGCTGAATTGTTTGGAATATTCGTTGCATTGCAATTCCTTAGATAATATTTTTCTTTCTTTTTCAATGATTTCTATTTTTTGAGAACAGTGTAGGTAAGGATTATTTTTGATAATGTTTTTATTACGGATATTTTATGATTTATGGGGCCAAAAGATTTGAAATTGAGGTATGATCTGGGTGGGTAGGTTTCTGTTATATAAATTTTTATGCTATTGTTGGTCCTCGTCAGTTTTATATCTATGAATATAATTTGCCTTTATAATGGTTCATATGCAGGGCTGTCCCGATTGCCAAAGCTGTTTTACTTTGTCACCTACCCTAGTCGGCTAGTTTTCAGAGACGGTCTACAGACGGTGGCTTTAATTAAATGGATATTTGCTTCATCAAAACTTCCTCTCTCTCTCTTTCCCGCGGTGGGCGCTACCAATGAAGACTGCATATATATTTCTATATATGTATATTTATCAATTATTTTATATCTATTTATTCATAGTTTTACCATTATATAATCTTATTTGTTCATATTTATATTTATTCTGTATTTAACCTTATATAATCTTATATGGACCTTGAAATAAAGTAGTTTCAATCTCAATCTCTCTCTCTCTCTAATCAATCATTAAAATAAGCAGAGATGAAGTCTAACATATACAGTATTTCAACCCAATACAAACTGTCTAAATAATAACTAATATTCATATTTTGAGATAGGAATGGAAATATATTAATGACAAAAAATTCTTATCATCACGAAACTACCATATTTATAGTATTAATATCGTCATTATATATTGTGTATTAGTTGGGAAAACATTCACTCCAGAAGAAACCGGGCGAAGCCGGGTCATTATGCTAGTTCAAATATAAAATTATTACAACAAAATATTCGCCTCTCTTATTTATTCATATTTATATTTATTCTGTATTTAACCTTATATAACCTTATATGGACATTGTAATAAATCAGTTTCAATCTCAAATCTCTTTCTCTCATAATATAAAAGCTATTATAGGGAGGAGATAGAAGACGTTGCTGTCTCCCCTTCTAACAGGGAGGACGTCCTCGAGTACCTGTCACCTGAGCAGAGGTCTGAAGCAATTCCTCAACATGGCAATAGTCCGGGAGATCTGTCTGACTTCAGGACGTGACATCATACCAGACGACCATCAGTTGGATTCTTCTGATGAAAATAATATTTAACTTTACTTTTTTTTCTCCTTTTAACCCTATATGATCTTACACTGCGTGACATTGAAAATGGAACACCAAGAAATAGTGGCCAGAAAGTGATGAAACTCGGCAGACAGAGAGAGACAGGGACGAACAATAAGTGATCTTTATTTCAAAATGATAGTCATAATACAGAGCGAGAACGGCGTCGGCTTAGTAGCAAGTAGGACCACCGCGGACGGCGATGCACTCAGCAACACGTCTAGGTAGAGAGTCAATCAGAGTACGGATGGCGTCCTGAGGGATGGCTCTCCATTCCCTCTCAACCATTTGCCACAGTTCGTCTTCTGAACGCGGCTGTGGCAAGGCATGCAAACGGCGTCCAATGATGTCCCAGACGTGCTCGATTGGTGAGAGATCAGGAGAGTACGGTGGCCAGGGAAGCATCTGTACATCTTGCAGAGCTTGTTGGCTAATGCGAGCAGTGTGCGGTCGGACGTTATCCTGCTGATAAAGGGCATTGGGTACCCCCTGAAGGTAGGGGAGTGTCACCGGTCGCAGCACATCATCAACGTATCGTTGGGCCGTCATAGTGCCCTGAATACGAAGTAAAGGTGACCTGGAATCATACGCGATTGCGCCCCAAACCATGATTCCACGTTGTCGCACGGTGGGGCGTTCCACAATTGCTGCCGGATTGGACCTTTCTCCACGTCGACGCCACACGCGTACACGGCGACTATTACTGGACAAGCAGAAACGCGACTCATCTGAGAACACGACCCTGTGCCATTCCGTCATCCACGATTTGACGTATGGACCAACCTGCCCTTTTCAGTCCGATCACCATGCCCCTCGTAAAAGCGTATGTCTGCTTGAACTGCCTCCGTTTACGATGACTTGGCATTCTCTGTTATTACACGTGTCTTTTGACACAAGAAACAAATTTCTACAATGATTTTCCTTGAAGAAATAACGACACGAATACTGTCCTTTCTGCAAGTTCCTTCCCTTATATCTTACTCCATGTGCGCACGAGAGCTGCGCATTTTACATCATTTGCATAACTCGGTTAGGCGCGTCTACCCTGAAATTTGCATAATTTTCTGGCCACTATTTCTTGGTGTTCCATTTTCAATGTCACGCAGTGTATATGGACATTGTAATAAATCAGTGTCAATCTCTCTCTCTCTCTCAAAATATCATTGTCTCTTTACCATAATTAAGAATTGGTAATTTTGAAAATTTACATACCCCGATTTTTAAATCCATTGTCTCTTTATCTGCTTTCCAGAAACAAAAATTCCAAATGGAAACTGATAGGCTTAGCAAAAATACGATGTTTCTTTTATGGATTTCAAGTTTTTTTGTACTCACTTATTTTTGTAGTTACGAGGACATCCCTTTTAGATATAAACTAATATATATTTATTTAAGGAACGACTTGTTCCAATACAAATATTGTTAAAACAAGCGAGCGATAAATCAAAACAGAAAAGGTCATGAAGCGTAGAAGTAGAAGTAGTGACGTCAGCACCGATGATGATAAAGTCAAAGTCTGCGTAACAATTCCCTCCTTACTTTGTCTTTATTCCCACGATGCTGAGGTTCTCCAGGTGTTTCTTCATCTGGTCTCGGGATAGGTCCTTTGTGAAGATATCCGCCTCCAGGTTCTGAGATGGCTTGTACAGAAGGCAGATGTCTCTGGATTCATAACAGTCTCTCAAGAAGTGATACTTTCTGTTTATATGTCTACAGCGACTGCTTTGTTTAGGGCTGGAGATCCAGTTGATCAATGACTGACTGTCTGTATGAAATTCCATTCTTCCAGCTCTCGTAACAGGTTTATTATCCACTTGATCTGAGAGCAGCTTTCACAAGCAGCTATCATTTCCGTTTCCATTGTGGAGAGGGCGACGAGTGGTTGTTTACTACTTTTACAGTCTATAGTTGCTTCGTCGAGCTTCAATACATATCCGCCGTAGGACTTCAGGATTCCAGTCTTCCCTCTTTCAAATTTCACTCCTAGGTCAATTGTTCCTCGTAGGTATCTCATCACTCTTTTGATTGCTGTCCAGTGCATCTGTTTTTGTTGTCTGGAGTACTGTGAAAGTTTGCTAGTGATGTAAGCGATGTCGGGTCTGGCGTTAACAGCTAGAAACATTAGCATTCCAAGGGCTTCTTGGTAAGTGTACTGATCACAATTGTCATCTTCAATATGATTGTCCAAATTGATTTCTTTGGAACCTGGTGTTGGAACTTCCTTACAATTTTCCATTCCATATTTCTGCAATATTTGTTGTACATAGTGGCTTTACTGTAGTGAAATTCCCTCCTTGTCTTGTAAGATCTTGATTCCCAAAAACATGCCTTTGCATGTTACATCCTTTATTTCCAGGTGATGTCTCAATTTATTGATGAATCTGTTTGAGGTATCTTCAGAATCTGAGACAGCGATAAAGTCATCAACATATATCCCTACATAGAAGTATTTAACACAAAGCAATAACGCGCCATCTATACATATAAAATAAAAGGATTTAAAAGCGCGAATGTTTCTTTTATACATAAGACAAACTTCTACTGTCCTTACTGCGACAAAATATCATCAGTGGTAAACCCTCCCATCGGTTTCGCCAATTTAATCCACCAGACCGCTTCTAAGAGCTTTAATACTGTATTGGACGATTCTGCTTATATACGCAGCACTGAAGGATGGAATCTCAGAAATGGTTTTCAAGAAAACTATGGACATAAGCTTATATGGATTAAATTGGCGAAACCGCTGGGAGGGTTCACCATTGATGAGCCAAGCCCTCCCAATATATTTTTTCATCGCAGTAAGAACAGTAGAAGTTTGTCTTATGTATAAAAGAAACCTTCGCGCTTTTAAATCCTTTTATAGAAGTATATGTCTTCATTCTTCCATTTAAATAGGCAAGGATCAGATTTAAGTTTTTCCAGTCCACAGTCATGAAGTACTTGACTGAATTTCTCATACCACGATCTTCCGGATTGAGGTAGACCGTAAATACTTTTGTTGAGTTTGCAAACTTTGTTTCTGTCTTGGACAAATCCAGCAGGTTGTTCCATGAATATTGTGTTTTCAATGTTTCCATTTAGATAAGCTGCTTTCACATCAAATAGTTTAATGACTGAATCTTTTGTTGCTGCCATTGACAAAATAGTCCTGAGGGTGGCAATTTTAATTACAGGGCTGAAACTTTCGTTGTAATCTCTTCCTGGGATTTGGTTGTATCCCATTGCAACAAGTCTAGCTTTGTAAGTTTTGTTTTTGTTTTCTTGGTCTTTAGATATTTTGAACACCCATTTACTTTTGACAACTTTAGCGTTTACAGGTCTAGGTACCAGTTCCCATACTTGATGCGAGTACATGTTCTGTATTTCCTCAAGCATTGCGTTCTCCCAATGTTTCTTGTCTTCGCATGCGATGGCTTCTTCGTAGTCTTTCGGAATGGTTTCATTCGTAGTAGACATTGAATCTTTTAGGTATTGTTCGAGTTCTTTGTGGTCTGTCTGATCCACTTGACTCTGTCTGTCTGTTGATCATGGTATCTGGTGCTGGCTCTTCAATATCAACATCTGATAGAACATGATTGTCCAGTTGTTCATCCTCCTGAATGAAGAAATATGTGTCAGTGTCCGTATTATTATCACTTTTTTTTTCTTCCGAGATGACATTATTATTCTCTCTGAAGTGAATGTCTGCGGTTTCAAGAATGACTCTCGTTGTGATATCAAATACTCGATAAGCTCTTCTGCATCTTGAATAGCCCACAAATATTCCTCTCTTAGATTTAGCATCTAGTTTGTGTCTCTGATGATTCTCGAGTTTATAGAAGACTTCACAACCAAATCTCATGATGTGAGAGACGGATGGCTTTTTACCTTTCCATTTTTCCATAGGGGTAGTGTCTGGGTCGTTGGTTGTGGGAGTTAGATTGTACAGATATGCAGCTGTATTCACAGCTTCTGCCCAGAAGTGTAGGGGTAATTGGGAGTCTGCCAGAAGTGTTCGGCCTTTGTCTAATAGTGTTCTGTTAGCTCTTTCAACTCTCCCATTGCTTCTTGGGGTGTACGGTGTAGTTAGTTCATGTTTAATTCCTTTGGATTCTATGAAGGTTTCAAGGTTTTTATTGATAAATTCTGTTCCATTATCTGTTCTAAGTCGTTTTAGTTTTGAGTTTAGCTCGTTTTCTCTCTTTACAATAAACTTCTTCAAAACTTCTGCTGCTGAGAGTTTATCTTTGAGAAATTCTACAAATATTCTCCTAGAAAATCCATCTACGATGGTCAAGAAATATTTACTTCCGCCCAAGGAGTTTATTCTCATTGGACCACAGAGATCGACCTAAATGGCTTCAAAGGGGTAGCTTTCCTGATTGCTATCTGTGTGAACATAGGGTACTTTGGTCATTTTTCCCAAGGAGCAAGCATCACATTGATCAAGGGTACCATTTATAGAGTCCAAGCCTTTTAGAAGATTGTTCTTCAAAATCAGGTCTAATTTGTTGTCAATAGGATGTCCTAACCTTCTGTGCCATGCAGTCCTAGAATTGTCCTTTGAAATCAAGCAATGTTCATTTGGAATATGAGTTGCTTCAGATAAACGTGATAGGTTCAATGTGTACATGTTGCCATCAAAGTTGCCTGTTCCTATTAGCTTGTCATCAGAAGAGTATATGTATGCTCCTTCAGAATTCAAAAGAACAGAGTTCCCTCGTCTTACCACGCTTGGAATGGACATTAGATTTCCTTTCAGGTGTGGTACATGGAGGACATTATGCAGGGTTACAGCGTTGTTAAGTTTGTCCTTACCTTGTACAGTAGCTTGGATTGATCCTGATGAGGCAGATTCGATGTGTCTCCCTTCTTCCGCCACTTGTATGCTTCTTCTCTCCTCCGTCTTGTGCTCGATCCATTCACCATGGGAAGTCATGTGGCTTGTGCACGCAGAATCAATTATCCACACGTCCTGAGTCGTCGGGCGTTCCTCCCTTGTGATTACATGTAGTGCGTATTCTGAAGTGGAGTTTCTTCGTTCGTTCTTGGATTGCTGATCTGGCTGTGTCTTTGTTTTGTTTTGGTCCTTTATGGTAGTTCCTTGTACTGGCCATGTTATTTTTGTTTGTTGTATTCTTTTGATTTCCTTTGTTGTTAGGGTTGAACCAACAGTCTTTCTTGAAATGTCCTTTTCTTTTGCAAATGAAGCATGACTTTTCTTTGAATTGGTTGCCTGATGATCTGAAAGCATTTTCATGATTTTTGCTTCTGTCCTGTCTTTTCTTCTCGAAATCCAGTAGAGTTTGTCTCAAGTCTGGTAAGGAGATTTCTCTGTTTATTGACAGTTCTGCTGTGATCGTGTCAAAGTTAGGTGTGAGTCCTTCAACAATGTATCATACAAGTTCTCTTTCTGTTACAGTCTTTCCTAGCTGGGTGTTCTCTTGTGCCAGTTTCTGTGCTCGTACAATATACATGTTAACATTTTCATTTGGGTTCAATTTTAGTCTGGCTAGATCCAACATTAGGTCTATCCTTTTATTTTCTAGAGATCCTTCAAACCTTTTCTTAAGTCGTACCAAATTCTTTTGGCCCTTTTATCGCCTCGAAAGGTGATTGTTAAGTCATCCGAAAGTGACAATATTATTAGGTTGTATGCTTCCCGATTCTTTTTCTTCCAAATTTCATATTCCAGTTTATTTTTTGTAAAGTCTGGCTCGTCATTAACAATTACGTCCTCGAAGAGATCTTTTGAATCTAGAATTGCTTCCATTTTCATGGACCACGTTGAATAGTTGTTTATTGTTAACTGTTCGAATTTTGCTAAGTTATGTGTATCCATTTTCATTTAATTTTTTTCTTTCTAAATTGGCGGTTAGTCCAATTAATTAATTTATTTTTGATTTAGATGGATCAATTGGCGGTTAGTCCAATTCGCGTGCCCAAACCACGCTCTGCTACCAAATTGATAGGCTTAGCAAAAATACGATGTTTCTTTTATGGATTTCAAGTTGTTTTGTACTCACTTATTTTTGTAGTTACGAGGACATCCCTTTTAGATATAAACTAATATATATTTATTTAAGGAACGACTTGTTCCAATACAAATATTGTTAAAACAAGCGAGCGATAAATCAAAACAGAAAAGTTCATGAAGCGTAGAAGTAGTGACATCAGCACCGATGATGATAAAGTCAAAGTCTGAGTAACAGAAACCTTTTTCTAGACAATACTGAAATTAACCTAGAAGCCAACCATAAGAATCCTACGTGGAATTAACCTGCCAGACATCACCAAGGCAACACTCCCTGAACATGGGACCTCGATTAGAATAGATGCCTTAAGAAAGCCAAGTGGTAACTAATCATAATGAACATAAGATAACAATTCTAAACTCACTACTATATATTTTCAATATTTCTAACTTCTTTTTTTAAATTGGAGGAAAATAAATTTGTTATACATGGATTTACTGCGGATTCACCGCAAATGAAGGTTAAAAAAGCAAAATCTAATCACAATCAATATTGAGATAATAAAATGTATACATTGTAATTGAGACAATTGAGCTCATAAACAGATGTGAAAGGGTAAATCTGAGGGAAAAAAAAGATATAAAATAAAGGAATGAAAAAAAAAACACTGGAATTTACAATGATATGATATCTACGGGAGAGGCGCCTTATGCTTCTATGGATCCATTTACTCTCTGAATTTTTTCCATCAATATATAAATATGTTTATATATTTTCTACACACGTCGACCAATCCGCAAATAATTGATAAATAATCCGACTCAAAATTAAAGGAATCTCCTGATCATGCTAGTGAAATTTGATGATGGCTTGGGCCATCTATAGGAATAAATGTCAATTAATCATTGCTTTTTTTTTTAATTATTGGCCAAATACTGTTTTGATAAATCAAGAAAAGTAATCAATGTACGCGTTTCTGGCTTTTGGCCCTTGTTATTACAATAAATGGCCCAATCTCACAGCAACTTTCAGTTGCACGATCAGGAGATGCTTTTTTCTTAATTTAACAACTTGATCCTAGTAAATTTTATTTTTGTTGTATTTTTATTATTTTAAATTGCTTTATTTTTACAAAATAAATGTTCCTTGCGCTAAAATAGTTTCAAATTTCATACTAAAGTTGTATTAAGGGTCAGATTAGCCAGTTTAATCTACTATACCGTTCAACTAGAATATGGGCATATTTTACTTATACAGTAGAACTTGGATAATTCGAACTCCAAGGGACCATAAAAAAATTCGAATTATCCAAAAATTCGAATTAAAAACGGAAATTCTATTTATAGGAAACTAGCGGACGTACCCGGCTTCGCCCGGGTTTTACCCGAGTAAAAGTTTGTCTAACGAATCTCTCGATAAAGTGAACATTTTTTCCCGGTCCCTTGAAAAATACTCGATAAGTTGAATAAAATCAATATTAATTGGTTCCCTCGGTAATTGGAAGTTAAAGGAATAGTATCTTGCCTTGGAATTGTATCATTATTCTTGTATGGATGTACCCGGCTTCACCCGGGTTTTACCCGAGTAAAGGTTTGTTTAACGAATCTCTCGATAAAGTGAACATTTTTTCCCGGTCCCTTGAAAAATACTCGATAAGTTGAATAAAATCAATTATTAATTGGTTCCCTCGGTAATTGGAAGTTAAAGGAATAGTATCTTGCCTTTGAATTGTATCATTATTCTTGTCTCAAATAAATTGCCGTGTCATCCTGAATTTTGTCTTTCCTAATTTTCTACATTACAAAATCATCGTATCATCATGATAATATTTAGAGCAGATTGTTGAATTATAACAGATAAATTAGAATATTCATCTTGATTATTTCTAGGCGAAAAGTTATTTCAAAAATTTTATTTGCTAGAAACCTTCCCAGTACTATACTAAATAACTTCCGAAAGTTTCATGGCGATCCAATGAGTGGTTTGGTCAGGCATAAAGGACAAACAAACAGACACACATACATTCATTTTTATATATATAGACTAGACGAATGACCCGGGCAACGCCCGTGTTTTACCTGATTGAATGTTTTTATTCCAATACTATTTGTTACAATTATAAATTGGAGCCGTGGATGTCACTCTTGTGAAACGTCCCGCTCCAAACTTTACATGTACATTAGGTCAGCTGGTATTACCCCTCATTTTCACCGCTAGAGGCGCGAGCGAATTGACTTTTTGTGAATATACATAATTATAAAGATAGAAGCTTCTATAGAAGATAATGATCATAGTGATGATTCGCGCCCATCCGTGACATGAGGAATTGAGGAAAGACGGTCGTGACTATATATGTTGACAAATGGCCCGGGCAACGCCCGGGTTTTATCCGAGTGCGTATATATTTTAAAAACGTTTTAATTCAAATACTATTTGTTACAATTATAAATTGGCGCCATGGATGTCACTCTAATTATTATTATTATTATCATTAGATAATGATAATGATCATAATGATGATCCGTGCGCAACCGTGACATGACGGTGGAAAGAAAGTTGTGTCTATATATTGTTACATCATGATTAATGGCGAATTTCTTATATTATTTTTAATATATTTGAAATTTAAATTATATATTTATTTATTTTTATATTCTATGATATTTATTTAAAACAGATTATTTAGATTATAATCATTTGTATTTAGGTACACTGTGACTTCACAGCTCTCTTTGATGTGAGAAAATAAATAAGGGATTCTGGAGGCTACTTAAAGGAGACTTATCTCGTTATTCCCTTTTATAAAGTTGCAGGATGGTTGAAACACGCTCTGGTAAGATGCAAGACTCAGCACAGGAGAGAATCAAGGCTGAAGAGTCTGCCAAGCCGCCACTTGGTGCAACAATTGGTGGAGATGCTAGTTCCGACCCAGTTGTCCTGAATCCCAACATCGACATCCCCAAGTATGATGGAACAGAAGACCCTCGCCCATGGATAGAATCCCTCGAAGAGATTGGTTTCCTCTATCATTGGGCAGACTACATAATTGCCCGTTATGCCGCCATGAACATGACGGGAAGCGCTAAAACCTGGTTGAATTTACACAAAGCGAGTTTCACGAGCTGGGAAAATATTAAAATCCGCCTCATTCAGGAATTTTCTCTGGACGCCAATAAAGAAGAACTAAGAATGAAGCTCAACAGAATGCAACACTGGAATGAACCAGCAATCAGGTTCGCGGAAGACATCCTAGTGTTGTGCAACAAGGTTGACCCCGCAATGGAAGAAGAAACAAAAATCGATCATGTTATTGGAGGACTGAAAAAAGAGTACTCATTCGCGCTCTACCTGAACCCTCCTAAAACGACCGATGACCTTCTTGTCGTATGCAAGAAAATGGATTCTTTTGAAAAGAAGTATCGGGAACGTGTGGAGAAATCCAGAAACCTATATAACGGCCCACGCTATTCTAGACCCCAACAACAATCGAGGTACGTGCCGCCGACTGCCACACGAAACTACCAGACCCCTTCCAGGCCCCAAGCCCCTGTTACCAATAATTACAAGAACGACTTCCCTCCTACTCCCAGGCAGCATCGAAACAACTTGACCCAGCCCTTTACCCCGAGACGTCCTTATAATCCAAACTTTGTGCCTAAACCAAACCTCCAGAGAAACACCTACAATAAAAGTCAAGAAGTGAGCAAAAATAGGACGGAAGATGGAAGACCAATCTGCTTCAAGTGTAACAAGCCAGGGCACGTGGCCCGTTATTGTAGGGTCAAGTTTATAAGAATCCTAGAAGAGGATCCAGCAGCTACCCAAGAGAAGATCGAAGAGAAATGCCAAATGAATGAAATATCAGATAAATCAGGACCTCGGCTTTATGCTGATGTATGTCATAGCACACAGACAAATATTCCTACCCGGAATAGATATTCCGTGTTGGAAGATTTAAACTAAGCGTCGCGCCTGAATATGTCAATCAAAGCAAGTCGACCATAAATGGAATCAAAAAGTTGGACCCTAAATACAAATTAAAAATTCATGTGGACAAGATAGGAACTTTTGAAGCTTTGGTTGATACAGGCGCCGACCTCTCAGTGGTCGACCTCAGAACGGCCCTCGATACAGGCCATGGTATAAGTAAACTCGCAAAAACTTGTGCAGGACCCGATGGAAAAAAATTAGACATAGTAGGAAGTATATTGTTAAATATAAAAATTGATGACAAAGCATTATCGCACAAATTTGTGATTTTGAAAACGCATTTACGGACATTAATTTTTGGAAGAGATTTCCTTAAGAAAATGAACGCGAAAATAGATTGCAAAAAAGAAATAATAAAATACGATCTGACGAATAATCATGACATAAGCAATTATGAACTGAAAAAAATAAAAAGCGTTGAAGATACTGTTATACCTGAACTGTCTATTAGATTAATTAAGGCCTCAATAGAAGCAGAGGATGGCGAATATATCATCGAAGAGAACAACAGAATGATTCAAACAAATGGCCTTCGATTGGCAAGAAGTTTGCTTACTGTCACGGATAGGAAAACTCATATCTGGATAACGAACCCTTATCCTCGACCTTTAAAAATCATGAAAGACCAAACATTGGCTCATGGAAGCCTTCCTGCAGAGGTAAAGTTCATAGAGAAGTTAGAGCAAATTAATAATGACGAAATCCAATTTCAGATAAACAAAAAATCTATCACCTAAAGAAAAAGAGGATTTGAAACAAATTTTGATTAAGTATGCTGATTTGTTTTCGCCGAGGTTAGGCAGGACCAATTTGGCAAAACACCGGATCGATACAGAAGATGCAAAACCGATAAAGCACAAGCCATACAGGGTGAGCCCCAAAGAACGGGACATTATAAAAGATCAAATTGATGAAATGCTCAAAGAAGGCATAATTAGACCATCTTCAAGTCCCTGGTCTTTCCCTGTAATACTGGTCAAGAAGAGAGATGGTAAGTTCAGATTTTGTGTAGACTATAGAAAATTGAATGAGGTAACAGTAAAGGATGTTTATCCAATCCCAAGAATTGATGACGTAATGGATACTCTCCAAGGATCGAAGTACTTCTCAGCAATAGACCTTAGATCGGGATATTGGCAAGTCGAAATTGAAGAGAAAGACAAGGAGAAGACAGCTTTCACTACGACCCACGGTTTATACGAATTCAACGTCATGCCCTTTGGACTATGCAACGCCCCTGCTACTTTTGAGAGGAATATGGACAATGTGCTTGGAAATCTAAGATGGCAGATTTGCCTTTGTTATCTGGACGACGTTATTATATACAGCTCAGACTTTCCAACCCACCTTAAAAGACTTGAAGCTGTCTTAAAATGTTTTAGTGAATCTAATTTGAAACTGAACGACAAGAAATGCAGATTTGCTTTTGAAGAACTTGAGATCCTTGGTCATATAACCAACCAACAGGGTATAAAACCGGCCGAATATAATATCAAAGCCGTTAGGGATTTTCCTCAGCCCAAGAAGGTCAAAGAAGTACAATCGTTCCTAGGAATGTGTTCCTATTATAGAAAATTCATTAAAGATTTCTCATTAATTGCTGACCCATTGACAGGACTCATCAGGAAAAATGCGCAATTTACCTGGACAGAAAAACAAGAGGAAGCATTTCAAAACCTTAAAAAAGCTCTGATAAATCCGCCAATTTTAGGTCACTTTGATCCAAATGCAGCCACCTACATTCACACAGACGCCTCTAACATCGGCTTAGGTGCAACACTGGTCCAAATTATCTGTGGGGAAGAGAAGGTGATATCATATTTGAGTCGAACTCTAAGTAAAGCTGAGCAAAATTACTCAACCACCGAAAAGGAATGTTTGGCTGTGGTGTGGGCGATATCAAAACTACGACCCTACCTATATGGAAGACACTTCAAGATAATTACAGACCATCACGCATTGTGCTGGCTGAAAAATCTTAAAGATCCAACAGGTAGACTTGCAAGGTGGGCACTGAAAATTCAGGAATACGATTTTGACATAATACACAAATCGGGTAAAAAACATATGGATGCTGATGGCTTATCTAGAGGACCCCTACCTGAAACGGATTGGGTCGAAGATTTTGAACGACTATTTTTGAATCAGATAATAAATGAAGAGGATGAATTCATAGAAAATGTTAAGAAAAGCCTTAAAGGAAGCAAACGAGCAATCACACAGAATTTTAAAGAGGAAAATGGATGTCTATATAAGAAGAACCCAAACCCTGAAGGCAGAGCATGGTTGCTGGTAGTGCCGAAGAAGAGAAGGAAAGAAATCATGAGTGAATTCCACAACCATATGCTGAATGGCCATCTAGGCGTCGCCAGAACCACATACCGTTTGAAGAATAAATATCATTGGCCTTCCATGCTGAAAGATGTTTCAGAATTTGTAAAGACGTGCCATCTTTGCCAAAGTCGGAAAGGTTCAAATCAGTCGCCCTCTGGACTTTTGCAACCCATTCCCCCAGCTAACTACCCTTTTGAAAGAATCGGGATTGACTTTGTTGGTCCCTTGCCATCAACGAAAAGAAGAAGGAAGTGGATAATTGTGTTGACTGATTATTATACCAGGTACGCTGAAACAAAGGCAGTCTCAGAAGCAACAGTGAAAGAAGTCTCTACATTTTTAATCGAACAAATTTTTTTACGTCACGGGGCCCCAAGGTTTCTTATTAGTGACAGAGGTTCACAGTTCACTAGCAATTTGATGAAGGAGGTTATGAAAATATGCAAAGTTAAACACTGCTTCACGACGAGCTACCATCCCCAGACTAACGGACTAACGGAACGGCTAAATAGAACTCTAATCAACATGATAAGCATGTATGTAAATACAGACCAGAAGAACTGGGACGAAATCCTCCCTTTCGTCACCCACGCGTACAATACCACGATTCAAGAAACCACAGGCTTCTCTCCATTTTTCCTGTTATTTGGGAGGGAACCCATGTCCCTCTTAGACGACGATAATATCCCAATTGACAGTAACATGAACGATTATGATGAATATATAGAAAATTACTTAGATAAAATAGCAAGGACGAAACAGGTAGTCATTAACAACACAGAGAAGACTCAGGAAAGAATGAAGAGAAACTATGACAAAAAACACAACGAGAGAATCTATGAACCAGGACATTTAGTGGCAGTTTGGACACCAGTCAGGAAAATCGGAAAATGTGAAAAACTATTGAGAAAATATTTTGGCCCATATCGAATATTAAAGAAGCTGTCTAACGTAAATTACTTAATTGAGCCGAAAGATAATCCTGGCCAAGACCCATTGATTGTCCATGTCTCAAGACTCAAACCCTATTTTGAGAGAATTGATGAGGTAACTCACGAGGACGTGACGACCTCTGGAGAGGGGGAAGTGTTACATCATGATTAATGGCGAATTTCTTATATTATTTTTAATATATTTGAAATTTAAATTATATATTTATTTATTTTATATTCTATGATATTTATTTAAAACAGATTATTTAGATTATAATCATTTGTATTTAGGTACACTGTGACTTCACAGCTCTCTTTGATGTGAGAAAATAAATAAGGGATTCTGGAGGCTACTTAAAGGAGACTTATCTCGTTATTCCCTTTTATAAAGTTGCAGGATGGTTGAAACACGCTCTGGTAAGATGCAAGACTCAGCACAGGAGAGAATCAAGGCTGAAGAGTCTGCCAAGCCGCCACTTGGTGCAACAATATGTTGATTAATAATAATAATAATAATAATAATATAATAATAATTATTATTATTATCATTAGATAATGATAATGATCATAATGATGATGCGCGCGCATCCGTGACATGACGGTGGAAAGACGGTCGTGACTATATATGTTGACGAATGACCCGGGCAACGCCCGTGTTTTACCCGATTGAATGTTTTTATTCCAATACTATTTGTTACAATTATAAATTGGAGCCATGGATGTCACTCTTGTGAAACGTCCCGCTCCAAACTTTACATGTACATTAGGTCAGCTGTTATTACCCCTCATTTTCACCGCTAGAGGCGCGAGCGAATTGACTTTTTGTAAATATACATAATTATAAAGATAGAAGCTTCTATAGAAGATAATGATCATAATCATGATGCGCGCGCATCCGTGACATGAGGAAAGACGGTCGTGACTATATATGTTGATTAATAATAATAATAATAATAATAATAATAATAATATAATAATAATAATTATTATTATCAATAGATAATGATATAATGATCATAATGATGATGCGCGCGCATCCGTGACATGACGGTGGAAAGACGGTCGTGACTATATATGTTGATAATAATAATAATAATAATAATATAATAATAATAATTATTATTATTATCATTAGATAATGATAATGATCATAATGATGATGCGCGCGCATCCGTGACATGACGGTGGAAAGACGGTCGTGACTATATATGTTGATTAATAATATAATAATAATAATATAATAATAATAATAATTAATATTAACATTAGATAATGATAATGATCATAATGATGATGCGCGCGCATCCGTGACATGACGGTGGAAAGACGGTCGTGACTATATATGTTGATGGATGGATAATAATAATATAATAATAATAATAATAATTATTATTATTATTATTATTATCATTAGATAATGATAATGATCATAATGATGATGCGCGCGCATACGTGACATGAGGAATTGAGGAATTGACGGTGGAAAGACGGTCGTGACTATATATGTTGATTCTAGGGACCAAGATAAATATTCGAATTAAAGAGGTTTTCGAATTAAAGAAGTTCGAATTATCCAAGTTCTACTGTATATCCTACACTGTCTATGACAGCAGAAATACTTGCATCCAACAATGCTCTTCCAAAAATAATTCACAAAAGGCTAGTTAGGCATTAAACTGTTTAAACACCTGGAAGGGTTTACCAGTGATGAGCCAAGCCCTCTGATATTTTCCATCGCAATATGAACAGCAGGAAGTTGTTTTATGGTGTTTTAAATGGTGTCATTTCTCTTAAATATAGTTTATTTTTGTTTTGAAGTTTCTGAACTCCACTAAAACCTGTTTGTGCAGACCCTGTCTTGATTGATAATCTGTGCACTCCCGCCATCAGTTTCCGGTACCCGACATTATGACCAGTTCTAATTTCATGATTCTCTTAGCCAACAAATATTTTAAAAAATTCCTTTATAATCTCAAAATTTTTACATAAGTCCACTTCCACAAGTAAGTTGTTGTTGTTGTTAGCGTCCTTCAAGTCGACTTTTGGTGAATATAGGGACAAATATTCTCCAATTTGGTCTGTTAGTGATCATCACTCGCAGTTTATCTAGTTACCTTCCTGTAGTTTTCTTGACCCTTTATAGCCAGTTCATGCCATATAGTTTTCTCAACAGTGCTTGATACAGAAGTGCCTTCTTCCATCTATGCCTTTTGCCAAATAAATTAGGATCTTCCGCCTTTTGGAGAGATTTCTCTTATAATCATGCATCTCTCCTATTCTGCATGTATTTTAAGAATGCTGCAATGTAATCACTTTGCTCTAAACTGGGGCTTCTTGAAACACTTTCTTGTTCCACCAACTTCTCCATGCTTCATTAAGAGCGAAATTTAATCATTATTTCACTGCCTTTGAGTTGTTTCACTCTTTATTTTTGTTTTCCAAATATAGTACAAATTTTAACGCTACACAGACCACCTTTTATTGCGTGCATATATAAAAACTAGTCCTTCTCTCTACTACAGACCCTGTAGCATTGATTATAACGATAGAACATGATTTATCTCACAGTGGCGAACCTTCCCAAAGATTTCCCCAGTTTAATCTCCAGACTGCTCTACTTTTGCATTAAGTTGATATTTATGAAGGAAAAATATGGCTTATTAGTGTAGTACATATTTCAATTGGTTTATCACATTAACTCAATAGTAGAGTGGTTAAACTAACGATACCACTGGGAAGGTTCCCCTTTGATGAGCAAGGCCATCCAAATATGTTTTCAGCTGCAGCCAATTTAAGCGCACTTTCAAGTTAATTAAATGATCGAAACTTTGATACACACTTTAATTGAGATATGTTTCTTCATCAAATTTCGCTTGGATATATTTTGGACCAGAACACAGAGTTTCAATCATTAAAAAATATTTTGCATTTTATTTAGTGGTTGTAGAAATTTGTATTTTTTAAATACAATAAAATAATTAATGCTGATAGTGATAATAATTTTAATTTTTTTTCACACAAAATTCCATGGTGGAGAGTCAAAGAAATTAACAAATAAAACTAATTTACACAAAGGACTGTAAAATATATAGAATTTTAATGTAAAACAAAAATATCGTTTCTCTGAATTAAGACTAAGCAATGGTAACAAATATTGATGACCTTTATTTTTATGGTACCAAATGACCTTTATTTTTATAGATCAATTTCTCCTGGAAAATTTTTCAAAATAGAAAAATGATATTTAGAATTTTGCATGTATTCTGAATGCAATAGCCTATTAGATATATTAACTTCTCCATACAATTTGTACTTTTTATATTAAGTAATATAGCAATTTGAAAATATTTCCAATTATGAAAATATTCTACTACCAGTCTAGTCTCAAGAGAGTTCTAAGATTTATTTAAATATCTTTACATTAGAATTCTTAAAAATAGCTCATAGAATAGTCTTCATAATCCAAAGCTCTCTCTTGGTTTTATATTTATTTTAAATAATTTAATTAACCACTTTTCAAAATATTGAAGTATTTAAATAAAATTTTCGAAATTTTCTATAAGCGCTTCATTTTACATTTTAAAACATTTAAGGGTTAATATCAATATTTTAATTGAATATTTGCGATCTCTCTCAATTTTTGAAACTTTCTCAAACCTTCCTATTTTGGAGTCATTTAATATAATTGTCCAAATTATTATTAGACTTATATTTTACAAAATTAATTTATTTTCTGCACCTTAAATTAAAATTATATATATATTCTCCAAAGTCCTCTGATTCAAGACGGATTATTTATACATTTTTTAGATATTTTTATGATAAAATTCATATATATATTATAGAATAATTTTACATTCGTATTCAAAAAGTATTGTATAAATAAGCTGTGTGCTTTATTCCAAACTTTCTGAGCTATCGAAATTGAAAAAGGAAAATATTTTTCAAAAATACACTAGTGCCAGACTAGAAAATATTTGTCAGTTTGGTCGTATTGGGATTTTCTTAGCATATTTAACTTCTTTTAAGATGGCTGCCAGTGAGTCTGCCCCGGATGATTCATTATATCCAATTGCCGTTTTAATAGATGAATTAAGAAACGAAGATGTACAGGTAAATATCTGTTTTTAAAGTAAAAATATTTTGAAGCATACTTTTGGAGACATTTCCATATAAAGGGATGCAAAATCATCTCAATTGTCACAGATATACCGTGAGCCAAATCTGTATAAATTTTGTGATTTTTTATTGAAAAAATATGTAATAAATCAATTATTTTTGAGTAATATATACCCACAAGATAAAATTGAACACTCTTAGTAATTGTTTATTATTATCAAGCGATTGATATTTTTAAGGGTTAGTTTTGCACTTCACCTCAATGACGCACCCTATAAAAATTTAATTCAGCGTTTTGGAAATTTTTAGGAATTACAACGTGGGCGTTTAATATTTAACTTTGATATAAAACATATTTTATAACAAATGGAAGATTTTAGATATACCCATAATATGTATGACATGGATAATTAGGCAAATCAAATTGAGGCTTATATATTCATATGAAATATATTTTAATACACTTAAAGTAAAAATGTATATTTTTTTGAAATATTTAAATATACATTTTTTTTTTAAATACTTGTTATAAATTTTTGAAAATCAATTTCTAAACTTTGATAATATCTAGATCATAAATTTGTTAAATATGCATTAATAATGTTCACAAATATTCCAATTGTCTACTTCTTTTGAAAGCTTAATGCTCAAATTGATATTTTTACCTATATATTGTAGACAATTACTAAAAAAAGTTTCAATTTTCTAGAAAGGATTAATATTGAGGAGTTATTGCAAGAATAAAAAAAGGAGACAAACATACATAGCATGCTATTTTTTAATAAGTGCGTGTACTATGCTAATTTTTTTTTCTATAGAGGATATATATTTTTCAAAACCAAACCAAAAATCTAATTTAAAAACAACTTTATTGGAAGTATATTTTCTGCAATTTTTTTAAAGATGGTCTAAACCCATATTTTAATGTTTTGATAATATTATTTTTTTTATTCTTTCAACATAAACCTTTTTCTTTTATATATTTTAAAATATACTTGCCATACCTTAATATGAATTTCCTTAAAATTGATGTAATATAAAATCTCTATATAAAAATAAGAATTTAATTTAAATAGAATTTTAATATACTTTAATGGGACCTAAAGACGCATAGAAATCATATTGCATTTAAATTGTACCACATGTGAAGGTTACAATAAACTTGCCAGGTTTGATTTCTTGAAGCAAATAAACATTGATCTATGGTGCCACATTTCTGTTTATAGATAAATAATTTCATAACAAACTCATTTCAGATAGAAATAGTATTAATCCCATATTTTGATAGGCTGTTACCAATTTGTAACCTTTGAAAATATGGCTTACAAACATGAAATTAGGAAAAAGTGACTCCAAACATATTCAATTTGTAATGCTTGCCTCACACAGGGCATGAATTAATTTAAAAATTATTGGTCATAATTATAATGATTAAGTACAATTTAGATCATTGATAGAAAACATGATTTGTATAATTTAATTGATCTTTGCTACCTTATATAGTAGAACCTCCCTGTAAAGGACAACACCTAGTTGCAGAGCCAAAGTGTCCTTTAGGGAGAGGTGTCTTCTTACTGGAGAGCTACTAAATAGTAAAAATGGTAATTTTACAAATGAAAACTGTTCTTTGTAGAGAGGTGTCCTCTAGCGCGAGTGTCCTCTCATGAAGGTTCTACCTTCTCAAATCGGCTATATACAAATTGAATGAAGGCAATGTGATGTCATTACTCGGGTGTTAATTTACTTATTAGCACTATTATACCTAGCTATTAGCAGGGGAGATTCCTCTTTAAAAATGCTAAGAGAAACTTAAGCTGGACGAGATATGCGTTAAGACAACTGCCTCTACTAAAGAGATTGAAGGCATTAGATCAAGAAAACAATACTATATATATGTAGACTAATTGAAGAGAGAAACCAAAGCAGCATTTTACTGCCATTTGGAAACTGGATCTTGGTAGAACTTGATTAAGGAGACACCTCAGCTTTAAGATTGAAATAAATAAATCCCAGCTTTGATAACTGAGAATGGCCTTAAAGAGATAGAAGACAATGCAAAACTGCGTGAAATGTAAGGTCGATCCTTGAAAGATAATGTATAATAAAAGCTTTTTATAGCTATTTTGGTGGTAAAATGAGGTTTTATCCTATGTAGGAATTTGGAAAAAGGAATAGAAATAGTAAATAATTCCTATTTGAAGGGAATCTCTTAAGATTTTGTAGGGTTAATAGTGTTTTATCACACAGATATTTTCAGTGGTCTAAAGAAGAATTGTATAAATATTTTCCATTTTAGAATATGGTTTCTTTCCGACACCAAGTTCATGTGTTAACAGCAGAACATGGTTGTAGTAATAAAACTTTTAGTTTTTATTTGTTCATCCAATATTAGAAGATGGGGTCATTTTCCAGACAGATTTCTTATATATTCAGTATCCAGTACTGAGTTGGACTCTTATTAAAGCTTTCATATTAAAAAAAATTGCCTCATTCCTCCTTTTATACTTGTTGGACAGTCGCAAGGTGCCAAGTTTGGTCACTTGAGCAAACTGGTGGGGCGGTTGGGCTTTTGTAAGAAGAGTGGGGGAGGGATATGAGGCAATTGGGACTAGTTTCTCTCTGATACCAGGTTATACTTGTTTTTTTACTGTTATTATTATTATTTATTTTTTGCCATCCTAATGATAAATGAAAATTTCCTTCACTCTTCAACTTAAAATCTATAAAGGGAAAAAATTTTGAAAGCATAAAGATATATTTTTTACATTTTTGTTATGGAAGCTTAAGCAGATTTTGTCAATAAGGATCATTGAAAATTTGAAACTTGTGAATTGAAAGCAATATGTATCTCTCATTAACAGTAAAACTTTGTTATAATTCTCCCAACTTATATTACTATCCCACTTGATAAGGCAAAATTTGGATTATAGATTATAAACACAAGGTAATAAGACCAAATTCAAATAAATAGTGTGTGACATTTCGGTAAAACATCACACTATTTATTTAGTTGGTTTCGGTCTTATTACCTTTTGTTTACTATCCCACTTGTTAATGTTTTTTTTTTCAATGTCCCCCCAGTTCTAAATTGCTTATGTGTGTGTGTTTGTTTGTGCAAGACACATAAATGATTGCTATAGCAAAGTTTTACTGTATATAGATTTTGTTGGATGAATAACCACATCCCTCACACCCAATATTTCTCCCATTAAATGCTGCCTGTGTGGCTGCTACAAGGGAAGTATTCTGAAACTGAGCCCTTCTGCAGGTGGGAGACATAGAGAGCCGCAGAGACCAGAATATGGCGGAGAAGAATGAGAAGTTAAGTGAGCTCTTTAAGAAGTTTAATGTTGAGCCCAAAGGACAACAGCAACAAAAGAGAGATTACCCTCGCAAGCCTCAACCCAGCAGGTCTTCCCGTAATTTGCGTCCAGCCAAAAGGAAGAAATTAATTGAAGATTTATCTGATCCTGAAGAAGTTGAGAGCAGAAAAGAGTTAGCGAGTAAAAAGGTCTCTAAAGTCAACCAGACCTATCTCTCCAAAATTGCCACCTCCTGGAATACAAAGAAGTATGATCGAGTCCTTGGAACAACATGCCATCAATGCAGGCAGAAGACCACTGATTCCAAGACTATTTGCAGAGATCCTGACTGTAGGGGGATACGCGGCTTTTTCTGTACACTCTGTCTGCGCCTCCGATATGGAGAGGAGGTCAAAGATGCCTTGCTTGACAAGAGCTGGCGCTGCCCTCCCTGTCGGGGCATATGCAACTGCAGCATTTGTAGGCGGAGGTCTGGCTTACCTTGCACTGGTATATTGGCTCCCTCCGTGCAATACCTTGGCTACACTAATGTCAAGGACTACCTGGAGAAAGGTAAGACATGGCCCAAAACTGTGAAAGATCAAGAAAACAGGCATCCCACTCTGATTAGGAAGAATTCATCAGAGACAAAAGTGTCATGTCCAAATGACCCAGTAGTAAAGGCAAGTGTGGAGGAGGAGAACCAAGAAACTTTGGTTGACCAGCGTGAAACTGATGAATCTTATTTGAAACGGCTCTTGAAGCCATTTGAAGGTGATGTGAAACTCAAGATTGGTTGTTTTGTTGAGTTGATTCCACTTCCAGCCTCCATTCCAGACTGCCTCAAGGATTATTAAGGCCCATTTTAAAACATCATTTTGGACTTATCCTTTCATTATGGTTTTATACATTTCATTTTGTACTCTTATCTAAACGATAATTAAATAATTTTTGTTATTAATCTGTGAATATTCTGGTTTTGCACATTTACCCTCACACTGATTTTTTTTATTTATAATATCAAATTATATATATTTATTGCACCTTATTATTTTTTTTATGAGGCTTACTGTGGATTTCTGTAATGTGGTTTTTTTCTGCCTTTCTTTATAATGTGAACTTGTATATTTCTCTCAAGATATCTATTTTTTAAAAGTTTTTTTCTGCCTTTCTTTATAATGTGAACTTGTATATTTCTCTCAAGGTATCTATTTTTTAAAAGTTTTTTTTTTCTTTTTACTCGCCAAAAAGCCTTCAAAAATATTTACTCATCTTTCAAATCTTGTAGAAATTTTAGATATTATTATTATTAAAAATTATAAATACAGAATGTGTTTGTTTTTGGGTATTTTTGACTCTTTACCGACCCAAAATGTAAGTTGTGGTGTAAATTGAAGCAAATTTTAGATAATTTTTTTTTTTTTGGTCTCAGAACAATGTTAGTACTGAAGTTCATGCAATAGCTTTGTTGCCATTATTACACTGTTGAATGAAATACTGGTCATATAGAATATACTTATTCTTTGGTTTGTTAATCTTAATAGAATGGTCTGGAATTGTAGGAGGTGAAATGTACAGATATACCAATCCATGATGGCCAACCTCAATACAAGTCTGGTATTTATAACAATGCCAAGAAGCATCATGCAGAGTTTATTCTCTAAGCATCTCCTGATAAATGTGCAACATTGATTATTTGTGCCATCTATCAGAATTAATTAACAATTTTTCTTCTCCAGAATATTAGATACGAATCTTTCTGTGTGCTAAATCAAGAAAAGCTACCAAGTATCACATTTCCGGGCTGTTAGCCCTGGTCAGACTATTCCTCAACAAAAGGTGGTTGTAGAGTTTATTTGGGATAATGAGATATGGTGCAATTTGGGATTAGAAACTCAAGGTAATAAGACCACATCTAAATTGTGTGAGTGAACAATGCTGAAATGTTACACACTATTAATTTAGATTTGGTCTTAGTGCATTATATATCTTTGAATATACAAATTGTACCCGTGCATATATGCAAATAACTTTATGTAAATAACTCAACCTTTCTTTTTAACTGTAAAATGTACACAAAATTATCTTGTCGGTGTTTGTATGTTACTGTCAAATACAAGCATTGTATATATTTTCATTAAACTGATAATTCACAATTTGGATTATAGATAAGAGAGAATTATAAAAAAAGACCAAATCATCTGTGAAGTTTCAAATACAACACTTTGTACAATTTTTTTTTCTAAACTCATCCCAAGTACACACGTGGTACAAGCCATAAAAATCATGGTGAATAGTTAACAACTGCTTTTACTCTTGAGAACACCACATGTCAACACATGTAAAAATCAATTTAAGACTCTAAAAATGTCTTGTATAATTTACTTATTTGTATTTATTTACACTTGTACTTATATTTGGATTTGGTCTTGTTACTCTGTGATTTTCCGTAAAGTTTTTATTTAGGGAGATCCTTTAAATTTTTTAGAATGTTTTAAATTGAATGTATCCTCTCAAAGGAAGGAAGGAGGAAAAAAAACCCTCAAAGAAATGATTGTATTAAAGAATCTATTAAGAGTTGTGGCTATAGTTGGTACCACCAGTGAGGTGTTTACACAGAAGTGGAGATAAGTTAACCTTGATGTGTAAGGGTGCACATACAACAAGATAGGAGGCTCTTGGTCCGGTCGCTTGATTATCCTTACTCTTAGATAGGAATTAGGTAATCCTCCACCAGGAGCCTTTTGTGGTGATTGGCCAGAGGTAGCTAAAATAATACAACAGCCTTCTGAAGATAAGTTTTTATTAATGTAATCCAATAAGGCACAATTTGGATTATAGATTATAAACACAAGGTAATAAGACCAAATCCAAATAAATGAATAATGTGTGACGTTTTGATAACAGCGTTGTTACCGAAACGTCACACATTATTTATTTATTTGGATTTGGTCTTATTACCTTGTACCTTGTGTAATGTAATCTCAAGTTTTCAAGCATCTCTACAGGAGTAGATAAAAACTAATAGTAATAAACACTGATACTAACTATTTATTTATATATACAGTAAAACCCCTCTATAGTGAACCCCAATGGGACAGAGATTTTGGTTCACTATAGCCACAACGGTTTGGCTATTTTTTTTTACTTTTCAAAATTTTTAGATATTATAATTGAAGGACAGCCATACACACAGGAAGAGGCTGCCTCTTAATAGTGGTCACTTTGTTTTAATTCCATTAATTGACCCCTTACATTAATACTGAATAATAAATTATTTGATGATTGGTTCTTATCATTACCATACATGTATCTCTATGTCAAATTTCATGTTTCCACATATTCTTAAGTTTTGAACCTGTCATGCAAACCATTGCTGGCTTTAAAATATAAAACAATAATTTTTGTTGCATCACGAGCCTGTTTATTTTAGATTTTTTTTTTAACCTTAACATGTTTATTCACATCTGATATTAGTGCCCTAAGTTGTAAACTTTTTTTCTACTTGTTGTTGTTCAGTACTTTTGTTTGAAGGCATATTGATACTGTTACACTGAAATATCCTGTAAATTACTTATTGAAAATTTTTTTTTCGCCAACTTGTGAGTTTTATCTGCAATCTACTTAAATGATGTTCTTTATTACTCAAAGTTAATTTTTTAATACTAATAAACATATGATAAAAAAAAGGTTGTAATTAAATTGTCTGCATTGTATAATATTGTCGCATTGAAAAATATAAACGCGAGGAGAGGTAAACACGAACGGCTTTATTATGTAATGGTTTACCTTAAAATTGTATTTACACGCATTTTTATATAGCTATGTCATAATTCAAAACTATGTCTTCTTCTTCTTTCTTATCTTCACACTGGGTGAAGTAGAATGCGTCTGCCTTTGTCATTAAGACTGGGAGTACTACTCAGTGCCAGGTCGACTTAGCTCCAAAAGAAATGGCCGCCTCTAACATGAGGAACAGACGCCATGTGCAGCCGCTCCTAACAAACGCTGCTCATCCTGTATCCCTAGATTAGGAGCCCTTACAGGGTACTATCAGCCGGTCCAGCTGAACCCAGGTTTTTTACAGAGCTTGTTACTGCTTCCCTCTCCTCCTTTTTCATCCGGGCTTGGGACTGGCAAAGTCGGAGTTTACTTTACGTTTACAAAACTATGTAAATCAATACAATCAAAATTTTTAAAATAAATTAACCCCGTTACAATGTTTTAAATAGTAGCTGAATGTTGTTTCTGTGGAAATTGACCACCCTTTGTTTCATTCACCCTTCTTCTTCTTCTTCTAAACAATTTGTATTGACTCCACAAAATAAAAAAAAAAGGAATAATAAAGTGCAATTTGGATTATTAGAATTATTAGAAACCCAAGGTAAATAAGACCAAATCAATAAATAGTAAGTGATTTTGCTGTAACAAGTGTTTAGATTTGGTCTTTATTATATAGCTTGTTTCTAAAAAGGAAGTAAATGTCTTTTAAAATTGAATAGAATTAAGTGGCTTGGATAAATTCTGTGGTTTTTTATATTTTGTTTCCTGATAAAGAGCTGTCATTAAAATGGGTATTTTACTTGATATTTTAAAGAGAGGAAATATTAAACTAAATTGTAAGCCCAATATACATGCCCCAGTTTAATAAAGTAAAATGTTGGTACTACAGTTAAACCTGTCTATAGTGCCCCCCCCCTCTTGAAACTCACCAAAATAGGGTGCTACAGACAGGTCACTTTTAATGTAAATTGCATCGTACTACGTATTTAAAATCGGGTGCTATTTAGAGGGGGCATATATTTTGTTTCCATGATAAAGCACAATTTGGATTATAGATTATAATAAAGGGCTGTCATTAAAATGTGTATTTTACTTGTTTCAAGATATTTTATAGAGAGAGGAAATATTAAAACTAAATCGTAAGTCCAATACATGCCCCAGTTTAATAAAGTACATATGTTGGTACTATATGGGTTACAAGCAAGAATGTGAACTACATTCTCAGGGTGGAAGTTGATATCACAGGAGGACAATGTGTCACAGTGATGGGACAATAGACCTCTGACTCACTACCTAGTGGGCATATTGGTCAGCTTTGTGTTGTATTCATTTGAACAAAAATGACACCAATAGATTTTTTTTTTGGCTATCTCAAAATTTGCATGGTACAAAGCCAAGATTAACTGATTGCATTACATGCTTGTACTTGGATGCTTCGACTTATGCTTGAAGAACATGTGCACATTTTGATTTAAAGAAGCCCACAAACCAAAAAAATAAAACCTCTTCACCTTTATTCAGATAATTTTTAGAATGATATAAAGTTGATTTTTTTTTTTTTGCAGAGAAAGTTTGGGACAAAATAAAAACTTGATAACTAGTTTTAATATGTAGTGAAATACACACACCAGCTTCCTTTATAATATCATAATTCTAAAAATCTCTTTAATTTTAAACAACAGTTCCAAATCTGATGTTGTAACTAGGTTTGACATTTTTATTTTTGAGAAATGTGTTTTCTCAATATGACTATTCCGCACACACCCTCTTGCTCTACAGTGTAAGACAACTGTACCTCTAACACCCAAGGTCATATCTCATTATGCAACATCACACACTGGTGCTAAAACTACTTCCTCCTGCTTAGTTTTAAATGTTGTTGTTTAGGTTAACAACAGTTATAATCTTCTGTGCCTTTCCCTACACTTTGTTCCACTACTGATAAAGCACAATTTGGATTATAGATTATAGACACAGGAAAATAAGACCTAATCCAAATAATTTAATAGTTTGTGACGTTTAGGCAACAGCATTGCCACCATCAGACAAAATAATAAAATGAATAAAATGTTTTATTCTTTTGTCTGATGATGGTGACAATGCTGTTGCCGAAACATCGCACACCATTAAATTATTTGGATTAGGTCTTATTTTCTTCTGTTCCACTACTGTTGATGAAGCTAGAGATGAGGATTGTACAGAACAGTGGCTGTTCTATAATACCTCAGGATATAAGGTACAATTATAGATTAAAAACACAAGGTAAGACCAAATACAAATTAATAAATT
Organism: Cordylochernes scorpioides; assembly: GCA_030710605.1. Taxonomy (NCBI): domain Eukaryota; kingdom Metazoa; phylum Arthropoda; class Arachnida; order Pseudoscorpiones; family Chernetidae; genus Cordylochernes; species Cordylochernes scorpioides. The sequence continues at coordinate 92,425,677 of CP092870.1, forward strand.
GGTTGTGATGTTTCAGTAACAATGCTGTTACTGGGGGAAGTTTTAAAGGCATATATTGGACCATATATACGCACGCGCACACACACCTTTTTATTGGGGCATCCAGCCCTATACATGATTCCCCTCTACAGGATTTAGCAAAGGAAGATATTTCAAAAGTAAAAACTAGACTACAAGAAGTAATAAGGAAAAGAAAAGAGAGAAGAAAGAAAAAACAAACAGAAAGAAATATAATCATATATACAAAAAATAAATATTGGACCATATATGTTTTGTTGAGACTGAGGAAGTTCCATCCTAATATTATCATTAGCAATATCTATGTGATTGTATCTCTGGTTATTTATCTTTTCCCCACAAGAGATAAAGCCTCTCATCATTTCAATGGTTCAGTAAATAATGAGGTTTGAGACAAGATGACCCCAATAAAAAAGAGTCCCCCCCCCCTCATCCCTCCTTTTTTTTTATGCCATAGTGATCTTGACCTCATTAAATGGGAAAAGTGCAAAAAAGCAAAAACTAGTGTTTTTTTTTTTTTAAATACTCTATATCAGATGCTTTTGCTTGGCAATTGAGAATTATCAAAAATTAGTTAGTGCTCCTCCAGTTGAGCAATCTCTTTCCTTCTACTGATAACCCTCTCTCTATGAAATGGAATGAAATAAATTGCTTTAAAGAGTGAAATGGGCATTCCATTACTGGAGCTGGCACTACCATGATTTTGATGATGGTGTGTGTGTGATGAAAAATAAATAACATTATCCATTAATACACCTATCCCCCGATTTACACGGCACTTTTTGACGTGACAACGTCTTAAATTAGGTTGCGGCTGGGAGTCACTTATGAAAAAGTGTAACGCCCGGTAACGTTACGATGAGTCATCGAACGAGAGTGCTGCGCGCGCAGCGCTAGAGAATTAGGCGCATTGAATCGGCGCATGCTTGTCTTTGTCTTTCTCGAACGTTCTTGGCGTTGGAAAAACAAGAAAGTGTCATAATACAAGTTCACACGTGTGGTTAAAGTATCGTCAGCTGTGTCTGTAGTGAAAATGTGGAGTGCTTAGATTCGTCATTTACAACAACTACAACAATAAAGGTAAATAATTGTACACTGATATTTCATTATCGTAAACTATGATTGATTGATTAATTGTTAGATTGACACAAAAGTTGAGAAACTGAGTTTATAGGTTATGTCATACTATTGATAAATGTTGATAGTGTTAAGTAAATTATTAGTTTAAAATTAATTAATTAATTAATTATTATTTTTAAATAGTTTCAAATTTATTTAGCAAAAATTTGAACCTTCGATCTGAATAAATGTTTTGATTTTCGAATTGATTCTTTAAAATTACAAATATTAAGAAAAAGTGGCAGATATAAGAAAACTTTATTTAAACTGTGTTGAGCAAGAATTTTAACATCTAATTTAAGTAAATGTTTTAATTTTCAACTTCATCATTTACAATTACAAATTTTATTTAATTTCAAATTTATTTAGCAAAAATTTGAACCTTCGATCTGAATAAGTGTTTTGATTTTCAAATACCAACGCGGCTGGTGGAGTGGCGATCTATCGTAAATTATCATCGACATCTACGGCGGAAGTGTTCCAAGTTGCGATTACAGACGTAACTCGTGTCATTAAAACCAAGGGTGACATGTGCATGACTGAAGTTACTTGCTTCGCCGCTAATACTAGCTTCAAGTTTATACTCGGTGCTGTATATATTCATCCAGGAGCTAGTATGCAGGATATTGGAATGTTACTATGGCAAGGACTCGGTCCGTACATTCACAACAGCCAGTACGTGCCACCGTTCGTGCAAGTTGATTCTAGTATACCGATTCTTCTGTGTGGTGATTTTAACAAAAACGTAAAGCCTGACAACTCGTTTCTTAAATTCATGAAAAATACGTATAATCTTGATTGCGTATCAAACGTTTCTAAGTCAACTACGTTAAAAGGAACAACTATCGACTTGACTTTCGCAAGACACATTACAGCAGAAACACTTCCTTTCATTTCATATTTCTCCTATCATCGTCCTATCCTCAACAAAATCACTCAAATAGGAATTAGTTAAGTTTAAGTTTACATGTACAATGTTTTAGTAAACAAAATATATTTCTATAGTTAAAATTTGTGCAATTCTTATTTTCATTCAATTCCTTGTTCCTATTGTGCAATTTAATTATATTCATATCAATAAATATTCTACCGTTGTCACGTAAAATCTTCGCCCGTAAAACCGACTTTACAGGCAACCATTGTTTTTTTTACACGATTTCGCTTTTACACGGTTTTCCAAATAATTATTTTTTATCGCACTATACTAAATGCTACTGTGATTGAACACATGCGCTGTGTACACATCTCACGAGGAATCCCGAGCTTATGTGCTGACTACATATTTTAACCTGTCAATGCATTTTATTTCTGTGTACACCTATCCCCCGATTTACACATTTTTCTCAGGAACGTATCTACCGTGTAAATCGGGGGATAGGTGTATATGTGAAAAAGGGTAAAAAAATCTAGTGTAAACAAATCCTTTAGAATACAGGAAATAATCTTTATTTACAGGCCTGCTAACAAGTATAAGATGATTTTTGAGCCCATTAGAATACTACAGTAGTACCTCTTCTCTAAAAGACAACACCTAGTTAACTCTTATCCTAGATTTGCTAATTAGCAAAAATTGTCATTTTGGTGATGAGTACTTTTTTGTTAAGAGGTTCTAGTGCTTTGTGAAATTGATCAGCAAGTTTACATTTACTTATATTTCTTGCATTAAGAAAAAAGGAAGAAAAATATATTTTAAAGCCCACCTGAAAATTGGCAATTCAACACTTATGACTAAACTACACCCAACATATCAGCATCCCTTGTTATTAAGCCTGCTTTATCAAAACAGGCCTGGGTACATTTGTGTTACCTCTGCCCCCCCCCCCCCCCTAGTATTCAGTGTAAAAAATGGCTTCTTGCAGTTGAAAAAAAAAGGTGGGCAAAATTTTTCTTAATCTCTTGCCATAATAGGCATGAGAAGCATGTTTATAGCATCCATTCCATCAAGTGGGTGTCTAGGTGGACTAGTTTTTACTACAAGGTCAATTACTTAATTCATCATTTTCTTTTAGTATAATAGTTAGATATATATTTTTAGGTAGGTAATGTTGTATCAGAGAGTCATAATCAACAATTAATCAATTCTGTCACCGTTTGCTTTTGTGAAGGGAATAAATACCCAAATATGGCCATTTCTTATAAGCCTCGGTGGTTCAGTGGTAGAATGCTCGCCTGCCACGTGGGCGGCCTGGGTTCGATTCCCGGCCGATGCATTTTTTTTTACAATTTTTTAAAACTCATTTATATTATTATCTTATATATAAAAGTCAATGTCTGTTTCGCGTTAAACTCAAAAACTACTGAACCAATTGGTACCAAATTTTGCATGTCGCTTTTTATAAACCCGTATTGCTATTCTATGGCACTTCTACCATTTATTATTGATGTTATTTCAGTATGAAGGAAATTGCATTCGGGGGAATTCTCGGGCGAAGCCGGGTCATTCGTCTAGTGTTGTATAAGTGTGAGAAAGTAGAATCTCATGAGTGTAAAATCATGAAAAAAAAAAGGTCAAGTCAAAAGATATTTTTCTACTATTTTCTCTACCAGTTGCAGTTCCCTTCCTTACTGCCAACTTCTTTCAACAGCCAGTGAAGATTGAAAAGGGCTGGCCAGGAAGATGGCATGGCTAAACATAAGTTCAACTAATTTTTTCTTTAAAAAAAAAAATGAATAAAACAACAAGAATTTTATTCATAACTTTTGGCTTTATACAGATTCTCCAAGCAGAAATATAAGGCACATGCAGGAATAATGGTAATAGTACCATGATAAGGCACAGTTTGGATTATAGATTATAAACACAAGGTAATGGTACCATTAATCAGCAATGTTATTTACAGTGTATCAAATAAGAGGTTTTCAAAAATAAAACTACTTCCTACTTTAATTTTTAAAATATAGGGTTGGACTCTTATTGGTGTAGTTGGTGCCAGTTTTAATCAACCCTACTGCTCTAATATTGCATTTGATTGTTCTGCCTGGTCTGAACCCTCCCTATATTTTTTTCAACTCAGAAAAGAGAGTAGGATATTATTTTATTTATAAAAGAAAATTGTGTGCCATATAGTTTGTATTTTCACCTACAGATGGCGTGCTTTTTCCTAAACAGAATTACTGTGTGTTTCAGCTCCGTCTCAACAGCATCAAAAAACTATCCACAATTGCCCTGGCTCTGGGGGTGGAGAGAACCAGAACCGAATTGATTCCTTTCTTGACTGGTGGGTAACCCCCCTCGCATTCCAAACTTTTTTTTTTTCAACTTGTATACTTTTATTTTTAAGAAAACATATTTTTTGTACTATTTCACCAGCTGTATAATCTATTCTCTTTATAACAATCCCCTTTATAAGTTCATATCTTTTATAAATTATGAGTTGTTTTTATCCTCACTCCATAATTATAAAATATGTAATGTCTTAGATAGATCTATCAACTGTTCTCTCTTGAGCTATTTATTCCCTGACGTTTAGACGAGTAACCATCCTCAGGGTAATCACAAGTTTTTGAATTCTAGCTTCTAATTATATACACTTTTTTTTTTCAAAAATATAAGTGCACAAAGCCTCAAATAAAATTTGTATAAATATTTGACACTTTGTATTTATAAGCTATCAAGAATTCATTCTCTCCTGAGGAAGGTGACAGGAAGTCAGGAACAAAACCTCAGGAAATAAAATGGCTTAAGAATGTTTGACGTGGCTATATTCTTTTTCATACAAAACTCCCAATCAGCAATATATTATTTATTTATTATGAAAAGTCACGCTATTTTGTCTGTTGTACTGGGCTGCTGATAAATTTTAACATGTAGTTTTCAGTATATTTTGAAGCGGCTTAATGCACACAAATTTAGTCTGTGCTGTTATAAAGAGAGTAGACTTCATTTTCCATTTGCCAATTTCAATAAGCTTTAAAATAATAAAAAAAAGTTAATATTTTACTACAACCTAAGAAAATTGTAATATATATATTTTTTTTGGCCAGGCACATTTTTCAGTTTATCTGCCATTATTGTAAGCTAGAAGAAGAGCTGTGTGTGATGCAGACACTATCTATGATGAGGATGAGGTACTGCTGGCCCTGGCTGAACAGCTGGGCAACTTCACCCCGCTGGTGGGAGGCCCAGAATATGTCCACTGCCTGCTGCCTCCACTGGAGAGTCTGGCTACAGTGGAGGAGACTGTGGTGAGGGACAAGGCAGTGGAGTCTCTGCGCAACGTCTCCCAGCAGCACAGCCCCTCAGACCTGGAGCAGCACTTCATCCCCCTCGTGAAGCGTCTAGCCTCTGGAGACTGGTTTACCTCCCGCACCTCAGCCTGTGGACTCTTCACTGTCTGCTACCCCCGCTGTTCCTCCTCCTACAAGACTGAACTACGCTCGTGAGTCAGATTATTGGCCAGAATTCCCATTTTTAAATTAAATACGTTTTAGGGATATTGCTGGCTTTTATATATTTTAGGGGAATCAATTCTGGTGCGACTCCTCAATCAGGCTCCTCCAAGACCTTTAACCATAGTTCTTCACTAATGGTAATATGTCTTGGTTTCTTTCATCAATTGTAGCCATCCTCTCAATCAATCTCTTTAGTGGGCTATCATGTTTCAGCACAAGGCCTCTCCAATTCAGTTTTGGTTTTCTCAGTATTTTAAAGAGGCATTTGTGTGTTGATAGGGCTATTAACACCTTGTGAGGTGTGAAGTTATCTCTATTTTCAAAAAATATACCCAGCGCCACTTCTCAAAAAAAAAAAAAAATCCAGCAATTTGATGTTTCTGGTTGAATTTTAGAAATTGAATCAATTAACCTGATCAAGGATAAATTTAATACCCTAACTCTGTACTAACTCAAGCCAATGGTTTTGTTGTGCAGCCATTTCCGACTGCTCTGCCAAGATGACACTCCCATGGTGCGGAGGGCTGCAGCCAGCAAACTGGGGGAGTTTGCCCGTGCCATCGAGCTGGAGTATGTCCGCTCCGACATCATCCCCATGTGGACCAACTTGGCTGTGGATGAACAGGTTACTCTCTTTTTGATGCCATTTTTCTATGTGTAAATGTAGGGGAAAAATAAATTGTCAAGTGTTGATAAATAGGCCTATATTGACTGCTCAAATGGCAGAGAAACACCTAGTGGAATAAATGCCAACTAAATGTTGATGATTTAGGTTTATTCCATACTATTGGTCGACCCATTTTCTTGACCAAGTTTCAGGTCCTCATCAGTGTGGTGCAGACTGTGTACCTCAACAACCAAAAATGCTTGTCCAAGTTGCTTCTTTAAAGGCCAAATATGTAAAGCATCTTGAGAAAAAAGAGTAGTGATATCAAAATATAGGCCTTACCTCCTAAATATATTTTTCCCATAATTCCCCTAAATATTTTCTATTTTTAAGATAGATGGCACTCTTCTGCTTTCTAATTATTAGTTGCATATTCAGAAGATTTTGGATTGTGGTCTTATCACATGGTATTTCTAATCAAATTGTACCTTATCAATTACTTGGAATTATAGAAAAGGTAATCATGATTACATTTTGCCCAACTCTGCCCATAACATTAATAATTTGGATATCATTTTTGTGCATTGATGGTATGCTAATTTGAATGTTGTTGGCTCAACATTTCATTAATAATACCTTGGATTGTCAGTCAAAATAATAACAAAAAAATAAACATCTATTTATTATTGGCTTTGTTTTTTTGTGTTCCTTCAAATCAATATATATATATTAGAAGAGGTAGTGTGTTTTAACATATTGAATTGATAGATGTCCGGGTGTGTGCCAGGACTCTGTGCGCCTGCTGAGTGTTGAGGCTTGCGTGGTGATTGCAAGTCTGCTAACTACAGAGGACATTGAATCCATGGTCATGCCCACCCTGCGCCACGCTGTGGAGGACAAGTCATGGCGTGTGCGGTACATGGTGGCAGACAAGTTCAATGAGCTCCAGAAGGCTGTGGGACCTGAAATCACCAAGACAGACCTGGTCCCGGCCTTCCAGAACCTCCTAAAGGACTCAGAGGCTGAGGTGCGTGCGGCAGCCGCCCACAAGGTGAAGGACTTTTGCCAGAACCTCCCCGCAGAGATCCGGGAGCAAGTGATCATGAACAACATCCTGCCCTGCGTCAAGGACCTGGTCACAGACCCCAACCAACATGTCAAATCTGCCCTGGCCTCTGTCATCATGGGACTCTCCCCCATCTTGGGGAAAAACAAGTAGGTACCAGCTGTCCTTGTGGGTCTTCACCCAATATCCTATTGAGAGCTGAATACTCTGATAATAACCAATTAGTGTAGTTTTTTTTTATCAGCATAAAAATTGATTACTAATTTTCCCTTAAGGGATAATAACAAAAATTTTAACAATAAATTTTAAAAACTTTGTAAAAAGAATTTTTTTTTTAATGTGCTACTTGGAAACACTTTGGATTTTCTATGACTAAAATTAAAGTGGGGGGGGGAGATTTTTACTTTTAAAAATTCTTTTTTCCCCCCCTTTTTTATTTAAATTTTTTGGAATATATTTAGAAAAAAAAATCTTTGCTATATTGATAATTCCTTGCAAGCTATTTGAGAATGTAAAATTTCTCAGATGTAATGTCCGTCTGTTTGTTTACCCAGTACTGTGGAGCACCTCCTGCCCATGTTCCTCTCCCAACTTAAAGACGAATGCCCCGAAGTTCGCCTCAATATCATCTCCAACCTTGACTGTGTCAATGAAGTGATTGGCATCCAGCAGCTCTCTCAGTCTTTGCTACCTGCCATTGTGGAGCTGGCGGAAGATTCAAAGTGGAGAGTCCGACTTGCCATCATAGAATACATGCCCCTTTTAGCTGGTCAGCTGGTGAGTCCCCTCCTCCCTCCTCTACCTCCTGATGGAAGTCTTGACTGCTGTTGTTTGTGGACTAGGGCATGGAGTTTTTTGACGAAAAGTTGAATACTCTTTGTATGACTTGGCTTGTGGACCATGGTAAGTTTCTATTCACCCTTCACTTGTTGTATCACATTTAGATTTCATTGGGAACATTCCTTTCTATTTCTTTTTTAAAATAATTTTCTTTCGGTTATTGTTTTGTTGTCTTTTCTTATCCCCTTTTGCCAAGATTACACAAATTTCATGAGTCCCTGTTCCTTGAACTATTTGAAAAGCAGCGGCCTCTCCCAAAGGTCCTGTTTAGTGCATAGTTCTGGAGCTGCATGCGCCAAGCTACATTTTGGGCAAGTGGGGTAGATTTTTTTTTTTCCAATCTTCAATTGCTTGAGATGACCTGTTCTAAATCTTGTTAGTGTAAAATACATTTTTTTACTCTGACTGAAGACAGATGTTTCAAGTACCATATGTGCAGTATATGCCATCCGTGAGGCGGCAACACAGAACCTAAAGAAGCTGGTAGAGAAGTTTGGATGTGAATGGGCCTGCGGGGCAGTCATTCCCAAAGTGGTCGCAATGGCAAGAGACCAGAACTACCTCCACCGTATGACCTGCCTGTTCTGCATCACGGTGCTGGCAGAGGCCTGTGGTCCGGAGAACACCACGAGGCTGCTCCTGCCCACCATCCTGGCACTGGCTGGTGACGGAGTAGCCAACGTCCGGTTCAACGTAGCCAAGGCTCTTCAAAGGATAGGCCCTCACCTTGATCGCGGGTGGGTCCATTGGACAGTTCTCTTTCTTTACACAATCTGGTGTCAATTTCTTTTTTTTTCCCCCCCAAGAGTGAATTATATTTTGTAAAATATGGTTGGTAACCTAGGGTGAAAGCATTGCAATTAGAAGGCTTTCCATTTGGGGAAATGTCTTTTAGTGAGTGAGCTCATGCATTACTATGGCATATAACATTAAATGTTATCCATTGTTCCATTACCTAACAAAGATTTACAAGCTCTAGTTCATTGGTCAAATGAGAGTCATTGTCTACATGTACTACCATTCCAGCAGAAAAGTTTAGAAAATGTTGTAAAAATAAGATGACTAGAAGACACTGGTAGCCATTGTCTCATCGCCAAGACTGCTAGATAAGCTAATTACCTATATTTTTATTGATACTAGGGGGGGTCGGTGGAAGGCTGGTCAAACCGTTTGGTTTTCGACCACTACGAGACCCGGGTTCGATTCCCGCATTGGACACTTTTTTCTGATAATAAAAAAAAATGCTCCAATGGCCCCCAATTTTTGCAAAAGTTCAACCCCACCAGCGAGTGCAAGTAACCAAACAGGGCTCTGGCATATTTGTAAGTGCAAAGTCGAACTGCTTTTTACATGTGTAGACATGTGGTGCGCTTACAGTAAAAGCAGTCACTAACTACCCACCATGATTATCATGGCCTGTACCACGTGACTAGGGATAAGTAAAAAAAAAAAAAAATTACATCATGGATTTTAAAGTTGCTTGTGAATTATATATCAACATTTGATAAAAAAAAAAATGCTAAGCAACCAGTTTCTTTAATAAAGAGCTATTGTAGATGGGGTGTTTTATATAGTCTTGTGCTCTAAAACTAACATTTAATGTGGAGCAATGTTTAATAAATTAACTGGTTGCTTAGCATATTTTGTCAAATGTTGATATATACATCTAATCCCATTAGAACAGTCTAAAAACATAGCTGAACCAGTCAGTGAAACTGTATCTAAAAAGAAACCACTTTCAGGGGCCATGGAAGAGAAGCTAGTATATCCAGTATATTGCTATAAATTTACTACAGGGCTCTGACACATTTGTAAGTGCAAATTGTAACTGCTTTTCACATGTGTAGATATGTGATGCACTTACAGTAAAAGCAGTCGCCTACTTCTTCTACCCACCATGATTATCATGGCCTGTACCATGTGTACTAGGGATAAGCAAAAAAAGTATATTGCTAACACTAGATGGCATGCAGCACCCTCCAGAGCCAAGTGAAGCCCTGTCTGGACCGCCTCACCAGTGATTCCGATGTGGATGTGAGATATTTTGCCTCGGAAGCTGTCGAAAGTAAGTGTTGTCCTTTACCCCATCATTTAATATCATTCAACATTGATTGGAGGTGTAGTTTATTGATTATTAAAAACTGAGGGTTTTTTGGTGTTTAGAGCCCCTTTCTAAGGGTGGGGTGTTTTTTTATTTCTATAATGTTTTTTTTTTATTCCCCTTCTTGGCAAGCTTCATAATCTTTGGAGTTACATACAGTCTTAATAAAAATGTAATCAAAGAATATTCCAAGTACAGTGGAACCTCCCTATAACAGCTATCATGGTCCTAAGTGATGTTATAGGGAGGTTTGACTATACAGTAAAACCCCAATAAAACGAACCTGGGATACAGCAATTCTTTCCTTATACGAACCTGAAATAATTCCCATTTATATTTTATAATAAAGTGAACTCTATGACTATATATAACGAATCATGGCTATAGTGAACCACATGGGTTTTGTTATAGAGGGGTTTTACTGTATTTTTTTTTTTATATAAAATTGTTACTTATATGGAAAAAAGATTTTAAAGATATTTAAAATGCATATTATATAATTTATATGCAAATATCAAAAGGAGACCCATTACTAAGACCAAATATAATCCAACTCTCTTTTGAAATTGGTCATTAATGGGATTGAATTGGAACTGCGCCTATTTTTGCTTTTGAAATAAGCAGGAGCTATAATACTGCATGATTGCATAGTACAGCTCTTATGTTCTGGGGCTGAGATTTAAGCCAGACTTCTAAACATACCTTTGTTGGCAATTTATGTAGAAAGTGACTTCTTTAATCACTTCTAGGGTATCAGCCCCATAAATTGTATTGTTGAAGTTGTCTTACTTAAGGATTTTTTTTTTTTTTTGCTTATCCCTTGTACACCTGGTACAGGCCATGATAATCATGGTGGGTAGGCTGCTTTTACTGTAAGTGAACCACATGTCTACACTTATTTAAGAATGAGTGACGGCAACGATGTTTGACCTCCCATTTTGGAGGTGGCACCTCCAATGATGTATTGAAGCGAGGTTACAAATTAACAGAGGCCAATATAGGGTGGGCAATAAGGGGAGAAATGTCTTTACATTCATTTATGATAAAAATATAATTTTAAAAAATCTCTATAGTGCTTGGATCAACTTTTTTACACCTAGCACTTTTTAGAGCAACTAATTTACCAAGTGTATCACCAATTCACATAGCATTAATCAATTTTTCATAGCATATAATCATTTTATCATAAAACAACTCAATGAGCATGAACTCATGGAATTCGTGTAATATATACACAAGGAGATAAGAAACATTTTTTTTTAAAGCTAATTCAATTTCTTTCAATTCCAAACAATTATTTATTTATGCTTATGAGGTGATACAGCAGCGTATTTACAATTAGAGAGGAGACAAAATGAATTAAATCTAGAAAAAAGAAGTGAGGACATATCGGTCATTAAAGTCTGAGAGGCAAGGCCTTCAGCCAGTTCAGGGCTTCCGGGGTGACAGAATGGAGATTCCTCCATTGAATTTGTACAGCGGGCAGTCATCTAGTATATGGGACATTGATTGTGGGACGTTGCAAACAATGGGGGTGAAAGAGGCTGCGAAAGTAAAGTGGAGGAGACTAGTGTAGAAATCTACCTACCATCTTTCTCTCTCTAGTTAAGTACTACTGCACTACTTATTTCTTCTTGTTTTTCCAGATTTAAAGAGATATTTTTAAAAATGCGATATTATGGCAACAAACAGTAAGTATTGTGTCTCTCCTGTAATACTTGTGGCATGTGTCCCCCAGTAGCTGTGGCAACGCATGGTGCTGCTTTGTTACAATCATGGGAGGGCCACTCTCTAGCCTACAGGTGACATTGTTACTTGGTCGTCTTAGTGAGGTGCAATTTGTGGATTATACAATAGAAACGTAAGATCACATCCTAATAAAATGTGTGATATTTTGATAACAATAGTGTTTAGCGAAAAATCTTACATAACTTATTCATTTGGATGTGGTTTGGTTACTGTTTGTTTTTTTAATTTGGGTTTTAACTGTCTAGTATTGTGATGTTCTGTTAACCAACAAAACAAGCTAAGAGAAAGTGTGTGCCCAACCTCCCCCCCCCCCATTTGTTATTTATCTCATTCCATTTTAGTGTGCTGTTTTAATAGATTTTACTTTATCTCCTTTACTGTGTGTGCCCTAGTTTTTTTCTCTCCCCCCTTGGCATACATTTTGTCCTTCTCTAAACCCCCCCCCTCCTTTTCCAAACCTGCCTAGCTCCAATATTGACCACCCCCCCCCCACCCCACTTGTATTTTTGGAACAAAACATTAACCACCAACTAAAATTTAAAAAAATGCCAACATTCCACATATAGAAAGGTCATTGTAAGTTTTAACCCAGCTAAAATTATATAACCTTTTATAAAAATAGGTTTTAAAATGTTACTGCCCACCCTCTCCATGCCAATTGAATAAATGGTGCTGAGTCTTTGAAGTGGGCTAATATAATGGTAATTGAACTGGTGACCTTCTGAAATTTGATATGCACAATTGCTCAAATCTTTCTGATGGTGGTAATGCCACTCACTATCCCCCCCCAAAAAAAATCTCTATAGTAAACAAATGAAAAAGTTGTGTGCCATGGTGTACTCAAGGTTGATTTAATGGTCACCAAAATGGCAGCCCCTCTCAACATGATAGCTAGTGTGCTTATAGCTCTGGTGCAATGAGAAAATATTGTAGATTAAGCTGTCCAATATTTTCTCATTGGATAGTAGGAAATTGTTTTGATTTGGTAAATAATTTTCAAATAGAGTTTCTATGTGATATTTAATGTATTAATACATTTAATCTCTCCCCATACTATATATATCAAATTATAAGTTTTATTGGAAATTTTGTAGCACCCTGATTTAGCTCCATAAAAGACATGCTTTGGTCTTAATGCTAGTGGTCTTTGATAGGCTTCATTCACTACCTCTACCTAACTTTTTAAATAGGACTTTGAAACCTAATATTTAAGAAACATGTTTTATATATTTCTTTAGGTACCAAAAGTGGCACTCATCCTTTAAACATGCATTAAAACAATGCATTTTAGGTTTTTGCCAATCTCAACATTTTGTACCGAGATGATAATCCAAATTACATTGATTTAATGCATTTTTAAAAAGATGTGCCACTTTTGGGACATGAATATTATCCCCCTGCAACTTTGTTATTTTACTTATTTACATATACAACATGTACCTTAAATATGATGGTGTATGTACAGTTGATCCTCATTATTACATTTAGTCTTTAAGCTTCAATTGTTTGACTCTGTGATAATAAATAAAAAAAATCTTGGTCTGGAGTAATGTTGTCATAAAGTTTGTCAGCCCATCAATTTGTACAGTATTGTAGAGCCTTTAGTTTCCCAATGGACAGGTTTGTATCCCAAATGTGTGAGGTGTTTCTGGTTATAATTTCTACATTGTGTTATATGTAGTTTACAGTAGAACCTCCATGAGAGGACACCCTCTCTACAAAGGACAGATTTCATTTGCAAAATTAATATTTTAACTATTTAGCAACTCTCTTTCAAGTAGGAGGACATCTCTCTCTAAAGGGCACTTTGGCTCTGCAAATAAGTGTTGTCTTTTACAAGGAGGTTCTACTGTAATCCGGTCTAGTCAGCTGTCTCCTATAGTTTTAAAGAACTAACCTCTCTAACTCACACCTACCATATAATCCAGAAGTTAATGACATCCACTAACCTCTCCTAGCACAGGCTGTGTGTTCTAGCCAATTTAGCCGCCCTCTAAACTGAACAAGACCTGCTGCTGCTGTCCCCCACCTAGCTTCTCATCTTAGAGTTTCCTCGTTGGCCGCCCACCTTTGTTGTTTTTGATATAAACTCTCTTCTATATATATATAATACTTAGATAATTCATCCCCTCCCTACAGGTTATGTACGTGCTGCGGTTGCCTCCCTCCCTCCCTACCTTACTCTGATAATCATGGCCACTTTTTTTTTTTTTATTGTTTCTATTTTTTACTACTACGGCCCTTCATTTTTTCCTCTCCCCTTTCTCTCTTTGATTTTTTTTTTTTAATAATCTTTTTACCCGATTGTGTCACTTGTTTAGGAGAGATTTAGTACTCGTAATCATTGTAATGTTTTTTTGTAAGTTCTTTGTTAGAATGTTTGCAGAACAACAGGCAACAAACCAACAAGGGTAGATCTACTACTGCTACCACTTTACTTGTCTCCCCCCCCCCCCCCTCCTCCTCTTCATTATATAAACACTTTTATGATAAAATAAACATGTATAAAAAAAACTGAATAAATTTGATCTTGATGATGACTCCTTAAATGTGTGTGGTGGTGTTTTTTTTACTGTGTTGGCACTTTCTGTCAATATGACTCATTGTGTATGTAAATAATGGAATGTAAGAGGTCATTGGAAAGGTGGTCTAAACTTTTGTTTTTTTTACTACTACGACTCTGCATCAAATCCTGCATTGGACACTTTCTAATTTAAAAAACAAAAAAAAATGCTTTATTGGCCCCTGATTCTTGTAAAAGTTCAAAAGAGAATTTATTACATATTAAAGCTTTATATAGATGAACACATACATAAAGGACAACATTGAATGAACCTACCATCAATAACAGCTTTTAATAACTGTTGAAACCAACTGCAGTCAGTAATGAGATGGGTCTTGAGAATGTTTGCCATTGCATCCATTATAGTAGCTCTCAGAGTTTAGTCAACAGTGTTGTGGAAATGACTATTGGTATCCTTCTCAACTATGCTCCACATGTAATAGTCCTGCGGCATCTGGGTGACCAAACATTAGGTGAGATATGATTGTGAATGCTCTCTATTCTTGGGTTGTTCTGGCTGTATGAGACTGTGTTGAGTCTTGTTAAAAAAAAAAACTAGAGCCTCCGTCATGCTAAAGTAGCGATCCAAGGCTTGACAATTGTGGCTAACACCTTGTGTGACTTGTACCTGAAGTATAAAAATGTGGAAGCATCACCTTCACTACTAACAAAACCAAGAACCATCAATGATGCTGGAAATTTGGTATGCATGACCATAGGTACCTCATCAGGACTTTTGCACAGCTATCGATCATTTTTATGCTTAACCCTGTGGTCCTGAATGAAGTTATTGTCTGAAAAACCAGATCATTCCTGGCTCCTCATGATGAGCTTGTTCAAAAAGAACTTGGCTCTGGTCAAGCGGTTTGCCTTGGTTCTTTCAGACATGAACTGACCTCTTCACACTACTTATGATTTGTAACGGAGGTCATTGATAGATATGTTATATATATAAAAAAGATTTCTGTTGATCTTTGATTATCCCGAGGTTTATGCTATGATAATGCAGTCGTGGTTAAAATCTTGAAAGTATAATAAATTAAATAGTTTTGATCAGAGATTTCTTTAATTGAGCTAAAGGAATATATATAAAATAATTTGATAAAGTACTGCCTGGCTTAAGAATCTAAAAAATGAAAAACTTATTTACATAATGTACAAAAGATTTGAGCCAGCTACACGGGAAACAACGACGAGTTTTTATATGGGAAGCGTGACCTCTGGCGGTCGATTTTACAGAGTATTTGAATTTATGAAATATAATTTTTTTTTTTAAATGATATTTTAATATAACATATATAGGTTAGACTTTTTAATAAGACTTAGATGTGGCTGTCGTTTTAATCTACTTCTAGACCTCTTAAAAGTTTGCTATTTTACAGAATTTCAATCCTGTGCCTATATTTAAAATTTTAGGTGGCATACACACATGTGGTGGTACAGAATAGAACCTATATATTAATTGGACCTACAGGAGTCCTCCAGCATATGTCCAGAGACGAGTCTGACATTCCGAGAGCATTTCCTTCCATCAGACTGCACCAGCCAAAAATTGATCCTACTCCGCGAGGAACCAGACTTCCAGCTGTGGGAAATCTCTACTGTTGTGGCAACAGGAAGACCCCAGGTTCAAATGGGCTTGGATCTAGGTGGGCCCCATTACATTCATTACTGGCCAAAATATTTTCAAAGCATCTCAAAATAGGCCACTTCCTTGTCCCTGGAAAGTTTGCCCACCTCATTCTTATCCCTAAAACTTCTAGGTATGTACAGAGCCATTACTCTAGTAAACAACTTAGCAAAAGTGTTTGAAAGATGCACTTTGGCCAGACTCCAATGGCTGGCAGATTGACATGGCTCACTTCCCTGTGGTCAAGCCACATGACCTATGGTGACTGACTTGATTCTACTGGCACCAAGCCAGAGTCCGAGATGGACTCACTTCCCTGTGGTCAAGCCACATGACCTATGGTGGCTTCTTCTTTCTTATCTCCACTCACACTAAGGTATCAAGCTTGTAAAGCTTGAAACTTTTGATGGTGTCTGCCGGGGAAGAGTAGAGCTCATCAATGGATGAGTCAATACAGTCAATAATGTGTCTTGGGGTTGCAGGCCACCTATGGTGGCTGACTTGATTCTACTGGCACCAAGCCAGTGTCTGAGATGGACTCACTTCCCTGTAGTCAAGCCACATGACCTATGGTGGCTGACTTGATTCTACCGGCACCAGCATGCACTCTACCTAAAGGCCCCATACCTATGGGCAAGTCCATGATGGTTAATAACATTACCATCTTCAGACAGAACACTACGAACCTTAAACTTTCCCCAAGTAGACCCAAAGATGCCCAGGTTTTGCAACATTTTAATAATTTTTCTACTTATTTACAGAGATGGGTGATGATACAATAGCTTTGGGGTGAGTATGGCAACACTGGGACAAGTAAGCGGAATTACTTTGATTCCTTTTAGATAGAAGAGATCTCCCTCTGAGCCTTATATACATATTTAATTATGTATTTTAAATCTTTTTTTGTGATTTTATATATATATACAGTAAAACCTCTATAGCGAACTCCAATGAGACTGAACCTGTAGTCCATAGCCATGGTTCATTATAACCACAGTTCACTGTATTATAAAATGGGGGTTATTTTGAGTTCGTTAAAAGGGAAGGTTCCCTATATTCCCTGTTCATTTTTGTGAGGTTTTACTGTTTATATATATTTTTCTAGATTGAAAAGTTTTCTTTACCTACTTGTTTATCTAAAAGAAGTGGTTAATTCCTACTTTGAAATTTTTTGCTAGCCCTAACAGCTTTATGTTTCTGTATGGGCGAATAAATTTGTGGTTCACTCTTCTGCAACTATGGCGCCCACTTTTCATGGACATGTAGAGATGTGGAGATAGTTTAGAAGTAAAGTCCATGACACAAAATGATTTTTTTTCTCTTCAGTACCGCACTTTAACATATATACATATAGTAATACACTTTAGCATATATACAAATAATACCACACTAGTAAATATATGCAAATAAAAATACTATAGCATATATACAAATAGTACCACACTTTACCATATATGCAAATAAAAACACTATAGCATATATATACAAATAGTACCACACTCTAGCATAGGTATGCAGAAAGTACCCCGCTCACATACAGATATTATTACAGATACTAAAATAAGCCTTTAAAGGAAGAAAAATTTCTTCTTGGAGAATGTAGATTTTGGAGTCAGTTTGTCAACTAAGGATTTTGGCACTCCACAGAGCTCTGTGCACAAACAGGGGACATTTCAATATACATATATATTGCCACTTGGAAAATTAGGGAAAACAAAAACTTCAGGAGGAGACAACAATTTATTTCAGGGAAGGACAAACTATGAATTGTAAACAAAAGATAAGCTACGACCACTCTGTTAATAAAAATAATAAAATAAATAAATACTTTGTGAAAAAATAGTACAAATGTAATATTGTACTGGGATAAGGTGCATAAATTAAGAAAAAGGCTTCTTCTTATCGAGCAACTGAAAGTTGCTGATGGCTTGCGCCATCTATCGGAATAAATATCAACTATTCTCGTTGATTTTTAATTATTCCAGAATTGGCCAAATACCCATTCTTGATTAATCAAGAAAAGCTAACCAAGGACGCGTTTCGGGCTGTTGGCCCTCATCAGCGTGGTGCAAGTTGTACCTCAATGACCAAAAAATTGCTCAATAAGAAGCCTTTTTCTTAAATAAATACTTTATTACAATATAATGGTGTTTGGATGGAAACAGTTTTACAAGACTAAATTAAACTTTATTCCCCAGTTATATCAATAGCAGGATATCCTTGTTAGCGGACAGGTCAATTAATGAAATGGGGCACTTTCTGTGGAGTGTAGATCCAAGGATTCAAGTCAAATAACCTTACTTCAAAGGTGAACAAATTATACAAAACACATGATAATAAGACCAAATAAATAGTGTGGTGACGTTTCGGTAACAGCGTTGTTACCATCTTCAGACAAAAGTACTGAAATGTATTTTATATCACCTGCAGCTCCAGAACACATTTTGGCTTGCATTAGATGCTCTAAACAGGACCTTTGGGAGAGGCCGCTGCTCATCATAAAACAGCTCGAGGAGCATGAACTCATAGAATTCGTGTAATCTTTACACAAGGGGATAAGAAACAACAACAACAACATATCATTTATATATTATCAAATTACATTTCAATACTTTTGTCTGAAGATGGTAACAACGCTGTTACCGAAAAGTCACAATTTATTTATTTGGATTTGGTCTTATTACTTTGTGTTTATAATCTATAATCCAAATTGTGCCTTATCAAATTATACAAAAGTAATAAAAGAAAATAAGACCTAATCCAAATAAATTATTAGTGTGTGAATAGTGTCAAGCAGATTTCGTCTGCGACCTCTGGAATTTACCATTTAATTCCAAAGCTCAACTGAACTGTAATCACAGGTTTTCAACAGTCATGGACCATTTTTCCACCAAGTTAACCTGGGTCCCAGTATTGTACACTCCTGGTAAAGCGGTGATATTGATTAGAATAGAGAGCAATTTTACTAGCCTTCCATCAATGCACTAATAAATTATTTGGATTAGGTCTTATTTTCTTTTATTATAATCTATAATGGGGGTCGGTGGAAGGCTGGTTAAACCATTTGGTTTTCGACCACTACGACCCGGGTTCGATTCCCGCATTGGACACTTTTTTCTGTTTAAAAAAAAAAAAATGCTCCAATGGCCCCCGATTCTTGCAAAAGTCCAACCCCACCAGCTAGTGCAAGTAACCAAACGGGGCTCTGGCACATTTGTAAGTGCAAAGTCGAACTGCTTTTCACATGTATAGACATGTGGTGCGCTTACAGTAAAAGCAGTCGCTAACTACCCACCATGATTATCATGGCTTTGAGATAAGAAAGAAGAAGAAGATAATCTATAATCCAAATTGTGCTTTATCATTATACAAAAGTAAAATTGTACTGGGTTCAGGTTGATAAATTAAGAAAAAGACATATTCTGATCGTGCAACTGAAAGTTGCTGATGGCTTATACTGACAGATGGTGCAAGCCATCAATAACTTTCATTTGCACGATAAGGAGATGTATTTTTCTTAATTTACTTCAAAGGGTTCATTTTCAAAGGTTTGTATATGCTATTACAAAATTAACAAGTCCAAATAAGTAATTTAATTATGAAGTTTTTTTTTGTTAAAGGATTGTTACCATTTTCAGATAAAAGTATTTGAATGATAAAATTTATTTTGTTTCAGTTAAATAGATGTGCCATTTGAGCAGAGTTCCTTTTCCAAAGGGCAAAAAATGAAAAACCTAGCTTGTGAAAATTCAAAGAGAATTTGTAGAGAACTCTAAAAACTATATGAAAATTTGCTGAATGGTTTTGGACAATGAGCAAAGAACTGAATCAAGACAAAATAAGGTAACAAAACACCATATCTAAAGAAATAAATTTTACATGGTGTCTCTGGTAACAGTGTATGTACTTAAATAATTTATTTATTTGTATGTGGTCTTGTTACCTTATTGTTTCTAATGTAAAATCCAAATTGTACTCTGGTAGGCAAATAGAATTCTAAAGATCAAATGGACAAATAAAAGAATATGATAGAATTGATAAGGCACAATTTGGATTATAGATTACAGATCTGTTATCTTGTTTACACACTTGATAAAAATAACTATTTAAAACATGCTGTGGTAAAATTTCTCATTCAGTACTTTTGTCTGAAGATGGTAACAACGCTGTTACCGAAACGTCACACACTATTTATTTATTTGGATTTGGTCTTATTACCTTGTGAATATGATAGAATATCAATAGTGTGTTATTATGTCTTATATTTAATTTTTCCAAAATGGCTTTGTAGGAATTGTTGTAGAAAAGAGCATTGCTCGATGAAAATACACTTATGGACTAAAACTTAAGGAATTTGTACTTTTAAGAATGTATATCTGGATTGAGACAATAACTCTCTGAAAATATTGGATACACAATGACCTTTATTGAAGACACACGAGATAACCAAGTGTGGACAAATATTCTATATACAGTTACGAGCGTCATTCTTCATCAGTCATCTCTGTCACCGTTTGCTTTTTTTTTTGGAATGGCGCCCTCCTATTGGTTGGCTACAATCATGCCACCTTTGCCCCCCTCCCCCCCATCATGCCCCCCCCCCCCACTCGCTTTTTCGTTTTTGTAACCATTGTATTGGAGCGGGTCGCTCCTTAAATAAATGCATATATTAGTTAATAACCAAATGGAATCCTCTCTTTCTTTTTCCCAGTAAGAGACGCCTACGGAAGCCAACAGTACATAGACAGATAAAGCACATAGGCTATAGTTATTAACTAACATATGCATTTATATAAGGCGCCAATTTATAATTGTAACAAATAGTATTTGAACCAAAACATTCAATCGGGTAAAACACGAGCGTTGCCCGGGTCATTCGGCTAGTTAATATACAGTAAAACCCCTCTATAGTGAACCCCAATGGGACAGAGCTTTTGGTTCACTATAGCCACGGTTCATTATAGCCACGGTTTGGCCATTTTTTTTACTTTTCAAAATTTTTAGACCGTATAATTAAAGGACAGCCATACACACTGGAAGAGGCTTCCTCTTAATAGTGGTAACTTTGTTTTAATTCCCTTAATTGACCAATTTCCTTACATTAATACTGAATAATAATAGAAATCATTAGATGATAGGTTCTTCTTATCATTAACATACATGTACCTCTATGTCTAATTTAAAAATCAAGACAAATCCTAGGCAAAGTTTTATTAAATATATATTCAAAGATATAAAATGATTTTAAAACATCATTATCACATTATATAATACATTGTTTACTTGGAAAAATGGCTCTAACACCTTGTTGCTTCAAAGCATTCTTCAAGCATTGCACCATTCAAATAAAGTTAGTGTTTTTCTTCCATTTCATTTTCCCACATATTCTTCTAGGTCTAGATTTCGTTTTTTTTTAAACCTGTCATGCAAAACATTGCTGACTTTAAAATCACCATAGTTAATGGCATAAAAATAGTTTTTGTTTGATCACGGGACCATTTATTCGGATTTTTTTTTTTTTTAGCCCTAAAATGTACGATTGCGATCGCGGCAAAAGTTTAGGTTGATTCCTCTTTGTGGCAATTTTTAATAACTTTATATTTTATCTTTTATAATAGAAAATTTATATTCTCTTATTTTAATATGTTCTTAACATTTTGCCTATGTTGTTTCACTTTGAAAAGTTCTGAAAATGGCCTTTTTTTTTTTTAAAGAAATAACGCTTTTGTTTTTAAAATGCCTTTGTTTTCTTCATTTTGGAAGCCATTGTATTTTTATATTTCAAATTTAATGGATGAAAATATATTCTATTTAATAAAAAGTATAATGTGTTAAAATTTATACAACATACAGCAAAAATAAAGTGCAAAATTCAAAACAATGCCGCTAAATTTATTGTTTTGAAATCGCGATCCGCGAGCTGAAACATGTTCAAAATTTGGTTGTTTTAATTTTTTTTTAATTACAATTCTAAGTTCGTTATAAGCATAGTATTTTAAATAGATTTTATTATTTTGGGACCGAAAATAGGTTCGTTATAGGGGTAGTTCGTTATTCTAAAAATCGCAAAGTTCGTTATAACGATGGTATTTTCAATGGAATGGAATTGGGAATCGGCGTGGGTTCGTTATAAGGGAAGGTTCGTTATATCCAGGGTTCGTATTAGCGGGGTTTTACTGTATATAGATGACTGACGGACATCAAAAACTCTCCATTTCCTTAAGTTTTGTCCATGAGAGTATATAGCCTTCTGTTTCTTATCCCCTTGTGTAGAGATTACATGGAGTCCATGCTCCATGAGCTGTTTTATGATAAGCAGCGGCCTCTCCCAAAGGTCCTGTTTAGTACATCTAATACAAGCTAAAATGTGTTCTGAAGCTGTAGATGCCAAGCTACATTTTGGACAAGTGGGGTAGATTTTGTTGTTATTTTCTATCTTCAATGGCTTGAGATGGCCTGTTCTAAATCTTGTTAGTGTTGTTTGATGCTGTCTATTTCTGAGGGTGACAGCTCCTCCTGGGTCAACTCCATTGTACCAACTGTGCTTAGGTGAGATCCTCCAGTTCTTATTTATTTTTGTTTTGGCCTTCTATATAAGCCTTCTAAATGAAATAATCAAAAGGAAGTTACTCTGGTTGCCTCACCTTCAGTTGTGAAGTTGAAGAGAGGAGGTAGAGGGCGGCCATCAGGCATGCAGGTGTTGGGATCTCGCAGTTCCTTGAAGAACTTGTGGGCACAGGCCTCCAGTGGCTGCAGTCGTTTCCTGGGACTGTATTGGAGCAGCTGGGACAGCAGCTTTGGCCCGGAGGGTCTCATGGAGGGAGGGAATAGCTACAACACGGATTACAAAAAGGTATAAGCCATTGCAACTCTTTTTTATTAATTGTATAAAGTAGCTTTCGGGCAAGTCCTCCCTCAGCAAACTAAAACATAAAAAAGGTAATGGAGAGAGGCAAACTCCGCCTTTGCCGGTCCCAAGCCTGGATGAAAAAGGAGGAGGGGGAGCAATAACAAGCTCACTAAAAAACCTGGGTTCAGCTGGCAGGCTAATAGTACCCTGTAAGGGCTCCTGATCCAGGGATGCAGGATGAGCAGCGTTTGTACTGCATGTTAGGAGCGGCTGCACATGGCGTCTGTTCCTCATGTCAGAGGCGGCCATTTCTTTTGAAGCTAAGTCGTCCTGCCACTGAGTAGTGCTCCCAGTCTTAATGACAAAGGCAGACGCATTCTACTTCACCCAGTCATGATGGTTGTCAAACAGACACCATCAAGGGTCACAACTTGATACCCTAATATGTTTGAGTGGAGATAAGAAAGAGGAAGAAGATGGAGAGAGGCCCTTTCATTAATATTCCATTGCAGTAATGGCAAGAGAATTTTTTTAATTTTCAAAAGAATCATACGTGTCTATAATAGTTTCGAATTTTCATAACAGATGGCAGGCTAATGCATCATGATATAGAATTTTAAAGATACAGTTAAACCTGTCTATAGAGCCCCCTCTTGGGACTCACCAAAATAGGGTACTATAGAGAGGGGGTGCTATAGACAGGTCACTTTTAATGTAAATCGCATCGTACTAGGTATTTAAAATCGGTCGCTAGAGAGAGGGAGGAACTATTTATAGGGGTGCTATAGACAGGTTTAACTATATATCTATGCAAATATAGGACATTAGAATTTACATAATTGAATATTTTTGAAGAACAAACTATAAAAAAGTTGATGAACTTAGTGAATAGAGAAATGGGCAGATTATGAATGACACACTCATGTTGAAGAAATGGCACTCATTATTTGGCAGCAAAATGACACCTTAAGTAAAGTACACAGCTTGTTTAATTCAACACACTCCAAAGGATCAGTATTTGGTTGAATTAAAATTGGTGCGGAATATTAAAGTCACAGAAAAAATATTACAGTTAAACCTGTCTATAGCGCCCCCTCTTGGGACTCACCGATATAGGGTGCTATAGAGAGGGGATAGCACCATATAGACCATACATTTTTAATATAAATCGCATCATACTATGTATTTAAAATTGGGCGCTATAGAGAGGGAGGCGCTATTTAGAGGGGGTGTTATAGACAGGTTTAATTGTATTATCAATTAAAAACCAATAATAAAAAAATATATATGCCTTCCAAACATGCCAACCTAGTAACTTGAAGTCTTATAAAATTTTCACTACTGCCCTGTCTAACAGAACATGTCCTTAAATATGATAAAAACACAATTTGGATTATCATAGCTACAAGAAAATAAGACCTATTCCAAATACAGTGGACCCTCGGTTTGCGAGCATAATCCGTTCCAGAGCCATGCTCGTACTCCAAAACGCTCGTAGTGCGAAACTAATTTCTTATTTTTAATAATTGACACTCGGGCAATTATTCTTGCTACGAACAATTGCACAGTTTCCCACATTTTACATATTTCCCGAATCTGATTTGAAGGGAGGGATCCCAGTGAATTTTCATCCATCACGATTACGGGCAACCATCACGAGTTGCTCGTAATGCGAAATTTCACTCGTAATCCGAGGTAAAATTTTTCAAAAAATTTTGCTCGTACTGCGAAAAGCTCGTACTCCAAGGTGCTCGTAAACCGAGGGTCCACTGTAAATTAATAGTGTGATGTGTCTGTAACAACGCTATTACTGAAATGTCATACATTATTAATTTATTTGGAATAGGTCTTATTTTCTTGTATCAATAATCCAAATTGTACTTTATCATGCGTAAAAAAAAATAGTTTAAATGCCTTAGTATATACAAAACACACAGTACATACATACACTATAAATGGCAGTATAGGGGGTCTGTGGAAGGATGGTCTAAACCGTTGGTTTTCGACCGCTACGACCCTGGTTTGATTCCCGCTTTGGGCATTTTTTTCTGATTAAAAAAATAATTGCTCTAATGGCCCCCGATTCTTGCAAAAGTCCAACCTCATCAGCGAGTGAAAGTAACAAATGGGGCTCTGGTACATTTGTAAGTGCAAAGTCAAACGGCTTTTCACATGTGTAGACATGTGGTGCACTTACAGTAAAAGCAGTCGCCCACTCCTAC
Organism: Cordylochernes scorpioides; assembly: GCA_030710605.1. Classification (NCBI taxonomy): domain Eukaryota; kingdom Metazoa; phylum Arthropoda; class Arachnida; order Pseudoscorpiones; family Chernetidae; genus Cordylochernes; species Cordylochernes scorpioides. The sequence continues at coordinate 92,450,834 of CP092870.1, forward strand.
CCATCATGATTATCATGGCTTGTACCACGTGTACTAGGGATTAGCAAAAAAATAATAATAACAATAAATGGCAGTACAAAATAGGAACTAACATGGCAGAGAGGGGTGGGCAGACAGAGAGGTAGAGAGTTGCGAGGGGAGTTCATGTCCCGCAGCTGCTGCAGTGTGGGGGTACCCATGAGTTTCATGATGTTGTGGAGCTGGTTGTGGGACTCTCCAGTGAAGATGGGGTATCCAGTCACCAGTTCTGCCAGTACGCAGCCTGCAGACCACATATCTACACAACCTTCACAGTCCCGTAGTTTACAATGGCAGCCATGTTGCCTACCTATCATGGTAGTGTAGGTCAAAGCCTCTAGGTAGAGTTCTGGAGCTCGGTAAAAACTGGAAGTGATATTGAGGGTGTCAGTCCCATCATGGACTAGCTGCTTGGCACTGGAACACTTCTTTTGTTGCTGTTTGAGATGAAATTATGGAAGTAAGAAATATAACAAAAGAGGAGATTGACTGTACTATAATACTATAGTAGAGGATCCATAAAGCACAATTTGGATTATAGATTAAAGCTACAGGAAAATAAGACCTAATCCAAATAATGGCATCTGGTTTTAGACATCTGTTTTGACGGGAGAGGTGACCCATGTCTCTTTAGATCAATTTCCTCCCGGCAAAATTTCCATCTATAATCCAAATAAATTAATTTATTTCTTGTCTGATGGTGGTGTCTTGTCCATCTGATGATGGTAACAATGCTGTTACTGAAACATCACACACTATTAATTTATTTGGATTAAATTTTATTACCTTGTAGTACAGGATCGTTACTGTAGTACAGAGAGTTAGGAAGATGTTTTTACCTTCCAAAGTCGCACAGTTTCAAAACCCCGCTACGGTGGTCTACGAGTAAGTTGTCTGGCTTGATGTCCCGGTGGCAGATCCCTAAGGAATGGAGGTAGGCCAGGCTCCGCAAGAGTTGGTACATGTAGAGCTGCAATAAACCAGTAGATGCAGAGTAGATACAGTAGAACCTCCATAAGAGGACATTCACACTAGAGGACACCTCTCTACAAAGGACAATTTTCATTGCCAAAATTACCATTTTTACTATTTAGCAACTCTATGGTAAGAGGACACTTCTCCCTAAGGGACACTTTGGCTTTGTAACTAGGTGTTCTTTACAGGGAGGTAGTTCTACTGTATCACAGGGTCTACTAAGTGCAAAGTCAAACTGCTTTTTACATGTGTAGATATGTGGTGCGCTTACAGTAAAAGCAGTCGCTAACTACCCACCATGATTATCATGGCCTGTACCACGTGTTTCTGTTGTTGTTTCTTATCCCCTTGTGTAAAGATTACATGAATTCCATGAGTTCATGCTCCTCGAGCTGTTTTATGATGAGCAGCAGCCTCTCCCAAAGGTCCTGTTTAGGTACCACGTGTACTAGGGATAAGCAAAAAAAAAAACAGTGTCTACAACATCTCACACGCACAGGGGTGAAGCTACCTCAGTCTATGAGATGGTCTACATGTGAAATATACCTCCTCAGAGACTCTTGGCTATATAAGAGATCAGGCAAAATTACGCTCATGGACAATAACTTATGGAAGTTTCATAGTTTAAGCATAAAACACTTTATAAAACAAAATGATTTAAAAGCGCGAATGTTTCATTTATACATAAAACAAACTTCTACTGTCCTTACTGCGATGAAAAAATATGTTGGGAGGGCTTGGCTCATCAGTGGTGAACCCTCCCAGTGGTTTCGCCAATTTAATCCACCAGACCGCTTCTCAGAGCTCTAATATTGTATTGGATCATTTTGCTTTTATATGCTACACTGAAGGATGGAATCTTAGAAATGGCTTTCAAGTAAACTATGGACATAAGCTTATAGGACAGTAGAATTACTTATAAAAGCAAAATGATCCAATACAGTATTAGAGCTCTGAGAAGCGGTCTGGTGGATTAAATTGGCGAAACCACTGGGAGGGTTCACCACTGATGAGCCAAGCCCTCCCAACATATTTTTCATCGCAGTAAGGACAGTAGAAGTTCGTTTTATGTATAAATGAAACATTCGCGCTTTTAAATCATTTTGTTTTATATGTATAGATGGCGCGTTATTGCATTGTTTTAATAAAACACTTTTTTTTTTTTTTTGAGGACACAAAATGTCATAGTTATCTTCTTTCTTATCTCCACTCAATCACACTAAGGTATCAAGCACAGCTCGAGGAGCATGAACTCATGGAATTTGTGTATTCTTTACACAAGGGGATAAGAAACAACAACAACAACAGGGTATCAAGCTTGTAAACCTTGAGATTTTTGATGATGTCTGCCTGGGAAGAGTAGAGCTCATTAATGGATGAGTCAATACAGTCACCCAATCATAGTTATCTGAAATGATTAAGTTAACCTCCATACCAAGGAATTAAAAAATATATATTTTTAAAAATAGATACAGTAAAACCTCTCTGTAAAGGACAACATCTAATTGCAGAGCCAAAGTGTCCTTTATGAAGAGGATCCTCTTACTGGAGAGTTGTTAAATAGTAAAAATGGTAATTTTGGCAATGAAAATTGTCCTTTGTAGAGAGGTGTCCTCTAGCCGGAGTGTCCTCTCATTGAGGTTCTACTGTATCATAAACAAAAATATTTTTAAAACGACACTTGAAGCTACACCGCATGAGTTTCTTTTTAACGAAAAATCAAATTTTTATTTCATGGTGAAATATCGACTATTTCTAACCTTTTTTGGATGAGGTATAAAAGGATGAATTATGAAAAGTAATGATGAACGGAAAAATATTTGTTTACAATCACAGGCCGCAGTGTATTATATTGTATTATAAAAATATTTTTATTAGATCAGAAAAATAAATAAATGGGGATAATCACACAAATGGAGCAATAAATATATATATGATATTTTTTCAAATTACAAGAGAAGGAATCGCCAGACATCATCTTGAAGAAGGAATCAAAGTTTACAGCAACAAGTTTCTTTTAGATGATATTTTTATGAGGCAGAGCATTACTGTTATTTCTCTTGTGTTTAATGTTGTCTGTAATGCCACGGCGAATCGGTACAGGGCAAGATGCCCTAATAAAGTTGTTTTGTTGTTGTTGTTGTTGTTGCATTACTGTTATTATTAGACTCTACATACTGGTTGAAATAATGGAGGCAGTAGCTCTCTATCAACACTTCATACCATACTTATCTATTGGAGGACCAAAAATAAGCACCAGGAGCCTGGACTATACCCCCATATAAAACACTGTGGCCTGTGATTGCGAAAACAACACTTGAAGTTACACCGCACGAGTTTCTTTTCAATGAAAATCAAAATTTTATTTCAAGGTGAAATATTGACTATTTATAACCTTTTTGGATGAGGTATGAAAGGGTGAATTATGGAGAGTAATGATGAATGGAAAAATAAAAGTGTCCAGGGATGGGAATCAAACCCACAATGTTCCGCTTACCGGACAGATGCCATGTTACTATAGTAGAACAACCTCTCTGTAAAGGACAACACCTAGTTACAGAGTCAAAGTGTCCTTTAGGGTGAGGTGTCCTCTTATTATAAAGTTGCTAATTAATATGATGCACATTAGCATGGACCATCTGTTATAAGAAATTTCTTAATTTTAATGAGGTTTTACTGTAAATAGTTGCTAATTAGAGAGAGAGAGATTGAGATTGAAACTGATTTATTATAACGTCCATATAAGATTATATAAGGTTAAATACATAAAATGAATAAATAAGATTAATAATGATAGATATATATGAATAAATAGAGAGAGAAACAAAGAGAGAGAGTGCTAAAAATGGTAATTTTGGCGATGTAAACTGTTCTTTGTGGTGTCCTCTAGTGAGAATGTCCTCTCATGAAGGTTCCTAATGTATTGGTTGTGTCTTGGTAACCATTTGGCAAACCATGTTTACATTTTGGACTATCAGGACCAAATTGAAAACACAAGGAGGATCTTACCTTGATGTAGAATGGCTTGTGGCTCTGGATACGTTTGGGCAGGTGGACAGTGGAGGGAAGGTATTCCATCACCAAGCTCAGAAACATCTGGTCCTCCTGGAAACACAGTGTGATATATATTTTTTTGCTTATCCCTAGTACACGTAGTACAGGCCATTGTAATCATGGTGGGTAGAAGTTGGCGACTGCTTTTACTGTAAGTGCACCACATGTCTACACATATGAAAAGCAGTTTGACTTTGCACTTACAAATGTGCCAGAGCCCAGTTTGGTTACTTGCACTCGCTGGCGGGGGGGGTTGGACATTTGCAAGAATCGGGGGCCATTGGAGCATTTTTTTTTTTTATCAGAAAAAAAGTGCCCAATGCGGGAATCGAACCCGGGTCATAGCGGTCGAAAACCAACGGTTTTGACCCTCCTTCCACCGACCCCCCGACATATTGATGAGACAGAGGCAGGGATGTAAGGCTAAGAGGGTTATTTGAGGAAGTGCTCTAACACTGCAAGTGCTCAGTAACAGCATTGTTACCATCTTCAGACAAAAGTACTGAATGAAGTGAATGAAAGAATTCATTACTTTTGTCTGAAGATGGTAACAAAACGCTTGTTACTGAAACGTTGTGCACTTTTTATTTATTTGGATTTGGTCTTATTACCTTGTGTATATAATCTATGATCCAAATTGTGCCTCATCAATGTTTTGGAGACTGTGTTATATAAATACTAGGCGAATGACCCGGGCAACGCCCGTGTTTTACCCGATTGAATGTTTTTATTCAAATACTATTTGTTACAATTATAAATTGGCGCCTTAAATAAATGCATATATTAGTTAATAACTATAGCCTATGTATTTTATCTGTCTATGTACTGTGGGCTTCCATAGGCGTCTCTTACAGGGTAAAAGAAAGAGAGGATTCCATTTAGTTATTAACTAATATATGCATTTATTTAAGGAGCGACCCGCTAAAACACAATAGTTACAAAAACAACAAAGCGAGTGGGGGGGGGGGGCAAAGGTGGCGTGATCGTAGCCAACCAATAGGAGAGCGCCATTCCAAAAAAAAAGCAAACGGTGACAGAGATGAAAAAGAATTGATGACGCTCGTAACTGTATATAGAATATGTTGATCTTGTCTAATTATTGAGGATTATGGTACGGGTCTTCTTTAGAGGTCCCCCATATATGATGAAGATGTTCCGAGACTGTCTATTACAGATGTTACATAGCTATAATATACCGGTGTCAAAAAGATGGTAATTTGAAAGGTACCTGTGTGCTGTGGTAGAAATAGAGGAGGTTGACAATGTTGCAGTGACTGACCCGTCTCAACACCTCCAGTTCTGGATTCCCCTGTGCAACAAATCATTATATTTTTGAGGCTTCTCAGGAAAAGGGGCATTACTAGCTAGGTTATAATACAATAAAATAAGACCTAATCCAAATAATTAATTAATAAATTATTTGGATTAGGTCTTATTTTCTTGTATTATAATCTATAATCCAAATTGTGCTTTATCATACTAGCTAGGTTACTAGCTAATAGATTATCTACTATACAGTAGAACTACCTTTCTGTAAAAAGGATAACACCTAGTTTCAGAGTCAAAGTGTCCTTTAGGGAGAGGTGTCATCTTACATGAGAGTTGCTAATTGGTAAAAATGGTAAAAAATGAAAGCATTAAAACACGAATGTTTCTTTTACACATTAAACAAACTTCTACTGCGATGAAAAATATATAGTGAGAGCTTATACAGTACCCCCCCCCCCACTTTTGAGCCAAGTCCTCACAGTATTTTTCAGTAGAAGTTTAAACACAAGGTAATAAGACCAAATAAATAAAGATAACTATAGAAGATAACTATCTTCTTATCTGTAATCTTGTTTACACACTTGATAACAGTAACTATTTAAAACATGCATTGGTAAAAATTCTCATTCATTATACCTTCAAATGCAAAACTCAAATAATCCAACCATACAAGATATTCTATAAAGGAGATATCAATCCCCGATTCCGACGACCCGGCCCTGACACTTAGTCAAGAGCTCATCGCTCAACAGCTGCCCTCCTGCAAGGTCCGGGGGGACCACCTCTACTCCATCAACTCGCCATGTGTAAATAGCCAGGACAAGGTGACTCGCGAGCTGTGCTCAAATGTAACATCTGTAAATTGAGACGAAATAGATAAAAAAAAATTCTCATTCAATACTTTTGTCTGAAGATGGTAACAACGCTGTTACAGAAACGTCACACACTATTTATTTATTTGGATTTTAGTCTTATTACCTTGTGTTTATAATCTTTAATCCAAATTGTGCCTTATCAGTAGAAGTTTATTTTATGTGTAAAAGAAAAATTTGTTCTTTAATTCTTTCATTTCTTATACAATATAGATGGTACATTATTGTCTTATCATTAAAAATGGTAAATTTGGTGATGAAAACTGTCTTTTGTAGAGAGGTGTTCTCTAATAGGAGTGTCCTCACCAATGGAGGTTCTACTGTATCTGAAGAACTCCAGATGTCAAAGGATTCTGAGTAAGATCATACAGTAGAAAGATAGAATGGTTTTAAAATTACAAATATTTTCTAACAATGAGTTTCTTTTTTATTAAATAAACGCTTTCTTTCAAGCGATAATCGCTCTTCAATAGTTTGAAAGCTAGTGTTTTTTTAATAAAAAAGAAACTCATTGTGAGAAAATATTTGTAATTTTAAAACCTTTTTCACAATTTTATCATGAATCGAATGGTGATACCTTGGTTGAACTATCTTGTAAGATGGTCTTAATCACCACAGGCTGTTCTGTAGACGTCAACAGATGGGACTTGTGAACTGTCCCAAAAGATCCGTGGCCCAGTACTTGGGTAGCAGACAACTTGATGTTCACAGACCTGGCATTGATGTCTTTTGGGGTAGCAGTCACAATGTAAACTGGAGCGCCAGTTTCTGCACGCACATCCGGGTCAGTAAATTGGTTAAATTGGGAAAGGAGGCACATTACATATAAATACAGAACAGTTAATAACACAATTGCTAACCAACAGGCAACAAGAACACTTACAGTAGAACCTCTAGGAAAGGACATTCCTTCTAAAACACAAGGCAGGTGATAAAGCACATTTGGATTATAGATTATAATACAAGAAAATAAGACCTAATCCAAATAATTTATTAGTGTTTGACATTTCGGCAACAACATTGTCACCATCATCAGACAAAAGAATCAATTAATCATTTTATTCTTTTGTCTGATGAAGGTGACAATGTTATTGCCGAAACGTCGCACACTAATAAATTATTTGGATCAGGTCTTATTTTCTTGTATTGTAAACACGAGGTAATAAGACTAAATCCAAATAAATAGCGTGTGACGTTTTGGTAACAGCGTTGATATGCTGTGATATTTTTTCTCATTCAGTACTTTTGTATGAAGATGGTAACAACGCTGTTACCAAAATGTCACACACTATATATTTATATGGATATGGTCTTAATTATCTTGTGTTTATAATCTATAATCCAAATTGTGCCTTATCATGACATTCCTTCTAGAAGATACTTCTCTACAAAAGTCATTGTTCCTCTCAAAAATTACCATTTTTACTATCTAGCAACACTCTAGTAAGAGAGTACCTCTCCTTTAAAGGACATTCTGGCTCTGTAACTAGGTGTTGTTCTTTACAGGGAGGTAGTTCTACTGTAGATTCAAATCTCAATATAACAAAAACACTTAGGAACTATATTACAGTAAAACCCCGCTAATACGAACCCTGGATATAACGAACCTTCCCTTATAACGAACCCACGCCGATTCCCAATTCCATTCCATTGAAAATACCATCGTTATAACGAACTTTGCGATTTTTAGAATAACGAACTACCCCTATAACGAACCTATTTCGGGTCCCAAAATGATAAAATCTATTAAAAATATTATGCTTATAACGAACTTAGAATTGTAATTTAAAAAAAAAAAAAAAAATTTTTTTATCATGTTTCAGCTCGCGGATCACGATTTCAAAACAATAAATTTAGCGGCATTGTTTGTTTGATTTTTGCACTTTATTTTTGCTGTATGTTGTATAATTTTTTACACATTATACTTTTTATTAACCCTTAATTACTCGCGTCGAGACACAGGTCTCACCTAAATTTTTAATCGAAAAAATAAATACGATTTTCGAGTCCAAATAATTTGTAAGTTTTTGTAGCTTAAGATAGCATCGAAATAAATATTTTAGACCATTTGTTCTATCGCTTGGCCCCTAGAAGGAAGAAAAATAAAACAAAAAAAGCCACCGCCGAGACAAACGTCTCGACGCGAGTACTTGCGTAATAATTTTGGTTTAGGTTTCATTTTCCGGCTGGCTATATCTTCGTAAAACAGTAAGTTATTGTTCTTCTTCTAAGTATATTTTTTGTTCCTAAATATCCTAAATTCTCTCTCTGTCTCTCTTAGGTATTTAGAATTTATTTATTTTTATTCAATATTTTAATACTAAATATTTCCAAAAATATATATTACATTATAAAAAAATGGCTAGTACTTCTGTGAGGAATCGGAGTGAATCCGACATGAATTGCGATGTAATAATTTGTGATTTATCCGATACTTCTGATACCGAAATTTATAGTTATCATGACACAGACTCTGAACAGAATTCAGAGGCGGATGAAGAATTACCAAATGATGATTCTGAATTTTATTTTGGAAAGGATGGTGTCACAAAATGGAAAAAGACAATGTGGCAGAAAACCCAGATTCGTACAAGAAGTGTAAATATAATTTCTCAATTGCCAGGGCCTAAATCTGAAGCAAAATCGATAGAATCTGAATCGGATGCATTTACAAAAATAATTGATAATGAAGATTTCTCTAGAGAAAGAGATGCCAAATTAACTACTGTAACAGAAATCCTAGATTTATTTGGACTTTTGATAATGTCAGGTGTCAAAAAAGCTGCTCATTTTTCTTATAAAGAGCTATGGGCGGTGGATGGCTCAGGAGTAGAAATTGTAAGAGCAATTATGTCACAAGAACGTTTTTTATTTCTTCTACGTTGCTTGAGATTTGATGATTTACAACAAGGAAAGAACGAAAAAAGCTGGACAAACTTGCTCCAATTAGAGAATTTGTAGAAACCTTTGTATATAACTAAAAAGCTCTATACTCCAGGTGAATATAATACAATTGATGAGAAGCTCATTCCATTTCGTGGCAGGTGTGGCTTTAGACAGTATATGCCCAACAAACCTGCAAAATATGGGCTCAAAATTTATATCAGTAGTGATGCAAGAACATTTTATACCTTTAATTTTGAAATATATTGTGGAAAACAACCCGATGGTCCATATAAAAAAGTAATTCACCCGATGATATCGTAAAAAGATTGATCACTCCAATATCTGGGACAAGCCGAAACATAACAACAGACAATTGGTACACTAGTTATAAATTATCCCAAGATCTTACAGAACATAAACTCACTTTAGTTGGCACTTTGAAAAAAAAAAAAAGGAAATCCCTAAAATATTTCTGCCCAATAGGAATAGACCAAAATATAATAGTATATTTGGCTTCACTCAGAATACCACCCTTGTATCTTATGTCCCAAAAAAGAGCAAGGCTGTTCTATTGCTCTCAATAATGCACTCAACTCCCACAATTGACGAAGAAAGTGGATTCAAATTAAAACCTGAAATTGTAACATTTTATAATTTGACTAAAGGCGGGGTTGAGATGGTGAACCAAATGTGTGGAACTTATTCTGTTGGCAGTCGAACCAACAGATGGCCTCTATGCCTATTTTTCGACCTACTAAATGTTGCAGGCATAAATTCAGAAATAATTTTCAAGTCTTTAAATATAAATTCACCTCGAGTTCCAAGAAGAATCTTTTTGAAAAATATTTCCCTACAATTATTCCAGGATCATTTAAAAATTCGATCCCAATTGAAAAACTTGCCAAGAAGTCTCCATGACCTGATAATATTGCATTGCAAGAAAGCTGAAAGTCCAGAGATAAGTTATATATATTTCATAAAATTATTTAAAATGATAAACATAACAATCTTTTGTTTACCACAGATCGAAATGAGTGAAGAGTCAGAACCTAAGAAGCGAAAACGGTGCTATGTTTGCCCAAGTACCAAAGGTAGTATGACACATAATTATTTGCTACAAATGCAGGAGACACATCTGTCAACGTCATTCTTCGAATATTTGCAAATATTGCGAATAATATCCGTCTGCAACTTTTAATAGTAGCCTATTTGTAAAACTATGTCAAACATTCATTGTTTTTACTATAGTCATTGTTTCAATAAAAATAAATAAATATAAATATATTTTTTGCCTTAATTCACATGTGTCATAAACTACACACAATTACGAATATAGTGCAGCCTAATTTTCAATCCAAATATTAATATTTAACATATATTTCGGTTTTTTAAAAGTGAGACCTGGATCTCAACGCGAGTACTTACGTAACAAATATACGCGCGAGTAATTAAGGGTTAAATAGAATATCTTTGCATCCATTAAATTTGAAATATAAAAAATGCAAATGGCTTCCAAAACAAAGAAAACAAAGGCATTCTAAAAACAAAAACGTTATTTCTTTTAAAAAAAATAAAGTCCATTTTCAGAACTTTTCAAAGTGAAACAAAACAGGCAAAATGTTAAGAACATATTAAAATAAGAGAGTATAACTTTTCTATTATAAAAGATAAAATATAAAGTTATTAAAAATTGTTACAAAGAGGAATCAACCTCAACTTTTGCCGCGATCGCGATCGTACATTTTGGGCTAAAAAAAAAAAAAAAAAGTCCAAATAAACGGTCCCGTGATTAAACAAAAATTATGTTTATGCCATTAACTATGGTGATTTTAATGTCAGCAATGTTTTGCATGGCAGGTTAAAAAAAAAACGAAATCTAGACCTAGAAGAATATGGGGAAACATGAAATGGAAGAAAAACACTAACTTTATTTGAATGGTGCAATGCTTGGAAGAATGCTTTGAAACAACAAGGTATTAGAGCCATTTTTTCAAGTAAAAAATGTATTATATAATGTGATAATGATGTTATAAAATCATTTTATATCTTTGAATATATATTTAATAAAACTTTGCCTAGGGTTTGTCTTGATTTTTAACTTAGACATAGAGGTACATGTATGTTAATCATAAGAAGAACCTATTATCTAATGATTTCTATTATTATTCAGTATTAATATAAGGAAATTAGTCAATTAAGGGAATTAAAATAAAGTGACCACTATTAAGAGGCAGCCTCTTCTTGTGTGTATGGCTGTTTTTTAATTATACGGTCTAAAATTTTTGAAAAGTAAAAAAAAAAAGCCAAACCGTGGCTATAGTGAACCGTGGCTATAGTGAACCAAAAGCTCTGTCCCATTGGGGTTCACTATAGAGGGGTTTTACTGTATTATAATGTTATAACACCATTGTTGTTATACCATTGTTGAAACAATTGGTACCTATAACTTGGGATGTTTATAAGTTACAATTTGGATTATAGAGATTAGAAACCCAAAGTAATAAAACTAAATTCAAACAAACAAATAGTGTGTAATGTAACAATGTTGTTGCCAAAACCTCACACTCTATTTATTTATTTGGATATTCAGTACTTTTATCTGATGATGATAACAACATTTTTACAGAAATGTCACAGACTATTTATTTGTATTTGATCTTATTACTTTGTGTAACTTGGGATCTTGTTTTTAATCACAAGTTTCTATTATTAAAAAAAAGGTTTTTTATTACAAAATGGGTGCAATTCTCAACCTGCAACCCCAAAACCCATTATTGACTGTATTGACTCATCCATTGATGTGCTCTACTCTTCCCTGACAGACACCATCAAAACTCTCAAGTTTTACAAGCTTGATACCCTAATATGATTGGGTGGAGATAAGAAAGAAGAAGAAGATTACAAAATGGGTCTTTTAAGAGTTAGTGTATTAAACACAAGGTAATAAGACCAAATCCAAATAAATAAATATTTATTGTAAAGCTTGAGACTTTTGACGGTGTCTGCCGGGGAAAAGTAGAGCTCATCAAGGGATGAGTCAATACAGTCAATAAGGTGTTTTGGAGTTGCAGGTTGAGAATTGCGCCCATTTTGTAATACATTTTTGTAATAAAATATATTTAAATAAATAATATTTATTTATTTGGATTTGGTCTTATTACCTTGTGTTTATAATCTATTATCCAAATTGTGCCTTATTAAAGTATTGTAGCAACTTTATTGAAGCACTGGGCCAGCTGGCTGCATGCCTCTCGTATATTTTTCTTACGAGCATTGAATAAACGTTCTTCTTTTGCTTCCTCTCTATCGCCATTTATATAATTGTATAGTTATTTAACTTACTTGACTTTTATTGAATTGTCATTTATCATTGAGTGAGGGTCTGTTGCATCGCTCTGAAAATTCCATGTCACAATATTATAAGTTTCTAAGTTATTAGATCAACTATTTGACACCACAACCAACTCCGCCTTTGCTGGTCCCAAGCCCGGAAGAAAAAGGAGGAGGGGGAGCAGTAACAAGCTCACTAAAAAAACCTGGGCTCAGTTGGCCCGGCTGATAGTACCCTGTAAGGGCTCCTAATCCAGGGATACAGGATGAGCAGTGTTTGCCTCCATGTTAGGAGCGGCTGCACATGGCATCTGTTCCTGATGTCAGAGACGGCCATTTCTTTTGGAGCTAAGTCGGCCTGCCACTGAGTAGTGCTCCCAGTCTTAATGACAAAGGCAGATGCATTCTACTTCACCCAGGCCCTAATATGATTGAGTGGAGATAAGGAAGAAGAAGACAACACAACCTATACTGAGAATATACTTATCAAACATTGTACAGTACACTTTGCAGTAAGTAACGTCAACTTACCATTGGTAGAGACAATGCTCCCAGATAGAGGATCTGTACACCAGGCAAATAAACAATTAGAAAAATATATACAGTAGAAACTCCTGCTAGCGAACACTTCTCCACAAAGGATAGTTTTCATTTTCAAAATTATCATTTTTACAATTTAGCAACTCTCCGGTAAGAGGACACTTCTCCCTAAAGGACACTTTGGCTCTGCAATTAGATGTCCTTTACAGGGAGGTTCTACTGTATAATAATACATGTTATATTAAAATATTATTTTATTTAAAATTATATTTCATAGATTCAAATACTCTGCTAAATCGACCGCCAGAGGTCATGCTTCCCCTATAAAAACTCATTGTTGTTGTTTTCCGATGGCCGGCTCAAACCTTTTGTACATTATGTAAATAAGTTTTTCATTTTTTAGATTCTTACGCCTTAAGACAGGCAGTACTTTTATCAAATTATGTTTTTATATATTCCATAAGCTCAATTAAAGCTATTTTTGATCTTTACTATTTTTATTACATAATATTCTCATTTTTTAAATAACATATATACATATAAAAATTTGCATAATAAAGAAATAAAGATGTTGTCAAAAACAATATAATTATATACAGTAAACCCCTCCATAGCCAAAGCCAATGGGACTGAACCTGTAGTTCACTATAGCCATGGTTTATTATAGCCATAGTTCATCCCTAACTGGCCTTTTCCTTATCATTTGCAGAAGAACATTGCTCGATGCAAATATGTAATTCTACTGTTATTAAAGCTTATGTCCATAGTTTGGCTGAATATTATTTTGGAAATTCCACCCTTCACACACACAGTGTAGCATATATAATCAGAATGATCCAATACAGTATTAGAGCCCTAAGAAGCAGTCTGGTAGATTAAATTGACGATACCACTGGGAGGGTTCACCACTGATGTGTTGTGCACCAAGCCCTTCCAATATATTTTTCATTGCAGTAAGGGCACTAGAAGTTTGTGTTTTATATGTAATAGATTTTCTCTCTTGGTTAAAAAAACTGTAATTGTCAAACTAGGTATATTTGTTTAGTTTTTTTCATTAGTTGGTTGTAAATTCAAGCATGATTTTAGTGTCCTTTCCTTTATTTTCTTCTTTAAACTCTACTCAAACCTTGTAATTATTCAATTGTTTATGTAATATAGTATCTAAGTTTAGTGTTGTATCTTGAAGCAAGCATCCCTTGTGGAGATATTGCGCCTGATTTGAATATGAATAAATGTATAAAAAAACATTTGTGTTTAAATTATTTCAATTTCTATAGTTCACTGTATGCTGTGGGGGGGTCGGTGGAAGGCTGGTTAAACCGTTTGGTTTACGACCACTACGACCCGGGTTCGATCCCCGCATTGGACACTTTTTTCTGTTTAAAAAAAAAATGCTCCAATGGCCCCCCGATTCTTGCAAAAGTCCAACCCCACCAGCGAGTGCAAGTAACCAAACGGGGCTCTGGCACATTTGTAAGTGCAAAGTCGAACTGCTTTCACATGTGTAGACATGTGGTGCGCTTACAGTAAAAAGCAGTCGCTAACTACCCACCATGATTATCATGGCCTGTACCACGTGTACTAGGGATAAGCAAAAAAAAAAAACTGTATGCTGTGTTCACTGTAGCTCAATACAATATCAAGATGGTATGGCGGATTAAACTGGCTAAACCACTGTAAGAGTTCACTACCAACATGCTAGGCCCCCCTTTTATTATTTTTATCATTGCAATAGTGTTTCAGTGAAAATTTTTTGGATTTTCAAATGAAAAATATGCTCAATAAATGGAAAATTTTAAAATTAGATGATGTGCTAATGCATTAGATTATCTTTTTTTTAAGCTATTTTTTTTTTTTATATTGAAAAACACTCAAGTATATATATTTTTTAATGGGAGGTCGCCAAAAGACCTCACAGATTAGTTTATTAGAAAAATGAGATGTTTTGCATTGATGTCATGGTAAATGGTAGAGAAGGGAATAAACTGCTGCTCTGCTTCCTTTGTGTCACGACTGCAAGCTTTCAGATCTTCTGACTGAAAAAATCCTATTAATTAAAAATGTATAACAAATATTTATTTTTAATATTATACATGCCATGTTTATATGATGGAGGTAAAACCCCAAGTTTTATTAAATCAATTTCATCCATTTAATAATTTTAATAAATTAAAAGCATTTAAAACGTTATTGAAAACTTGTCAAAAATTGAAATCCTTTATTTAAAAATATTTCAAAAAATGTCAAAAAATATATGCATATTTAAAATAATACCAAAACTAGCAAAAAGACAATTGTTTTTAAATAAATAAACAAACAGTGACTTAGGTACTGTGGCTGAATCTATTTTGATTAAATATTTTGTGTTAAAAAAAAGTATTTATACTAATTTTGAAATGAAGATTTTAATAAATATATATATGAAAACCAACTTTTTAAAAATGATATTATATATATGAAACATATTATTGTTTATTTTAAAAATGTTTTCCGTTTTTAAATTTCAATTCACTTCAGTGAGAAAAATCAACATTTTATTTTTAGAATAAAATTTATTGTTATAATATTCTAGTAAGTAGTAGTAACATAACCAATGCTCCTGACGCTTATCAATAGATTGGGGAGTATAAAAATATGATTGAAAATATTTGGGTCTATAAGTGCCACAATGTAAAAAAAAAAAAAGTTAAATAAATCGTTCGTTGAGAAGGGGGGAAATATATATATGTAATAATATGTTGAGATCCTGTCGACTATCTGTAAGTTTATTGTGTTGGAGCTCTGGTCGACTCTCTGTAAGTTGTGGCAACCGAGGGTCAAACCTGTAGTAACCGCGAGGGACAGTCAGGGGTGGAGAGTTTTCCAGTGCCTCTCTGCACCTTGTAGGACCTTTAACAGTTCTCACAAAGTACAGGCAGTCGTGGTCGAGGCAGAGTGGAAAAGCTGGGAATGTCCACACACACAAAACGAAGCGACACAGTTGAAAGAAAGTTCCTTGAATAGATAAAAAGTCGAGCCAAAAGCAAAGATGGAGATAGGAGTAGTGTGTAGAAATGTAGGGTAGTCGGTTCACAAAACACTGAGCGAGATTCGGTAGAAGAATTCGCTGTGATGATTCTTTGTGGGCTGTTGCAAGGATTTAAATAAGATCACTAAATAGCAGAAAGGAGGGGGTAAAAATCTCCTTCTAACTAACTTTATTTAATACATATTAAGAGGACAGAGGAAAACACGCGACTGGTGGGTAGCAAAACCAGCCGTGTTCTAATGTTTATGTCGCGGCTCCTTTGATGCAGGCAGGGGCCGCCGTGTTTACACAGCTGTCTGGGCTGCGTCCGGGATAATGGATCTCCACCATTCCACACACACTCCCACCTGTTTTTATCTAGGCACACAGAAAAACACAAATAATCGTCCAATCGGTTGGGTTTACAAATGGTTCTTCCCGATCTAGTCTGTATTTTTGCAGTTTTCACTTTATCGTTCAGCAAACGCGAAGAAGTTGCTGTTGATATTTCCAAGGGATATATTTTCTGAATAGGTCTTAGGAAGGTTCCTACTGCGGTTTTCACCTTCACTAATCTATTCACTCCATCTCTTCCAAATAATATCTCCTCGATCACTGCTAATGGCCAGAAGTTACGCTTTTTATTGTCCATACCAACTAGGACAACATCCCCAGCCTGGAGTTTTGGATTGTAAATGCGTCTGTTTCTCTGGACCAGGAGGGACAAATATTCCTTCCTGAATCGTGATTTCAACTCCTCCCTCAGCTTGCTCAAATAGCGCAGTTTCTGTGTCGTTGGATTAGATCCCATATTCTGGCACTTGGGAAACTCGACATCTGTCTGTTCTTGTAGAAACATGGAAGGTGATATAGTCACAAGATCATTCGGATCGTCGCTGACATAAGTCATGGGCCTTCCATTCATCACTGCCTCTGCATGACACAGCAGGGTCATCAATTGTTGATATGTTAATGTTGATGTTCCAAGCATTCTTTTTAGTATGTCTTTGAGGGAACGAATCAATCTCTCCCACCATCCACCCCACCAGGCAGCAGTGGGCGGGATGAATTTCCATTCAATACGTTTCACTTTCCCGTCGTTAGAAACGCGTTCCCAGTCAATCTTTTTAAAGAAGTTATTGGCTCCTACAAAATTTGTTCCGTTGTCGCTGAAGATGGTGGATGGACGTCCTCGTCTCTTGATGAATCTCTCCAGGGCCATTAGGAAATATTCTGTGCTGAGAGATATTACCAGTTCCAAATGTACACAGCGGTACACAGCACAGGTGAAGAGAACAACCCAGGTCTTGGTCTGATCTTTCAGATAGAGCGGGCCCGCCAGATCAATCCCTACCACCTCGAATACCTTGGCGTTATGTACTCGAGTGGCAGGTAATGGAGCGTCTTCCACCACAACGGGTTTAGCGGAGAAGCGGCGACATGTGACACATCTTCTCACTATTTTCTTAATGGTCTGTCTCGCTTTTACTATCCAATATTTTTCCCAAAGTTTGTTCATCAAAAATTGTACACCAGCGTGGCAATTCTCAACGTGTGAATCACATATCATTTGTTCAATCAACGGATGAGTCCCATGTAATAGTACTGGCAAACGGAAGCCATATTCGTCGCTGCTGTAAATCAATTTTGTTTTCACACGCAGGATTCCTTCTACTTCAGATACCTTCAGACCAGGTATAGAACTCGGCCTGAACTAATTTCAAAAGCGCCAGCTCCGCTTCATCGATCTCCTTCACAGAAAGTTCGCCCTTTACTTTCGTTGAAGATCGGAGGTTGTTGATGAACCTTCTAATCCACGCCATCATCCGCACATTTTTTATGAACGAGGAGAAATATTTCATGTACCAATGATCGGTACTCTTAACTGTTGTCACAACAGCAATTTTCTTTCTTTCCGCACAGATTTCTTCTTCATTCAGGTCTTTATACCTGGAAGGCCAAAATTCTTCGGAGAGTTTTAACCAGGAAGGGCCCTCCCACCATCTAGACTGTATCAGTCGGGATAGGCTGCATCCTCTGGAGGGTAAATCAGCTGGATTGCACTCGCTAGGAACATATCTCCAATTTCCAGGATCACTAAGTCTGCATATCTCCTTCACGCGATTCCCGACAAAGGTACCCCACTGATCATCGCGCTTTATCCAAGCGAGGGCTGTTGTGGCATCAGACCAGAATACATTTTTGATATCTTTTAACTCTAGAGCTTCAAAGATCATCTTGTTTAATCGTGCTCCTACAACACAGGCTAAAAGTTCAAGTCTTGGTATCGTAGGTCTCTTGAGAGGAGCGACTCGAGACTTAGCCGCCATCATATGCACTTCAACTTTGTCACCAACCCGAGTCCGAAGGAAGACCACAGCAGCATAAGCTTCACTACTAGCATCAACAAACGTGTGTATCTGCCAGTCCTTCTGCGGTACCATCAATGGATTGAAATTCCTAGGAATTGCCATGCCTTTGTGCAGCTGAAGGTCGTCGAACCATAGGCTTAGTTCATCCTTGTAGTGACGGTCCAATTCATCGTCCCATGCCAACTTTAGAGTCCAAGCTTTTTGCAATAGAATTTTAGGCTTTATTAATATTGGACTCAGAAATCCAATAGGGTCATATATCTGAGCTAAGCAGGACAGGATACTCCTTTTGGTTATCTTGGGGGGTATGGCTACGGGAATTTCACATGACAAACAATCTTCCCTTTTATCCCAACATATACCAAGGACTTTAGATATCTCTGCTCTTTCAAAGGGGTAAGTATCGGAGGCCACGTCCAGACTATGCTCCCAACGGCTTAGCTCCAACCTAGCATTATCCATGATGGACGTTGCGGTCAATTTGAGATCTTGTAACTCTTCAAAAGAGTTCACGCTTGTGACTAAATTGTCCACATAAAAGGATTTCTGCAACCTCTGAGCTAACGGTTTATGTTCAGGTCGAACATTAGACAGGTGGTATTCGAGTACTGCCCCCAAAATGAAAGGACTACAGTTAACGCCGAAAACGACACGTCTATGTCTAAATACTTCTGTCTTTTCTCTATTTTGGGAATACCACAGAAAACGCAGGTAATCTCTGTCCCTTTCATTCACCTCAATCTGAAGAAACGCTTTCTTAATGTCTGCCACGACACCAAACTTGCCATTTCTAAACCTTAGCATAAGGTTGGGAATCATCTCTATGAGGTTAGGTCCCTTTTCAAGACAGTCATTTAAAGATGGGGATCTATAGACCTTGCTAGAAGCATCAAAGACAGGCCTGATAGGCGTAGTCCCACTGGAGAGTTTCACCACAGGACGATGAGGCAGGTAGAAGGCCTCAGCGTCGTGTTGTTCAGCTGGGACTTTCTCAATTATCCCATCATCCAACCAGCCTCGGAAAATATCATCATAGTCCTCATAAAGATTCAAAGAGATTAATTTCTTAGTCGTTTGTTCTAATCTCTTCAGAGCAACCTCCCTGTTGTCCGCGATTTTAGCTTTCTCTACAGTCCACGGGAGGGAAACAACATATCTTCCTGAAACAGAATGTTGGACTGTTTTTAGAAAATGTCGACGCGCCAGTGCGTCTCTCTGATCTCTCTGTTTAACCTCAATAGGATCCATAATGCCAAGAACATCGAGATTCCACAGATTAGTTATACTGCTCTCCGAAATTGTCATCGTTGTAACATGATGAGCGAGTGAAACGTCACTACCTGGCTTACATTCACCCATTAAAGTCCATCCGAAACGCGTCTGCGACGCAGTCAAGCCATTTGACAACACACAAGATTTCATCATGAAAATAGATCCCAATACATCGCATCCTAGAAGTATTTCAATTTCCATGTCATCCTTTCCAATATCAGGAACCCAGATTTTGCGGGCTTTGAGTTCTTTCAACCATGGCCCGCGGCTCAATCTTGGTAGGTTACCACAGATTTTTTGTTGGTCAAGAAGCTTCGTAACCATCTTAAAATTCCCCGATGCATGACCCAAATTGACTCTGTATTCTTGGTGAACACTTTCACTAGTATGACCTCCAAACACCACATGTTTAAGTGATTCCTGGCCAATGGGAGATAGTCCGAGATCCTGGGCAGTTTTAGACAAAATATAGGATCGTTGGGAACCTGTGTCAAGGAGGGCACGCACTACTTTCGCCGAAGTCGCACCTTCGACTTTAATCTTCAGAGTCTGTAGCAAAATCAGAGACGAAGCGCTAAGACCGGAGAATGAAACTCCGTTTTCAACTGTAGGAGAAACGTCACAGTCTTCCACCTGTTCCTTGTCTTCATCCGCTGACTCTCGTCCAGGAGCATTAAGAGGGCATAAAATATCAAGGTGCTTCTTCTTACATCGAATACATTCAGTTATGCGCCTTCTACAATTAGAAGAGATATGACCTGGTTGGAGGCAGGAGAAACAACATTTAGCGTTTTTAATACGCTCTCTTCTTTCTTTAATGCTCATTCTGCGCGCAGCAAGACATTCTGTGTTCTTATGATCTTTATTACAAAAGATGCAATTCTGGGCACGTCCAGCAAAGAGTCCAGAGGCCGTAGGTATCTTTGCAGGATGTGATTGTCTGCCCACGTTTCTATCTTGTTTCAGAGATCTAAGTCCAAACTTGGATCCAGCTAAGGCTCTGTCTTGTTCTGCTGCAGCTTCCTTTTGGAGAAACTCCATAATTAGGTCAACTCTAGTTTGAGTCGAATCATTAGCATCTATCTTGACATCATGGAGGGGGCTTCTTTGCCAAGCCTTCATGAGTTCCTCTGAGAGACATGCCTCAATCATTGGAAATATAAATACAGACATCTGTCTGGCCTCAATCTTTAAGGATTCCAATGCTCTCAAATGAGTCACCAACTCATCATAAAACGAAGTCACCTTCAACTGTTGTTTGGACGAGCAATCGATCATAAGGCGTATAAGGTCCCCGACATAGACTTGTTGCAACAGTTCAGGCCTTCCAAATCTTTCTGTCAAAGTTTCTATAACTTTGGGGTAATTCTCGGCAGTCAGGGGGTAACTATCAACCAGTTTACTAGCTCTGGTTCCCGGCGACAGAGATTGCACAAGATATTGAAACTTGTCGCTGTCTTCTAAAGTAGGATCGACATGTATCTTGTTGAACTGTGCCCACCATCCCAACCAATCTTTTATTTCTCCTGTAAACTTCTTTAATTCTATCTTGGGTAGTTTTACAGTTCTATGGTGTGAGCTAGAAGCGAAGCTCACTTCACTGGTCGTGGGACTGGATGCAGTGATCCTGGGTTCAACAAGAGCGAGACATTTTTTATATATCCTCTTATATCTCTGGGTATATTGCAAGGCTTCCTCATCGTCTTGCTCTAGTTCCTCTTCGCTAACGTCTGAAGTTAGCATGAAGTCTCTTATCTTGCCTTGGATCACAAGAAGCTCACTGTGAGTTTCTTCAATGATCTCTCTATTATATTCAATGTCCTCTACTGGTATCGGTGGAGTACCTGACAGAAGCTCTTCTGTCGTCTTCAAGCTGTGAGTTAGTCGCTTTCTAAGTAAATTTCTATGTCTTTTTAAAATTTCCATTTTTCAAAAAAACACTATAAGCATAAGGTAAACAAAAGGTACTTATCTTAAGTCTTGAACTTGTACTCCGCCGTTAATCCACTTGATCTTGCCTTGTCAGAAGCCCACCCGGGGAGGCCACTTTGTGTAGAAATGTAGGGTAGTCGGTTCACAAAACACTGAGCGAGATTCGGTAGAAGAATTCGCTGTGATGATTCTTTGTGGGCTGTTGCAAGGATTTAAATAAGATCACTAAATAGCAGAAAGGAGGGGGTAAAAATCTCCTTCTAACTAACTTTATTTAATACATATTAAGAGGACAGAGGAAAACACGCGACTGGTGGGTAGCAAAACCAGCCGTGTTCTAATGTTTATGTCGCGGCTCCTTTGATGCAGGCAGGGGCCGCCGTGTTTACACAGCTGTCTGGGCTGCGTCCGGGATAATGGATCTCCACCATTCCACACAAGTAGCGTTTCTTACTGACTACATGGTGAAATGAGGTGGAACTTGGAGACAGCCGGCGACGCGCTGATGGGGAACTCACTGGAACTGACTGCTGTTGCTAAGGCCGGTCTTATTTATACGACAGCTCTGACAAAGAGAATTGGGTCATGCACGTGTCGAGGGACACCGGACACTGGCGACAGTCTGTCGCTTCCAATCTATCTTTAGAAGTTACTTTGTAATTCTCTCAATCTTGCTTTTAACTTAGCTTTTAATCTATTATATTTTATTTATTCATCCTCAGTACATTACATATGGTGGTGCAAGGAGACATGTCAATTATGCGTATAATTAGTTATAGTTTATAATTAGTTCTATATACAACATGACAAGCTTGTTATATGAATTACATAATATAGGGTTATTGGTTTAAATTATCATATATATATATATTCAGCAATACCTCCCTGTAAAGAACACCTAATTGCAGAGCCAAAGTGTCCTTTAGGGAGAGTTTCAAAATTGTAAAAATGGTAATTTTGCAAATGAAAGCTGTCGTTTGTGGAAAGGTGTCCGCTAAAGGGAGATTCTACTGTATTACCTTCGATTTCAAAATAAAATACATAGACCCCTTCCAGAAAGTTGAAATATAGACGCTTTTGATTTTCATCTCCCAGAAAAACTCCTCTTCGTTCAATCCACTGGACAAGTATCCTCCCATCACGCGCATTAATATCTTAACCAAAGTCTTTGAACGATGCATTCTAGTGAGGCTGTAGTGGCGCTAATCTACTTATATAATTGCCTTATTCTGTCTGTATGTCTGAAGCTCACGGATAGAATGCGCGCCCATTGGCTGCCGGCGAACACGTGTCCTCCCTGCCCCCCTCTAGACAACCCTGTTATCAGCAGTGTGTTACATCCACCTGTCTATAGCGCCATTCTAGACAACCCTGTTATCAGCTGTGTGATACATCCACCTGTCTATACAGACCACCCTGTCTATAGCGACCACTCTAGACAACCCTGTTATCAGCTGTGTGATACATACACCTGTCTATACAGACCACCCTGTCTATAGCGACCACTCTAGACAACCCTGTTATCAGCTGTGTGATACATACACCTGTCTATAGCGGCCACTCTAGACAACCCTGTTATCAGCTGTGTGATACATCCACCTGACTATACAGACCACCCTGTCTATAGCGGTCACTTTAGGCAACCCTGTTATCATCAGTGTGTTACAATCACCTGTCTATACAGACCACCCTGTCTATAGCGGTCACTTCAGGCAACCCTGTTATCAGCAGTGTGATACATACACCTGTCTATACAGACCACCCTGTCTATAGCGGCCACCCTAGACAACCCTGTTATCGGCTGTGTGATACATACACCTGTCTATAGCGGCCATTCTAGATAACCCTGTTATCAGCTGTGTGATACATACACCTGTCTATAGCGGCCACTCTAGACAACCCTGTTATCAGCTGTGTGATACATCCACCTGTCTATACAGACCACCCTGTCTATAGCGGTCACTTTAGGCAACCCTGTTATCATCAGTGTGTTACAATCACCTGTCTATACAGACCACCCTGTCTATAGCGGTCACTTCAGGCAACCCTGTTATCAGCAGTGTGATACATACACCTGTCTATACAGACCACCCTGTCTATAGCGGCCACCCTAGACAACCCTGTTATCGGCTGTGTGATACATACACCTGTCTATACAGACCACCCTGTCTATAGCGTCCACCCAAGACAACGTTTGTAAAATATATTCGCACTCGGGTAAACCCCGGGCGTTGCCCGGGCCATTCGTCTAGTATATAAATAAACACTGCTGGATTTCGTCCCCGCAATTTGGCTTCTTTCCTAAGTTTTCACTGAAGGACTCCTTGACTCTATCAATACCTATTTATTTATTTGGGATTTGGTTTTATTGCCTTGTGTTTATAATCTATAATACAAATTGTGCCTTATAAAGAAGTATATCTAATGTTGTAAAAATTTGCTTTTAAAAATTATAGCCAATTATCAATGGTATCGAATTATCTTTTGGTCGAAAGTTGGTTATTTGATAGGCTGGAGGTTGGGACATGAAAACATGGTTGAATTATCGCAGGGGTTGAATTAATGAGGTTTTATACCCACAAGGTAATAAGATCAAATCTAAATAAATAATGTATGATGTTTCGGTAACAATGGTGTTACCATCATCAATGGCAACAATGCTGTTTATTTGGTCTTATTACCTGAGCTTATAATCTATTGATGAGACAGAGATGCAATTCTCAGTGGGTTTATTTGGGGAAGTGATCTATCATCTGAGTGGGCCACCATCCAAGGCTCAGTCCAACGCTGGGTTTGTGGTCCGGTCCAAGAAGGTCGTTGAGTTCTGGGTCTTGCCGGGCCGGTTGTAGGAGAAGCAGGACATGTTAAAACAAATAAATCACAGTGTATTCTGATCGAGGGGTTAGAGATAACTGGCACGTTATCTCTAACTTATTTCTGTGAAAACGGTGTGCAAAACAGTCAAATACAAATTATACGCATCATCTCTGTGGGGTGCCATTTATAAAATAAATGATAATATATAACAGAATAAACAAAAATAAAATTAACAACAAAATAAATAGTTTTTCAGATCACATGTACCATCCATCAGGTCAGCTACTTATTGACACACAACACAATAATCCAAATTGTACCTTATTAGTGGTTTCATACTATACAGTATTCAACCTGTTTGATAAACTTGTATTAATTGAATGGTGGCATCTTGGAACCAGTACTGGCTAACAACACACATCTGATGCTAAGTGGTTTAAGCTACCTGTGGTGTTTACATCAGTACCCTGTGGTATCAGAGGATCTGCCTGGTACAGAGCAGGAGGGACAAGCACCGGTTCTGTCCTCCCAAGTGAACAACAGTTTAATTTCCAGACTTAAGTCTGGTCATCTACTGACAATGACTTTCCAGAATGGTTGTAAGGTTTTCCCACTATGTACTAAGTGTAATTCTCAACATGCAACCCCCAAAAAACATTATTGACTGTATTGACTCATCCATTGATGAGCTCTAATCATCCCTAGCGGACAACATCAAAAGTTTCAAGCTCTGATAAGGCACAATTTGGATTATAGATTATAAACACAAGGTAATAAGATCAAATCCAAATAAATAAATAGTGTGTGACGTTTCGGTAACAGCGTTGTTACCATCTTCAGACAAAAGTACTGAATGAGAAAAATTTTACCACAGCATGTTTTTAAATAGTTCCTGTTATCAAGTGTGTAAACAAGATAACAGATAAGAAGAAGATATTTATCTGATAAACAGATGGGATAAACACATGATGAATATTATTCTTAGAATTAAAAGTTTTTCAAATATAATTAAAAGAATATCTATAAATATCATTTATATTTCCTCTTTCTTCCATTCTGTTAATTGTAGCACATTTCTTTTGAATGAAAAAGGTTCTTTAAATTGTCTCTTAAAATAATTTTTCTCATAATCTAGTATCTTTGTTTCTTTTAGGTTAAAATTATTATGTCCTGTAATTTCTCTATGTTCTACAAGTGCAGAATTCTCAATTTTATCCCATTTCAGAGCATATTCATGGTTTTTCATTCTTTCTTTTAAAGTTCTGGATATTTGTCCTACATAACATTGGTCACATTTTTCACATTTCACTTCAAAAATTAAACCTGCTCTATTTGGTATGTGAGTGTTCTTATGGTTGCTGATATATTGAGAGATAGGGTTACATTGTTTCCATGCAATGTTTATTTTTTCATACTTTTTGAATATATTAGAAAAAAAAATATTTTAAGAGACAATTTAAAGAAGCATTTTCATTCAAAAGAAATGTGCTACAATTAACAGAATGGAAGAAAGAGGAAATATAAATGATATTTATAGATATTCTTTTAATTATATTTGAAAAAAACTTTTTATTCTAAGAATAATATTCATCATGTGTTTATCCCATCTGTTTATGTAAGAATAAAACAGAGGTTGGATCTCAGAAAGTATGTTTAATTATCAAAAGATTATATTTAGATGACAAACAATAGAGAGTTAAACGAGGTAAGCGGTGGCAGTCAACAAGCAAGCAAATCTGAAACCTATATACAGTTACGTAATGTCTGGGGGAAGTGGCCGTTGCTAAGCGACAGCCGAGGTGCGAGTCACTTTTTCAACACTCCCACCTGACGAGCACTCCGTTGTTTCAAACAGTCCAAGTTGGCTCCTTAGTCTTTTATGCCTTTCTGGAGGTAGAGCTTTCGTAAATATGTCTGCAGCAAAATCAGCATCGGAAAAACCTATCAGGGTTGAAGTGCAGGAACTCCCACCAAAACAAATACCGATGTTTTTCGTAGCTTTTAAGTATCCAAATATTTTCTTTACTGCGGTCCAAAGTGAAGGTCCTGGGTTGTT
This sequence comes from Cordylochernes scorpioides, assembly GCA_030710605.1. Classification (NCBI taxonomy): domain Eukaryota; kingdom Metazoa; phylum Arthropoda; class Arachnida; order Pseudoscorpiones; family Chernetidae; genus Cordylochernes; species Cordylochernes scorpioides. The sequence continues at coordinate 92,477,234 of CP092870.1, forward strand.
CATAAATTGGCTAACCCTGCTGACTGCGTAGGCAATATCAGGTCTAGTTCCAGTCATGAGGTACATAAAACTACCAATTGTCTGTCTGTATGGAATCTTGTTCATTTCTTCAATTTCCTGATCATCCTTTGGGCACATCTCTTTTGTTAGTTTTGAGTAAGGATCAGAAGGTACAGATTGTAACTTAATATCAAGAAGGTTGTAATGTTCAAGTGTTCTTTCAATGTATGAGGCTTGATGCAGAAATAACATTTTAGTTGTTCTATCTCGATATATTTGTAGGCCAAGGAAATAATCGGCAGTAAAAGTTTTTATTTCAAAATTGGAATTTAAGTACTGTACTATATCATCTAAATGTTGTTTATTTACACTGCAGATTAAGCAATCATCTACATATATTGCAAGTAATATGTAAGCCTGTTTACATTTCATTGTATAGACACATGAATCTGATATGCTAGGTTTGAGATCAAACTTAATTAAAAACTCATGAAATTTCTTGTTCCACATCCTGGGGGATTGCTTAAGACCATAGATGCTTTTCTGAAGAGAGCAAACATGATTTGGAAAATCTGGGTTTTCATAACCTTGGGGTTGTTCCATGTAAAGTTCTTCTTCCAAATCACCATTCAAGAAGGCAGATTTTACATCAAACTGAATCATTTCCATATCAAGTGATGCACAAAGTGATAAGATTGTTCTAATTGAATCGAATTTTACTACTGGAGAAAAAGTTTCACCATAATCAAGTCCTGGTTTTTGTGAATAACCTTTCGCAACTAGTCTAGCCTTAAACATTTTATTTGATCCATCTGCATTTTGCTTTATTTTGTATACCCACTTGCATGCAATAGCTTTTCTGTCTGATGGTAGTGTCACATACGTCCATGTTTGATTTTTCATCAAGGAATTGAATTCATCGTCCATAGCTAGTTTCCACTGTTTTGAGTTTTGTCCTACAATTGCATCTTCATAGTTCAATGGTTCTTGGTCATGGACATAACAAGCATATGAAATAGCTCTTGTACAGCTGGTTGATGTTTGTTCATTTTCTCTGATTCTATTCCTGAGAGGGTATCGACATGATTCTTCTGGTTTGGAACTGGTATTTGTGTTATCAACACTTTCTTCACTGTATATAGTTACCTGCTCTTGTTGGTTATCCTGAATATTTTCTGATGTATTAGCTTCAGTAAATATTACATCTCTGCTTATGATAATTTTTCTAGCAATAGGATCCCACATTCTATAATTTTTGTTAGTTTCAGTATATCCAACAAAAAATGTACGAATACTCTTTTTGTCTAATTTCTTTCTGTTATCTTTTGGTATATGCACATAAGCGTTACATCCAAAAGTTTTCAAATGTAAGATGGAGGGTTTTCTCTTGTACCATATTTCATAAGGTGTAGAATTTCCCAATACTTTAGTAGTACATCTATTTAAGAGATAGACTGCTGTGTTTACGGCTTCAGCCCACAGTTCAAGCGGCATTTTTCTTCCATGTAACAAGCATCTAGCTGATTCAACTATTGTTCTGTTATCTCTTTCAGCAATTCCATTCTGTTCTGGGGTATATGGAGCAGTGAGTTCATGAACAATTCCTAGAGATTTTAGATAATCAGAAAAATTCTTATTTAAGAATTCTGTGCCATTATCTGTTCTGAATCTTTTTATTTTATTTCCAGTTTCAGTCCTAACTCTTTTTACAAATTCTTTAAATTTCTCAAGAACATCTGATTTATGCCTAATGAAGTAGGCCACTCTAAATCTTGAAAAATCATCCTTGAATGATACAAAATATAATGATCCACCTGGTGATCTTTTACTCATTGGTCCACAAACATCTGAATAGATCAGCTCTCCTGGATAGGTCGAATTTGGACTTGTTGACGCGTGAAAAACCTTTCTATTTTGTTTTCCATAGATGCATGCTTCACATAGTAAAGAATCAGGCTTTTCTCTAATTTTAATGTCGTCTTCAAAAACATTATTTTCAAACATTTGGGTTAATTTTATAGGATTTACATGACCCATTCTTTGATGCCATATATCTAGACTTAACTGAGCAACATGAGTTTGTGAAGATTGCTTTGCTTTAATAAAAATTCTATAAAGATTTGAATTGTCCTTTATTCCAGTAACTAGCACTTTCGAATTTTTAGTCAATTTTATCTGATTTCCTTTACAAATGAGCGTCAAACCATGTTTTGTTGCAGTAGATATTGAGAAAAGATTAGTCTCCAATTCAGGTACATAGAGAACATCCAAAAGAGTTGCATTAATTTTCTGACTATCAACATAAGAAAGAATATCAATATTTCCCTTACCTTTTGCATAGATCTGCTTTCCATCTCCAAGGCACACAGGATGAACACCTTCTGGTATTTCTTCGAACGTAGAGAACCATTCTCTTCTGAAAGTCATGTGATCCGTTGCTCCAGAATCTGCAATCCAGGAATCCTTTGTTTCAGCGAGGAAGGCACTTGTCTCAGCTGAAAAAGCACAGCTATCATCTCTGGATGAAGAACTTGGCTGTTGTCCTTTTTGTTCTTCCTTTCTTTTATAGCATTCTTTCCACCAATGTCCTTTCTTCTTGCAATATCCACAGTGTGTGTTCTTCTTTTTATCTTTAATGGATTGTTGATGCTGCTGTTGTTTGTTGGAAGCTGTTGAATATCTGTTGAACTTTGAAAAAGTCATCAAGGCATTATCTGGTTTAGAATTTCCTGAAGAATCCCAATGATCCTGTAAGCTTTCTTCTTTCAGTAATCTTGCCGTCAAGTTTTCTAGTGTCTTTTCTTCTGATGAAACTGAATCCCATGCTGTTATGAAATTCTTGTATTTATCAGGCAAGCTGCAAATTATCTTTGTAATTAGGGCAACATCAGAGATTGGCTCACCTAGATCTTTCATTTGTTGTGCCAGAGTTTCAACTTTGGAAATATGAGTAGCAATGTCATCATTTGGATTCATTTTATATTCGAAAAATCTTTGTTGCAGCAAATATTTGTTTGTTTCAGATTTCAGTTCATATATTGTTGATAATTTCTTCCACATTTCTGCTGAAGTCTGGCAATTAACAATCTGTTGAAGATATTTAAACTCTAGAGCAGTAGTGATCAGCATTTTGGATTTTGCATCTTTCTTTTTCCAGTTAGAGAATTTTGCAATATCCTCTATTTCAGGTTTTACCTCAGAGCCATCAGTTATACTGAGAAGATCTTTTGCTTCTAGAATAATCTTCATTTGAAATTTCCATAGATGAAAATTATCGCCGTTGAATTTTTGAATTTGTGGAAGTTCAGTTGTCATCTTGAGCAAGCAAACGAATTTCAGCTTAGATAAACAAAAATATTTGATACCAACCAAGCTCTGCTGCCATGTAAGAATAAAACAGAGGTTGGATCTCAGAAAGTATGTTTAATTATCAAAAGATTATATTTAGATGACAAACAATAGAGAGTTAAACGAGGTAAGCGGTGGCAGTCAACAAGCAAGCAAATCTGAAACCTATATACAGTTACGTAATGTCTGGGGGAAGTGGCCGTTGCTAAGCGACAGCCGAGGTGCGAGTCACTTTTTCAACAGTTTATCATATAAATATCTTCTTCTTATCTGTTATCTTGTTTACACACTTGATAACAGGAACTATTTAAAAACATGCTGTGGTAAAAATTTTCTCATTCAGTACTTTTGTCTGAAGATGGTAACAATGCTGTTACCGAAACGTCACACACTATTTATTTATTTGGATTTGGTCTTATTACCTTGTGTTTCAAGCTCTATAAGCATGATACCCTAATATGATTGAGTGGAGATAAGAAAGAAGAAGAGAGGATCTGCCAGTAGACCCAGCCTCCATATGTTGTTGGGAATAGATTCTTGGGAAAAAATTATCCAAGGACATATTTCTTAATTTTTAATACAGTAGAATCTCCCTAAAAAGGAGAACACCTTGTTGCATAGCCAATGTGCCCTTTAGAGAGAGGTGTTCTCTTGCTGGAGAGTTGTTAAATAGTGAAAATGGTCATTTTAGTGATGAAAACTGTCTTTTTGTAGAGAGGTGTCCTCTAGCAAGAGTGTCCTCTAATGGAGGTTCTACTGTATCTCTAGCTTTTCGAGCTTCAATGCCCCAGACATTATAGATAAAAATATTCCTGAAGATGGGGGAAAAATCATGAAAGCTGAAATATAAAAAATTGTATTTTAGAAATAAATTCTTTGATGATTTTTGGGCAAATAAAATAATGCAAGGGATTATAATTTTTTAAAATAATCAGTGTGCTGAAATATAGTCAGTTATGATGATGAACTCACCATGATCTCACTTCTAGTGGACATTTATTTTCAAGACTGAGGGGAGTGTGTTGATTTAAAAGTGTGGATAACAAAATGCTCTAGAAAAATGTCCATTACAATAGAACCTCCAAGAGAAAACACAATTTTACTAAAGGTTACCTCTCTATAAAGAAGTTTTCATTTGCAAAATTAACATTTTTACTGACATGTGGTGCACTTACAGTAAAAAGCAGTCGCTAACTACCCACCATGATTATCATGGCCTGTACCACGTGTACTAGGGATAAGCAAAAAAAACACATTTTTACTATTTTACAACTCTCCAGTAAGAGGACATCTCTCTGTCTAAAGGACACTTTGGCTCTGCAGCATCGAGGCATCTTTTACAGAGAGGTGTAGTAGTGATGTTGCAATGAATTATAATCATAAATACATATAATTCTGCACAAATTTCAACAGAAAATTCTGATCCTTTTGAATTAAAGAAGTCATACTGTGGTATGTAGATAAATACAATTTTATAATTGAAACAAGTTTGTTATCTTGTGGGGAAGATAGGGCTCAACATACATAAAACATTATATATACTCTTCAAGGAATAATAAAGCAAGCTTACAGACAACCCAGAGAGAGACGGGAATGTATAGTCCGGTTACTTAAGATACCAGCAACATTCCAAGGATCGACCACTGGGGTCCGTCAGTTAACACTTCGGGACTTTTAGGACAGTTGGGGATTGTGTGCGACACGAACGGCCGCCCAGCTGTGCCAGGCCCGTCTCTCTCTCTTTCTCTGGTTGCCTGGGTTCCTTTTCCAACTTGTGGTGTGTTTTTTTCTTTCTCTTCCCACCTTATTAAACCACATATATATACAGTTAAACCTGTCTATAGCGCCCCCTCTTGGGACTTACCAAGATAGGGTGCTATAGAGAGCGGGTGCTATTTAGTGGGGGCGCTAAAAACAGGTTAAACTGTATATATAATTTTGTTTTGAAAATAGAGCAATCCATATTTAAATCATTAGATAATAAAAAGGTATATATTGGATTTAATAAAAATTTATTTTCCAATATTTTCGGTTGGCTCAACGCCAAAGGCGTTACATTTTTAGACATTACAAACATCAATGCATTACATTTTTTGTATAAACCATATAAATAAATTTATTTAAGGACCTGATATAAAAAAAACATATTTACATATATATGAAAACAAAATATTTACAAAAATATCTCTCTAATGACATATTTACATATAAGGTTCAAGTATCAACAATAGCACTTGGGATCTTTAAAAGGTTTCTTTCTGGAAGAAGATAATGGTAAAACTTCCTACTAATGAGAAATCTATTTGATTATCAAATATTTTAATCAAAAATTACATGTTCTGATATCACGTGACTTTTAATGAGAGATCCAGGAGTTTCTGTGTTTTTAGGTGGTCCTTCATGGGAGGTTCAATGATTCATAGGTGATTCTATGTAATACATTTTGGGTATCCCCTTATTGTTTCTGCTCATAAGCCAATTAGAAACAAGTGCATTTACATGGGTGAAGGGGAGGGGGATGAAGGTAGAGATAAACTTGGCTAGAAATCTCCCTACCTCCCATATTAGCCAAACCAAAGAGCTTATTCTCAATCTACGATCTAAACCAATGAGGGGAAATGGCTAAAGGTATGTTCTACCAAGGGTAACATGAAGATATCTGGGGTGATTTGGCTGAATTCTAAATCAAACCCAACCTAAATTAACATCAAAATTTGACCCAATTGGTTTATTTTTTTTTATATCACAAGCTTCAACAAATCAGAGGCAGTGTTTCATATGCAGACAAATATAGAGATAAGAAAGAAAATAAATATCTCCGGGATAAGCCTGTAACATCATATAAGAGTTGATAAAGAACAATTTGGATTATAGCTTCAAGAAAATAAGAATTAATCCAAATAAATTGATAATGTGTGACATTTCAGTAGCAGCGTCGTTACCAAAACATCACATACTAATTTATTTGGATATTAGGTCTTATTTTCTTATATCACACAAAAGTAATTTTTGTTATCATTAAAAACAAGGTAATAAGACCAAATCCAAGGGAATAAATATATACGATGACATCGCATGGCGTTTGAAGCTGAGAGCTCTACCTTACCCTACAAGAAATGGAAAATCTTCCTGCACCGCCTGCGGAGGACCCCCAGATATCCGGCATCGCTATACAGAATGTGCTGTGACGAAACCATTTATCGACAACGCTATTGAAGAATGCCGAAACGTCGACCCTCTATACAGGTTCACTCTTTCTAAATTCATCTTCGACAAGGAAAAGATCGAATTACGACGTATTTTAAACAGAACAAAATACGATATTTATAAATTTTTCATCAATGTAGATTTTAATTGTACCCCCTCCCCCACTAACTCTTAAAATTGTAATGTCGTTTTTATGACTTAATAAAAATCGATTTTGGTTGTTGCAAATAAATAAATAAATAGTGTGTGATGTTTTGGTAACAACGCTTATTTATTTGGATTTGATCTTATTACCTTGTGTTTATAATCCAAATTGTGTCTTATCATGTTATCATAAAAAAAAAAAAAAACTTTTTAAGGATAATTAATGAGATAATCAAAATAGGGGATCGTCTTCATCACATTTCTTCAATTTGGAGACAACCTCTCGTTCCAGGAGCATGACTCTTCGAAACAAGTTGAGAGGTTGGCATTCGATGTATTTGGCGGAGAAATCCAGTAACCAGGAGAATGCCTTTGGTAATTTGCTGAGACATTCATCTGCACGTTGGGAATGGATAAGAAAATTACAGTACCATGGTTGGAATAAGATCTTCCCATTTCTCTCTTCTGGTTTCAAATAGTCTAAACTGGAATTGTACATTCTGGTAGAATGGAATTTATTAAACATAAAGAAAAGTGATTGTTCAGAATCTGTTTGAATATTTGCTATAGTCTCAAATACTCTGCTTATTCCTGTACTTGATTTTATATTAAAGGGTACAAAAATATCTGGATGTTCCGTGCAAATTTGTGTGATGTAGTTCCGCCAGTCATTCCAAACAAAATTGTTCTCGTTTTTTTCCTTATTCAGTGACCTCCCATAATTACTCAGGATTTCTTCCTGTTCATCATTAAGAACAAATATTAATTTAAGGGCTATAATTATCTTAGCCATTGCTGTCAACTCAAATGTACAATTTTTCACTTTAAATTCTAAATTTTTAATTATTTTAAACAGTTCTTTTGGAAGAGAGAGATCCATTAGAAATCTTTGAATTAAAAATGTCTCATCTGGTTCTAATATTGAATGATTGATTCCAAGTGTTTGTGCTAACTTCTCTGTCAGATCTGATAATGTACATAAATGTGGCAATCTTTTGATATCAATTATATGGAATGATGGATATTTATTTTTTAAATATTCTTGTACATATAAATAAACAATTTGACCTCTTTTTGCCCATCTCAATAAATCTAACAAGGTAATTTCTTGTTTTATATGTCTTAAGCCTATAAAAGAAAAAGACAATGTTTTTGTGAGTATCGATACATCTAACTTATCCTCATTTTTAATTATTGTACCATTTCTAGGTTTTCTTGATAATTTTCTTCTTTTAGGTTTCTTATTATCTATAGAAATGTTTGTATCTTTAACATTCATCCCTTTAAATTTGATCATTAAATAGTTAATCCAAAGTGTTTTGACTACATCTTTTAAATCTTTTGAGAATCCTAATTTTATCAAGGAATTAACTTGTTCACGTAAAATAACATTAATGGCTTCTGGCGTTTCATATATATCATTGGATTCTGGTTCCTCGTTATATTCACGCTTTCCAGTAGTCTTCGGTTTACTTTCGGATACAAATGATGTTTGAGTATTTGAAACACGTGAGTCACAAGTATAATCAGGTTCATCTAATTCAGGGTCAAAATGTTCATCGTCTATATTTTGGTCCATAAGTTATAATTATTTTTAAATATATATATATTATAAGATGTGAACATACTAAGTTTGAAACAAACCAATTTAAAAATAGCAGGTTGAAAATAAACAAAGTGATGTTTATATTTTGAATTATGATGATTTATTTTTTCATTGATATATAGTTTTTTATATATATATATATATATATATATATAACTTTTAATTAGACATTTTAAATTTATATTTAGACATTTCCATTTTAATTTAGGCGCTTTCATTTTTAATTTAGACACAAGGACTTTTCTATATATTCTCAATTTAAGAGCATTTTAAAAGAGCTAAAAAAATATTGAATATAATTTTTATTATAAGAAACAAGGGTTTGAAATGGGAATAGCGAAGTTTGACATCATTTTTATCAGGTGGAATATTAATAAATAATTCCGCATTTTCTTTTCTTTTTCGCTTAGTTTCATCTGATTTTAAGTTGATCGATTCAATAGATGACTTTTTCAGAGTTATTTTAAACTCTTTTATTGCATTGATTATTGTTGTTTGCGACACTTCTAGATTTAAGATATTTTCAATTCATCTCTTGATTTTTTAAAAAAAAAGTTATACTATAATTCGAAACTATTTTAGTCGCACAAGATTTTTTTTTTTTGAAATTAGACAATTTTTCCATTGCAGTAAGGGCAGTAAAAAATTGTCTAATTTCAAAAGAATCTTACGCGTCTTAATAATTTCGAATTTTAATAACAGATGGCGCGCTAGTGCATCATATGATACTATAATTATTTTGTATATACTTTTCAAAATAAAATCTAAATCGCTTATGGAATATTTTTTTCTGTCTGAATCTTCCTTTCTTTATTAATTTTAATCAGCCTTCTTTTTATAATTTTGATTAGCTGAACTATAATTGATGCTCAATAACTTAGAAGCTTTCGCATAGTTTCATCATTTAAGCATACCAACTTAAGCATACCAACTTGATTGAAGTTTCCTTTGATATTGCTTGATATGAGCCTCTATTCATTTTAAAATTATTTTAATATTATATTTAGTGTTGTCATAGTTGTGTTTTGAAGTGTCTTAAATAAAGATTATAAAAAAGTCCATGTGTCTAAATTATAATGAAAAATGTCTAAATTGAAATGAAAATATCTAAATTAAGATTGAAAATGTCTAAAAAACAAAGGGAAGCGTCTAAATTAAAATGAAAACGTCTAAATATAAATAAAAAATGTCTAATTAAAAGTTAAAAACCCCTATATTTAATTTTTAAAAATTATTATACATTTATATAAAAATTTGTTAGAATTAATAATGTACTTGATATTTTAAAATTTTTATTTATTTATTTCGTCTCAATTTACAGGTGTTACATTCGAGCACAGCTCGCGAGTCACCTTGTCCTGGCTATTTACACATGGCGAGTTGGTGAAGTAGAAGTGGTCCCCCTAGGCCTTGCAGGAGGGCAGCTGTTGGGCGATGAGCTCTTGACTAAGTGTCAGGGCCGGGTCGTCGGAATCGGGGATTGATATCTCCTTTATTTTGTAGAATATCTTGTATGGTTGGATTATTTGAATTTTGCATTTGAAGGTATAATTTCTTAACGGAAGTTTGGTACATATCTTCTAGATCGGGTTGGTTCAAGTCCTCCTTCAGTATCTTGTTTGATAGGTTGAATGGAGCTCCTATACTTGTCCGAAGGCAGATTCTCATAAATGCGTTTATCCTATTTTTGTTTGTGGTTGTAATATATTTACACCAAATTGGGAGTGCGTATGTTACTATCGGGAGGATACAACTTCTGTATAGAGTAAACTTTTGTTTTGTAGTCAATTTGCTTCTATAGTTGAACAGGCTTGATAATGTTATTTTTGCGATTTTTGCTTTCTTTATGATATTTTCGACATGCATGTTGAATTTCAACTTGGAGTCTAAGGCAACTCCAAGATATTTAACGCTGTCAGTCCAGTTAATAGGGCTCTGGTTTACCTTTAGGATGGATTGTGGCTTGAATTTTTTATTGTCTAGTGGAGGAAAAAATATTGCCTGAGACTTTTTTGGGTTGATGTCTAGTTTCCAATCATTGCACCATTTGGTTATACTGTTTATGTAATTTTGGAGTTGTGTAGTTATTATTCCTATTGATTTGGAGTTTGATAAAATTGCTGCGTCATCTGCGAAAAGTTTTATTTGACATTTTGGATGTGGAGGGTAATCGTTGATGTAGATGTTGAATAGGTAGGGTCCAAGGATAGAGCCTTGAGGGACTCCAATCTGGGTTGGTTTTGCCGTGGTTATATAATTCCCTTGCTTAATTGAAAAGGTTCTGTCCTGGTGATAGTTTTTCAAGAATTTGATAAAATCCCTTGGAAATTGATTTTTTTTGTTATTTTTGCTATCAAGCCATCATGCCATACTCTATCAAAGGCTTTGGTAAAGTCTAGAAAAACAGCACCTACTGCCTCCTTGTGGGACTTTCTTATTTGGATGTAGTCTATTACTGTGATTAGCTGGTGGGTTGTGGAGTGTCCTTTTTTGAATCCAAATTGTTGAGGAATGATAAAGTTAATAGAATCCATGTATGACTGCAATCTGCGAAGAACGATTCTCTCGTATACCTTACCGATGGTAGAGAGAAGGCTGATTGGTCTGAGATCTTCAGGTGATTGCTGGATAGACATGCTGGAGTCTGGCCTGGTACTGGTGGAGTCAAGTCAAGCACCATAGGTCAGTGGCTTGACTACAGGGAAGGGGTGTCTGAGTTCAGCTTGGACTCTGGCTTGCGTTCAAGTTGGCCACCATGGGACATGTGGCTCGACCACCAGGAAGGGGTGGCTGAATCCATATCAGACTAGCTCGGTAGGGCCACGTCATCCACCACAGGTCAGGTGGCTTGACCACAGGAAGGGGATCTCAGTCTCTGGCTTGGTGCTGCCAAGGCTAAAGGCGGCTTCAGGCTCCATCTCGACGCCTCAAAATCACTGAGGTTTGCGGCTTAGATGGACAAAGGTGGAACATGGTTAAGTTAGGTGGGGTTCTGGGTGATTTTGGCATATTATGGTCACGAGATGTCCTAACACAATTATAGATATTAATTCAATTTTATTTTATCACCATCATGTTCTGAGCTCCAGGAACCAAATGAAGTAAACGTAGATGGAATGTTTTGCTGTTGAATGATTGTGATGGCATGTTCGAGAAGGCCATCGCGAAGAAGCAGGACTGTAGGTCATCTGCCGCCCGAAAGAGAGAGCACAAGTTTCTTTGCATGTCAGTGAGGTATTTAATTCGATATACTAAGGAGTTTTTAGTATTTGTTTTTTATATAAAATTGTTAAAGCCTTCAAAGGAGGAACATATAATAAATTCTAAGTTTCTATCATTGGGAATTTGAGCAATTTAAATCTGAAAATTAATATAAAGTGTTTCAAATATTTATTATTAATGAACCAATATCTAATACCTTTGCGCATTGTGATATTGTAACCAATGAGGACCTTCTGAGGCGCGATTATTGCTAGTTGAAAACTTCACCCAATTAATGAACCTATGTTTGAAGAGTTTCTATAAAATTTTCTCATATCAATTTTTTTAGATATCTTGCTATTGAGATGGATATTGATGAATAAGAAATATTGTGTGTGTCTTGTAAATTGAAAAATTTAAATTCTCCAATGGGTTGTGAAAATGTCTTAAAATGAATAATAAGGGATATTCGCAAATTTTGTGATTTGTTAAAATATTATAGGTTTCATTCCATTCTTTCACTTCAATATGTATATAAATATATATGTGTCATAATTTGTACATAACTAGATGTAACCCCACCACAATATATGCAATGTATTGTAAAGATTTTAATAAAGGTTAGGCCTAGCGAATCTGGGAGAAAGGCCATCAGAGAAGAAACAATCATTAGCAGGTTTTCATTATTCAGGAAGCAAAAGTTATTACCCAGGAACTAATAAAACTGAGTTCAAGAACCTTCTTCTTCCGGGAGCATGTTAAAACAAGACAAAGGACTAGCTAAGATCCAATCAGAGTTCAGCAGGACTAGCTAATATCCAATTAGAGACGGCCACGACACGACTATTATCCAATGAGAGCCCTGAGGAGTTAACGAGTTAAATCTCGGACTCAAATTAGTTAGTCAGGACCTGGACAGCATCGAAAACAGTTGGGAGCTGGACCTGCCAGAGTTAGGAGCTCGCCACCATCTTCTCAGCACCCAGATAAGTCCAATCCTCAATATGTGAATAGCCATAGATATTAGTCAAATACTTCAATAGAATAACCCCTCTCTCCCTTGATCGCTGGCCTATTTTCTCAATCCAATCCTGTGTCCTCGTTATTTTCCCTTGTGAGAACACCTTACTATTTCAGCCAAACGACTGCGCCCACATCAACCACCAAGTAAGTCAACAGGGCCTTACTACTACTACTACAACAATCATCAATCACTCAATCAAACAACTCAACCACCAAAAAGGCCCGACACATTACATATGTATGTCATTATCCTTAGTAAGCTGGCATGTGAATGAACTGGTAAGTAGTGCTCGTTGGGGAAGATGGTGATATTCCTTCGCACGGGACATCAAGAAGCGGAGACAGGGCTATATGTCAGGTCCAAGCGGGTCGGAGAAAGCCAGACTGAACAAAGGTAGTCTCAAGCTTATACCTAGATACTGGAAACCTGCCCCAAAGGAGTGAGAGCGAGAGCTACCTGCGTATCTAGGATGGAGGCTCACTATGACTATGCTCTGAGCCAAGCAAAGGCGGCGGGGCGGCCGTGAACGGTCTCTTTTTATGCCAGCAAATCCCCACCCCAAGGGGGGAGGGGGGGTCAGCCTAACTCGCGTGGATCCTATCTCTTTGGTCTTCGCCCAAGACATTTGCCAAACTTATATAATTGCAAATTTCCGCATGAAGTAAATCTGTCCAAGAATTAAATACAAGAATAGTGCTATGTAATAAGTTGTTTTTGTTGTACATATTTTAATTATTTGTTACCACAGAGTGTGTGTAAGCCCACGGGTAAATAGGGCTAAAAAACAAGAAAAAAGAGTTCCTTTGTTTCAACATAAGTTTCCCTTTTAGATTATATCTCTCTCTTGTTAATCAATAAATATAATGTTTAATTAATAATTATTGGAATCAGTTTCATTAATAATACTAAGCAAAGTCAACAATTGGTAGCAGAGCGTGGTTTATTGATATAAAGCTCAAAAACGAAAATATTTAATCTGAAGATTAAGCAAGAAGTTTATTCTGATCGGTAAACTGAAGCACTTATAAGAAGATTAAAGGTATTTATATAGATTAAGTTAAATTATATCTATATATTGCATGTTTAAAAGCTACCCAATATTTAAATAAATTTTTAAATATATATTTGTTTTAAATTATATATTGGTTTGTTTATATTAGCTCAAAAGACGAAAATGGCTGAATATGATTTTTTATCCCAAACAAAAATTGAACCATTAACAGGAAATAATTATCAAATATGGGCGTTGAAAATCGGCGCAGTTCTGAGAGGAAGAAAATTATTTAAATGTGTAATTTCCGATCCAGAACCTGATATGGAAGACAAAAGTTCTTGGGAGATTTGGAGTGATAAAAATGATGAAGCTTTTGGGATAATCATCACTACGTTGACAAATGAACAAGCTGGAATGTTCACAGGAGAAACAAATGCTAAGAAAGTATGGGACTCACTGAGAAAAACATACACAGGCAATTTGGAAGATAAAATTATTGATATAGGCTTAGAATTAAAGAACATTAGAATGAAAGATAATGAAACTGTAGATAAATATATAACAAGGGCAAAAAATATTGCTGCTAGAAGTTCATCATTAGGGCATCAATTTCCCTCAAAAGAACTCTCATTTCATATTGTCAGAGGCATACATCCAAGGTATGAAAATATTGCTATTGTCTTACGATCAAAGAGAGAGGCAACAATTGAAGAAATTCAACAAATTCTAAGAGAAGAGGAGTCAAGAAGAAATATGAGATTAAATCAATCGGTTGAGAATGGGCATGAACAAGCATACAGAATTAAAGATAGAAAAGTTCAACAATCTCAGCCAAAAAGATGTTTTGTTTGTAATAAAAAGGGACATCTAGCTAATGATTGCTGGTTTCGAGATAAACAGAAACAAGGATACCAAAAGAAATGGAATCCTGGTTATAGAAATCACAAATACAGTAGGGAACATTCAAATAACCTTGTGGATACTATGAAAAGTGGAATTAATGAGCAAGCATTTGAAACATATGTAAAAGAATTTGAAGATTCACCAGATGAGAGAAATGATAGACAAATATGGTGTATAGATTCAGGATGCACCGCACATTTAACCCCAAACCTAACTTTGATGGAAAATGTGGTAGATTATGAAAGTGAAATCAACCTAGCTGAAAAGGGCAAAACTACCCAAGCCATAGCCAAAGGAGATATGAGACTTACTACATGCACAAGTGAAGGCCAAGAAAATATTCGCATCAAAGATATCTTACATGTACCAAGTTTAAGGAATAATTTCTTGTCATTATACGAATTAGTCAACAAGGGAAATTCAGTTATTTTCAATAAGGATGGAGCAAAAATTTATAATGAAGGGAATGATTTAGTTGCTGAAGCATATATTAAAGATAGAATGTTTATGATGGAAACAAAACAAAGAAATGTACCAATAGCAAAAAATGAAAATGTCATGGTTATAAATACACATTTATAAAAAAAAAATAGCAATATAATTTTATGGCATAAGAGATTAAACCATATAAATGAAGAATACATGAAAAAAATGATTCAAGGACATATTGTAAGAGGATTGGATCTAAAATTCGAAAGGTTACCAGAGTACGAAGCATGCATAATGGGAAAACTGGTGCAGAAGCCATATAATATTACGGATAATTATACAGTTAAGCCCCTGCAGTTGATTCATATGGATTTATGTGGACCAATGCCATGTCAATCTTTAGGAGGATCTAAGTATTTCCTTGTTATAGTAGATGATTACAGTAGAAGAATCTTTGTATATTTCCTGAGATCTAAAGATGAGACCTTTGAAAGGTTTGAAGAATTTAAAGCAAGAGCTGAAAACGAATTAAGTCTTAGAATAAAAGATGTAAGAACGGACAATGGAACTGAATTTTGTAACTCTAGATTTGAAGGACTTTTCAAGAGAAGTGGGATCCATCACCAACTTACCACCACATACTCACCACAAAGTAATGGAGTCGCAGAGAGAGTGAATAGGACTCTTATAGATACAGCGAGAACCTTACTAATTGACTCAAAATTACCCATGATGTTTTGGGCAGAGGCAATTGCTACAGCTACATACATTAAGAATTGTACACCCCACAGGTCAATCAAGCACCATACACCTATGCAGAGATGGAATGGCAGGAAACCATTGGTCAAACACATTCGAATATTTGGATGTTTGACACATTGGCTTGAGAGCAAACCAAGAAGAAACAAGTTTTCACCAAAGGGTAGAAAGGGAATATTTATTGGTTATTCCATTAAAAGAAAAGCCTACAGAATATATGATATAATGACAAAGAGAATCCATGAAGTCAGATCAGTAAAATTTAGTGAAGATAAGAGAGGAATTGATTATGCAAATGATATTCAGGAAGATACTAATTGTGATAATTTGACCTATAAAGGAAATTGTGAAGAAATAGTTGCTGAAGACTTTCTTATCTTGAAAGAAGACAATCCTGTCACAGAGAGTAAAATGAAGTCTCAGGAGGATACTTCAGTAAAACTAGGTGGTGACTGTGAAAATGACTCATCACAAACTGAACCGATACAGGAAAGATGTGTAAAAGGAGGAAGAAAGAAAGGAGAAACAAAGAGCATCTTAGAAGAACGGCACAAAGCAAGACTTGAAGAACAAGAAAGGAAATTGATTGAAGAAGGAGTTCGACGCTCACAAAGAATAAAGGATAGGAATGATGCAAACTTAATTATGGAAATTGATCATTATATTCCGGAGAACTTTAAAGAAGCAATGGATAGTGGAGAAAGAAATGAATGGCACAAAGCAATGGAAGATGAGCTCAGTGAGATAGAGAAACATAAAGTATGGACACTAGTACCAAGGGAAAATGGTATGAAAGTTGTTCAGGATTAGAATTGTTCACTTTGTTTTTATTTGTGTCATGCAAATTGTATGTACATTGTGTAAATTTATTATTTGTTTTTGTATAAGATTCGTTTTAGGCAAATATCAGACGCACCTAAATTGTAGGTATTATGTAAATTTACTTTCTCTTTTTGTTTGTGTAATATATGAAATATATGTAAATTTAGTTAGTATAAAAAGTGTAAATTTTGGATGAATAAATGTTGTGGAGTGTGAAAGTGAGGCTGGTCTACGGTGTCTTGTTTGACCTCCATTACAGTTTAAATTGTCTCCACAGGGGAGACTGGTCCCTCGACATCTGAATCTAAGGGCGCCTAGGGCAGACAGCCTTAACGCGCCAACAAAAGTCATCAATAGTAAATGGGTCTACAGTACGAAGAAAACACCAAGTGACGGCATATATAAACGAAAGGCCAGACTGGTTGCTGTTGGATGCAATCAAAGATATGGTGTGGACTATAAGGAATCTTTTTCACCTGTACTCAAAAAGGAAAGCTTGCGAACAATAGTAGCTCTTGCAACACAACAATTTTAACCATAAAGACTTATGATGTGAAGACAGCTTATCTCTATGGTGAGTTAAAAGAGACAGTATACATGAGACAACCAGATGGTTTCATACAAAAAGGAGAAGAAAACAAAGTGTGTAAATTGGAAAAAAGCCTGTATGGTCTACCACAATCAGGAAATTGTTGGAACAAAAAGATCAATGAAATTTTATACCAGTTGGGAATGATTAGAACCAAATGTGAACCATGTGTCTATAAACTCCAGAGAGGAGAAGAGTATGCAATACTGGGTCTATATGTAGATGATCTCATCATTGCTGGAACTAGTAAGGAAATTAATGACAACCTAGCCTCAGAAATAGAAAAATATGTTACTCTAACAGAAAAGAAAGATAGCGAACCATTTATTGGAATTGAAATAAAAAGGGAAGAAGATGGATTTTATATCTATCTCAGACTCATTATATTGATACTATTCTTCACAGATTTGGACTGGAAGAATGCAACAGTGTGCAGACACCTGGAGATCAAAATCAAAATTTGGATGAATATTTGGACTCTAAGCCAGTAGATAAAACTGTATACCAGGAAATGATTGAACGTCAGCAATTTATCACAGTATAGTAATGATCCAAGAAAAATACACTTAACTGGAGTTAAAAGGATTTATAGATATCTGAAGGGAACAAGAAATAACATGTTGGCATATAAGTCAAAAGACAACAATATCACAATAAGTACTGATGCGAGCTGGTGCACAACCCGAGACGCAAAATCTTATTCAGGCTATACAGTCAAACTTGGCAACAACTTAATAAACTGGAGAAGTAGAAAGCAAAATTTAGTAGCCTTGTCTACATGTGAAGCAGAACTTATTTCAATATGTGAAGGCATTTCAGAAGTATTATGGTTAAAGGGATTACTAGAAGAACTTTGTGAAAATTTAACTTTCCCAATTACCTTGAAAAGTGACAGCCAGGCTGCAATAAACTGGATACAATCTGACAAAATTACTTCACGAACAAAGCACATAAACCGAAAGTATTATTTTGTGAAAGAGGAAATTCAAAATGGAATCAAGCTGGAATACACTAAAAGTGAAGACATGGAGGCGGATATACTAACGAAGAGTCTACCTAAGGACAAACTACGGAAATGTGCAGATAGCCTTGGACTTGCTGATTAGGGCTTACACACAGGGGAGCGTGTGTTGTACATATTTTAATTATTTGTTACCACAGAGTGTGTGTAAGCTCACGGGTAAATAGGGCTAAAAAACAAGAAAAAAGAGTTCCTTTGTTTCAACATAAGTTTCCCTTTTAGATTATATCTCTCTCTTGTTAATCAATAAATATAATGTTTAATTAATAATTATTGGAATCAGTTTCATTAATAATACTAAGCAAAGTCAACAGTTTTCCTTTGTATGTATATATTTTTAGTAATGTATAATTCATATATATTGACTTATATGCAAGAGAATTTTATATGGTATTATTTTTAATCAGTGTTTGTGAGAGTGATGAACAATAGATTTTGATCATTCATGTGAATATATGATTAGTGTGCTTAAAAATATAACTAAATTTATTAATATAATGATGATGAATGCCTTGAATGTATCTATAGCTGGGTACTGCGCATTTTAAAGCGCATAGAAAAAAAGAGGTAGAAAAACTATGACCAAGACCAAAAATCATTTATTGTGGTAAAACTTTAATTAAATCTAGGACCCAGCTGTCTAGACCTAGCTGTCAATCTGGAAAAAGAACATATTTCTAGCTTATTTAATATTTGTAGTGAACGGAAAATTTCCTTAACTTGAGGATAAAATATAAACGTTTCAAAATAACCCCAGAGAATCAAGTTTAATTTAACCAAATATTACATAGGCCTAGTGAAATTTCCCATTACTAAATAAAGTTAGAGTGAAAAGCTTGAATAAAGATAAGTAACACATTGTTTAATAAAATATGATTATAAAAATGATTCAATTGAAAATTTGTTGAATGTGGTGAAAACCTTATGATCCAATGGAAACATAATTAATGACAGTGGACTCTGGTGAAAAAAACAACTAATTTCCCAAAACAAGTGCGCTTCAATCTCCTAATTGAAGTATACAGATACATTTTATTGATAGTTAAAAACCTAATTTAGCGATAAATTATAATTGATAAGGCTACAATACCAGAGGTATAGCACTTTCCTGAAAAATTGTATTTACAATAAAAAATGTTATTTTGAAGAGAGGCAGTTATTTATCCTTCCCTGGAACCTTTTTTTTGGGGGGGGGGGGGGGGTATTTTTGATATTATAATGAAGAAATAGAAAAAGTAAAACTTTGAGGTTAATTTAAAAGAGAGAAAATTAATCTAAATAGGTGTTTAGAATGATAAATATTATTCCTTTATGGATTTGAGTGTGTGTGTGCTTGTATGATTTCTTTAAAATATAAGAACCTCTTTCTCATCATTTTATCTTCAACCTGTTCATCTCTAAAATTG
The DNA here is from genome assembly GCA_030710605.1 of Cordylochernes scorpioides. Taxonomy (NCBI): domain Eukaryota; kingdom Metazoa; phylum Arthropoda; class Arachnida; order Pseudoscorpiones; family Chernetidae; genus Cordylochernes; species Cordylochernes scorpioides. The sequence continues at coordinate 92,496,687 of CP092870.1, forward strand.
TTTCGAAGTAATTTACTTAAGAAGACTAGGTTCTGGTCAATAATTTCACCCATTATCATAAATATTGCACTGATACAAGCAAAATTAAATATACTAGTAAATATCAATTATTAGGGAACTTTAGTTGAAAGAAACAGAACCATATTTTAGGTGAAAAACTGGATGCTATATCTTAATTAAGGTAATATTTCGTTTTGAAAATGGAATAATTGCGAAAACAAGATATACAACTTTCATTATACTTTTTAATAAGAGTATTAATTTGTAACTTTTAAGCTTAAAAATATTTTTTCTCATCAGTAAATAAGCGCTGATCGATACTACGCTGAATCTGTGTCAAAGATAACAAAAAAGAACGAGGGATAGGTGAGAATATTTTTTGACTCCTTTTTATTTGCCTTCCAGCATTCACGGGAACAAGCAGTAACATATAAAGAACATTTCCAACACCACCATAAACAAAAGGGAGCCCAACTTCACTGCTGGCTAAATGGACTTCTTCTTTCCTTATTGGTCCTTTTGTTGGGGCACGTTTTTGTAACCATACCCCAACAGAAGGCGTATGTATAATCAACATCAAATGGATACATTGGCTTCCCTCCCACATAGACTTATAGACCATTTTTTTGCCCAGAAACTTAGACACTTGGTGACACCAGACTTCCATGCCGAAAGCTGATGCCTGGTGGAGAAGAAGACATCCAGAGACATCCGAGCTGGAAACTGTTGTTTCCTATGTACATATATTCCCCTCATCAAAAATTTAGGTAGAGGTGACCAGAAGAAATGGAGAAGGAAGATTTCTAAAAGACTAAGCCTTATAAATATCCTTCCCGAAAAAAGGAAGCATCACATTACAGTCCAGGTAAAAGGGGCCTGGGTCGATTTTTAGCCAAGACGGGGGGCGATATATATACCGTCCCGAGAAAAGGGAGGATCGTATTACAGCCCATGTGGAGGAGGCCTGGGGTCTGATGAAATTTTACACTATTGCCGTGGCTGTTTCTCTCTTTAGATTTTTTTTGTTTTGGTAATACTATATGTTCTATTTTGATGGGAGAGGCCTGGGGCGTCTGTGAAATCGTATACTGGAGCCGTTGGCCATTTTGATTGGTGTTTCTTTCGGCGAATGAAAATGCCAGCCAATAGAAACTTTGGCGCGGCCAGCGAATGAAAACGGAGAGAGACAAGAATAAAAGAGGGTTTCTTTGCCAAAAGGCAGTTTGAATCTGAGTCGCTCAGTGAGAGGACAGTCTTCAGTCGGGAGACCAGACCTTTGCCGGCACTTTCGAGAAAAGGTAAGCCATTTGTCATTATGACTTAGCGCCCCCCCCCCCCTTTTTGTGTAGTAACCAACCTAGATTTCGCATGGGCCCTAAAGGGCTATAAAGTAACTTCAGGTCACCTCTATCTAAATTTTACTATGTAAATAGCATATCTCGTCAGTATAGACATGTTCCCAAATTTTAATTTATTTAAATAAATATCTAGAGAAATCTTCTTGTTTCCTCTCATACATATTTCATTCCTTTTGCTTTATGGTACTACCCCCCACACCTTAATTTCACAAATTGTACTAAATATAGAACTACCGACTCTGTTGGAATAGAGTTGTGTATTATATCTTTGCTATGATATATTGACACAGCAACAGTCGCAAATTACGACTTTATTAGGGCTACTTTGAGGGTATCTATCTGTCAGGTTTTAGTAATGTTTGTACTTTTATGTGTTTCAGTGCGTTATTCCATCATATTTACCATTATACCATATTTTCTGATTCCTCGGGCTATTGTTACGCTGTTAGGAGGGTACGGCATGATGCAAACAGATTTGTATGTTTGACTATTGTTTGTGTTATTTGGGCTATAAAAATGCCTCAATATGAATCTATTTACAGTTGATCTGTAGAAATTATAGAGATCTGTTGCTATAATTTTCCTCTATGAAATAGCTCCCAGCGTCTTCAGTGGGTTGCTAAACCTCCAGAAGGAGTCTTTTATAGATTGCCCAATTTAATAACGATTTCATGGGTTGTCTTATGAAATTGTATACTAGTGTCGTGGCTGTTTCCATCTTTAGACCTTTGTTCTGACAATATTATATGCTCGACCCCTGCTTTAGCTCAACTCTTAATCAATTACAGAGTTTCCCCCCCCCCCTTTTTTTAAATTTTATTTATCCTGTTTGCACAAATTGCATTACATGTGATGATGTAAAGACATATGTCGATAGTGCATCATTGACAGCTGTGCTTCTATTATACAACATTAAGGTCTTGCTGCGGGTTATATACATGGGGTTGTTGGCCTGAATTGCTATATATATATATACTTAAGTAAGGAAACTTTAATAAGTCACATCGTGTATCCTCCCTTTTCATCTATCCAAACCGGGAACGCAACACTTTTACCTTCACCCCCTTCTCGATTTCTGAATGTATGATGAATTGACCAAAAAGCACTGATGTTCAAATGGTATTGATATAAATTAGCCAACATATTTTGCCTTATCTTCAAATTTAATCCAAGTTCTTACACAACCATTTTATTAAAATATATAGCAATGAATGAAATTAAAAGAAAGGAGAGAAATTAGAATGAGAACAAATAGGTAAATAACTAGGGAGTGTAACAAGAATGATAAGAGAAACAATGATTATATTAATAGTGATAAGAGGAAGGTTTATGAAATTAATGCCCTACACATTTTTTGTGAGACAACTGAATACTCTAGCAAGATTGTTTCTTCTGAAAACATTATCTAAATGTTTCTATCTTTAATAAAATTAAAAATGAAATTTCCAACGAAAAATAGGCCAAAAACTTTTTCTAGTCATTTAATAGCTCTTAGTTTACATATCTACATTTTTTTTTATTTTTTGCAAAAATTGGAAACCTAAAAAAACTTGCCTAAAAAAAAAAAGAATTGATTTCTTCAAATAAATATTTTTCAATCTTAAAATTTCATAAATACATCAAAACGAAAATCGCTTAAAATTAAAATCAATTTTTGACCCAACTTTTGCTTTTTCATAAATTAAATATATATTTTTTAAGAAAAATGGAAATATAAATATTTCCTATAAATGTCTTGTATCTGCTCAATTTCATTAAGTAGTAATATTGATCATATATATATTTATTTAAAAAGACATTGGAAAATATCCCGCATGAGTTTCTTTTTAAATGAAAAATCGAAATTTATTTTTAAGGAGAAATAACGACTATTTTTCATTTAAAAAGAAACTCATGCGGGATATTTTCCAATGTCGTTTTACAATCATAAGCCACATTATATTGTATTATAAATTAACTCGTATAATATTTATTTAAAATTGATATATATTTTTAAATATCTTATTATTTTAATATTAAAAACATCGTATATATATATTTATATTATTTAATACCACAGATAATTTTTTTTGTCAGTGATATTTCTGACAATCATCATTAAGTAAAATTTAACACGTTTTCATTTCTCCTCGTTTCCTTCCTTTTTAAAACCACACTTTTAAGACCACTCTTTATATTATTCCAGGATGGTTCAGAAGAAGGTAAATATATTTTTATTATTTTTTCTTTTTAATATTCTTATTCATATCAAACTCAGCTTTTAATTATATTAAAATCGGATATTTTAATCTTTAGAATCTAATATTAGTGAAATCGATCATACTCCACGTTTTATTCATAAAGTTAGAGTAAAAGAAAAAGTTCTATCTTAAAAGCTCTGCTGAATATATTCCAATATATATATATATATATATATTTTTTTTACTCGACCCTATTGTTTAAATTTATTTTTTAAACTTTTTTATTTTTCAAACTTAATATCAAAGTTCTCCCATTTTTATGATTCTATCTGCTACCCAAAATAGCAATTTATTTATAATTTTAGTGCTATAAAAATTCTAAACAATTCTAACGAAATATTTCAGTTATACCTAATTTTCATTATTAGATATATTCTTTTTGAATGTATTTCTAAAATAAAAAAATTATGTAGTTATTTTATCAATATTTTTAGTTTGTAATGTCTTTAAAATTTATTTGCTGATGTATTTATTACGTATATGTTTTTGTTATGTTGGAGCTAAACTTGATCCAAAATTTTTAAAAATTACAAAAGAAAAAAGAAATTTGAAACAATAGTGGTATCATACCTTTTTAGATCTTTATCGTTTAGCATGTTGATGTAAGTTTTTTTTTTTAATACTTTCCCAGCATCCACACTCTTTCCATATATACATATAGCAAGTTTCTAATTAACATTGAGTATATCAAATTACACTAAAGGTATCAACCTTTCTTGGGTAAAAGTATCTTTTAAATATGAAAACAAGCCATATTTTGAGAATAATTGCTATTGCCAAAGTTTAATATTATTATAATGAACTAAAAATTGCTGAATCATATTTGAATAGTATTTGGTTTTTGACAAAAATTCAAGAGCATTGGTAAAGTTAATAAAAATGATTTTAATCATTTTGTCATGCAAACTTTTTGTTTTTAAACTGACAAAAAGCGCCTTAGCAAAGCATGGCTGAAATGTACCTGGATAACAACTTGTAATGTTTTTAGCTAGTTTATAATTGTATGATTTCTTAATATTTAAGCCTTTTTTTTTAAATCAGCAATTGTTTTACACTTGTAAGCTAAAAAGTGTTGCCACATTTGTCATTATATAAGGGATTCCCAATGTTTTGGCCATATACATTTCCTGCAGTGTATACTAACTTTTTGCAATGAGGTGATAAAGCACAATTTGGATTATAGATTATAAATACAAGAAAAAAAAGACCTAATCCAAATAATTTATTAGTGTACATTAATTCTTTTGTCTGATGATGGTGACAATGCAGTTGCCGAAGCGTCGCACACCAATAAATTATTTGTATTAGGTCTTTATTTTCTTGTTTTATAACTTTTTGCAAAGTTCTAGTATTGTTAGTAGATGATAAACCACTTATCACTCTTGTGAACGATCCCATAAAGGCCTTAATTCTCAGTGAATTATTAAATATTTGTTGTAAATTTTGTTTTACCACCATATACTTTGCCATTGATTACACAAGGTAATAATCTATAATCCAAATTGTGCCTTTACATTTGCCATTCATTCTTTGTGAAAGTAGAATCTAATGGTGTTTGGTTTCCAGCAAGCCAAGAAGGGGAAGAAGGTAGCCCCCGCTCCCCTGCTTTCCAAGAAGCAGAAAGACAAGAAACCTCCCAACCCCCTTATTGAGAAGCGGCCTAAGAACTATGGAATTGGTGTGTAATCCTTCACTGTAATTGAGGGAGGGCTTTTTGTCCTATGAACCTCAAAAGGTCCTTAAAATAGACACTGGGGTAGGACAGACATGTCTCATGATCCCAGCTGTCTATGGCTGACGGTAAATTGGTGTGATCCTACCTGATTGTCCTTTTTTTATCAACCAAATGGTTGTTCCACAACCTTGTGTGTTAATATACCATTATCATTCAAGTAATTTTTTGCCAGATACCTAATAGTTTATACTATTAAATATATAGAGGATGTGATGTTATAAAAAGGATGTGGAGCGATTGTTATCAACTTATCTTACCAAATTTTTCCTAAATTTATCTAAAATAGCATTATCCAAATCTACAACCTGAAAAAAAAAAATTCTCATAATATTATAATTTTAAACTTACTTTGTTCTTAAGATTTTAAGAATTTTTCACCATTTTAAGTAAACGTCACAATTCAAAATATTCTGTCCACAATGATAAACTGCCAATTCTGACCTACATCAGACAAATACCCTCTAAAAGTAGATTTATTTATTTGACTAAATGACCACTGACAAGTTCCACTGTATTGATATAGAATACAATTTGACCCTAGTCTAGGAATGTGGTAACCACAGTTGAATAATGCAGGATGGTATTGCAGGTCAGGATATCCAGCCCAAGCGTGACCTGACCAGGTATGTGAAGTGGCCACTTTACATCCAGAGACAGCGCAAGATGGCCATCCTCCGCAAGAGGATCAAGGTGCCACCTACCCTCAACCAGTTCACCAACACCCTGGACCGCCAGACGGCCACCCAGCTCTTCCGTCTGCTGGACAACTACCGCCCAGAGACCCGTGCTGCGGAGAAGGAGCGGCTCAAGAAGCGGGCTGAGGAAAAAGCAAAGACTGGAGAGGATAAGCCCACCAAGCGCCCCCTGGTGGTCCGTCACGGCTGCAACACCGTCTCCACTCTTATTGAGCAGAAGAAAGCCCAGCTGGTGGTGATTGCCCATGATGTTGACCCCGTTGAGCTGGTTGTGCACATCCCAGCCATCTGCCGTAAGATGGACATCCCCTACTGCATTGTCAAGAACAAGTCTCGTCTTGGCCGCGTGGTTCACCGCAAGACCACCACCTGCCTGGCCCTCACTGGAGTCAAGCCGTAAGTTGAACCTCCCTCTAACACAAACTATTGTTTACCCTCCGTGCCCTCCTATACTTGGGTGTATAGTAGCTTCGGATGGTGTGAGCAATCCAAAATGATGCTTTGAATTTCTTCACTTGAACAATACCCATGAAACCAACATAGAAATACTGATAATTACTGCCGTAACTGCAGTGTGAGATGTATTAGAGGCCAGGTTGTACAATGTGTGATGTGCAGAGAGGACCGTAGCGCCCTGTCTAAGCTGGTGGACGCCATGAGGACCAACTACAATGAGAGACATGATGAGATCCGTCGCCACTGGGGTGGTGGCATCATGGGAGCCAAGTCCCAGGCTCGCAAGGCCAAACTGGAGAAGATCAAAGCCAGGGAGCTGGCACAGAGGGCCACTGTTTAAATAAACATGCTGGGATACCCCACAATCTCTTGATGTCTGTTGTATCTTGCTTGATCCTTGTTGCCTATTTGTCTAATCTTGAGTCCTCCAATCTGTTGTTGTTTCTTATCCCCTTGTGCAAAGATTACACGAATTCCATGAGTTCATGATCTCATGGAAAGGGGTATAGGGGTGCAGCTTTCGTTGATCATTGCACCATGATCCAGGCACACTTTGAAGTCCTCCTATCTTGTGAATTGTACCATCAACCAACTGCAGGAATTATGATCACATCAGATAGAGGAGAGTAGACACTATGTCCTGATAGTTGGTAATCTATGGATACACTCTAGGAGCCTGGGTTATCTTTGTTAGTGATGTTTTGCTCATTGCGAAAAATCTGAAGGTATAGAACCTATTTTCTTTTTATAGCTAGATTTATTGCAAAGACCAACCAAAATGCCATCATACCATGAAATGTTTTAAGAGAAGATAACATTGTACCAATACCATATATGAATGCTTCTACTAAAGTAACATTACCATAATTTATTCCTGTGGACGTTGGTACAATATATTTAAACCACCCTGTATTATGATAGGCACAATTTAGATTATAAACACAAGGTAATAAGACCAAATAAATAAATAGTGTGTGACCTTTCGGTAACAACGCTGTTACCAAAATGTCACTAATTTATTTATTTGGATTTGCTCTTATTACCTTGCGAACCTATATTAATGACTAACTCCTATCCAAAAAATAACTGGTGAGGAGCCACAATTAGAATCATAGGTCGATTTGGTTATTGGAAACTTATCATTTTTCAACTTTGTAGTAAACCATTTTAGTTTCTTGCTTCAGTAATCCCTATATATATATATATATATAAAAGTCAGTGTATGTATGTGTTTGTTCCTATGTCGGCTATACATGTCCACAATACGTAAATAATCCGACTGAAAATTTAACAGTATATAGGTATTCAGGTCTCTATCCCAAATATTCTTCGAGTTATTTGCAAATTGTGTTGCAAATTTGCCTTTTCGCTCGCAAACAGTGCCTCTAGCGATGAAGATGGGAGGTAATTTCAGCTGACCTAATGTACATGTAAAATGTGTTTTGACAGGACATAGAGAAAAATCTGGAAAATATATTTATCTGATTTTTAGCCAATAAAAAATAAAATTGACAGTTTCTGGGCAAAAACAGTTGTTTTTTTAGTCAGAAAATAATTATGACAATATTGCTGTATCATGTTTGATTATCAGATACAAAATTATATCTGGAAAAATTCAAAAAGCTGAAACCACGGGTGAAGCCAGTTCATTTTTAGTATGCAGGAACAAAATTCTAACAGAAAAACATTCATTCGAGCAGAAGACACAAGCCAGATCATCTCTTTATAAAAATATCGCTTCTCAGACACAAAGTTTGGAACGGTACGTTTCATAAGAGTGACATCCACGGCGCCAATTATTAATTGTAACGAATAGTATTTGAATAAAAACATTTAATCGGGTAAAACCTGGGCGTTGCCCGGGTCATTCTGCTAGTAGTATATAATGTAGTACTAGGACATCTTTTTTATCTGCTCCATTACTATTTGCATAACACATACTTGTGATATCTATACTTTGAAGTATTCTATGTATATTATATATATGCAAAAATGTATATATTTTTCAACATTCAAATATAAGATCAGAATGATAAAGCACAATTTGGATTGTCCCTATATACATAAAAGTCAGTGTTTGTCAACTATACACGTCCACAATACGTAACTAATCTGACTGAGATTTTAACAGTATATATAGTAGGATCTGGAAAAACTTTAGTGAAAATTTCAGGTCTCTAGCCTGGATATTCTTCAAGTTATTTGCAAATTTTGCTCGCAAGCAGCGCCTTTTAGCTGTGAAGATGGGAGGTAACATCAGCTGACCTAATGTTGTTGTTGTTGTTGTTTCTTATCCCCTTGTGTAAAGATTACACGAATTCCAAAGTTCATGCTCCTCGAGCTGTTTTATGATGAGCAGCGGCCTCTCCCAAAGGTCCTGTTTAGTGCATCTAATGCAAGCCAAAATGTGATCTGGAGCTGCAGGTGCCAAGCTATATTTTGGGCAAGTGGGGTAGATTTTGTTATTATTTTCTATCTTCAATGGCTTGAGATGGCCTGTTCTAAATCTTGTTAGTGTTGTTTGATGCTGTCTATTTCTGATGTTCAGAGCTCCTCCTGGGTTCAATCCACTGTACCAACTGTGCTTAGGTGGGATCCTCCAGTTCTTGTTTATTTTTGTTTTGACTACTGTTTCTATTTCTTTAAAAGTAAGTTTATTTTTCTGTGGCAAGGGTTCTTTTGTGCCTTTTTTCGCTAGCACATCAGCAGCTTCATTGCCTTCAATTCCAACATGCGAGGGTATCCATTGAAGGTGAATTTTTGAGGTTTTTGAGAGTTTTTGGAGATAGCCAATTATGTTCCTGCTTACTTTGTCTCTGAGTTCCCCTGTGTGACTCAAGTGTTGTATGGCACTTCTACTATCAGTAAGAATCCAGATATCTTGATAATTAGTATTTCTGATGGATTTTAAGGCTTCATAGATGGCTATAAGTTCTGATCTGAAGACTGAGCAAAAATCTGGGTTTCTTCTGTTCATTTTTTCAATGCTATTTGTGGTTTTGATGAGACAGCCACTGCCAGTGTGTCCTAGCTCGTCTCTGCTTCCATGAGCTGACCTAATGTACATGTAAAATGTGTTTTTCTCTACACTTCCAATGCAATTTTCAAATATAGTGAAAATTTACATTTTTTATATTTTAAAAACATACAAAGTTTGGAGCGGGACGTTTCACAAGAGTGACATCCATAATGCCAATTTATAATTGTAACGAATAGTATTTAAATAAAAACATATAATCTGGTAAAACCCAGGCATTGCGCAGGTCTTTCGGCTAGTAGTTTATAAACACAAGGTAATTAGACTAAATCCAAATAAATGAAGAGTGTATGATATTTGGATTTGGTCTTTTTACCTTATGAGTATAACTGAATAGTTTATTATGTTTTGAAAATAGAGCAATCCATATTTAAATCTTCAGATAATAAAAAGGCATATATTGGATTGAATAAGAGATTTATTTGCCTATATTTTAGTTGGTCTTTTTACCAGTTTTGCTACCAATACGCTTCACCTAGCAAGGTGGTTCAGCCCAATTTTAGCCCTTATTCAATCCAATATATATATTTAAGTTTATAATGTATAAAAGTAAACAATTGTGATATATTGGCTTGATGAATCAAGAAAGAATATTTGCCAATCCTCTGGAATAAAAGTTAATATAAGTGTGTCACTGCTATCATAGCACATACCACATAGAAGAAATAGTAAATTGTACAAAACGTTTTAAAAATTATCTCTTCTCAATTTGCGGGAAATCTTGGGGTCTAAGCACCCAGAAAAGGCTAACTTTATATAAATCCATTTTCAGACCAATACTTACATATGGAGCCGAAATTTGGTTCAAATATTTAAATAAAAAATGTTTACAAAAACTTAAATTCAACCCAATATCAAATACTGACATGGTGTATACAAGCCTATAAATCCACATCATATAGCTGTGTTCATAGTTTGGCCAACATTCCTCTGATCTCAGACTTTATCGAATCCAGAATCATGATATCTGATCTGAGAAACTTATCCCCAGATGATCAACAAATTTATGACCCATTTATTCCAGGAATTATAGATACCTTTCTCAAATCAAGAATGAATGTTCTGAAAAACGAAGCAAATAATACTTTCTTAAGCTTTTTTCCCCAAGAAATCCCTAAATACTTTCGTCCAAATTTTTATAATACTCAATTTGTTACAAACCACGGAAATTTCAAAAGTTTTCTAAATAGAATAAAGGCAGTGGAGGATTCAAGTTGCTTTTGTGGTATGGAGGAACAAACCTCAAGACATCTACTGATCGATTGCCCAGCATTTCAAGATTATAGAATGAAGAATGAACTAGTTGTTTATGAATTAAACGATTTGATTTCCGATAAAAAATCATATCTAAAGTTCAATTCAAGTAAATACATTCTAAAATTTCTACAAAATCTGAGTTTCTAATGTTTTTATTCGTTGAATAATGTAAATAACTTATGTAAACAAACTTTTCTCCTTGTTTGGCGCAAGTATCCCTTGCGGGATATAGCGCTTTGGAAATAAAATAATTGTAATAATAATTGTAATCAGGTGATTAATTCATCATAGGAATTTTTTTTTTTAAATAAATTTTAACAGTAGAACATTTTTTATATGGTTTATTGGGTATATAAATAAAATTCTTTCAAAAAGTTTTGGTGGCCTATAATTGTGGATGCATTTAAAATGTAAATTGATATATTTTTATTCCCTAAAGGCTTAGGTTTTACAATGATTTGTTTATTTAATCAAACAAATACCAATTGTTTATTTCACATGGTGCAAGAGAGACCAAATATGTAGTAAAACTAGTTGTTAAAATTTTACACAAATAAATTTACTGGCAATGCGCTTCTTTTAAATAGCATCAAATATTATCTCTACAGACCTTACTGCAATAATATGAGTTATTGAATGAGAGGGCTTGGCTCATCAGTAGTGAACCCTCTCAGCGGTTTCGCCGCTATAATATTTTTTATGAAAACATTTTGCAGTAAAACTAGTTGTTAAAATTTTACACAAATAAATTTATTGGCAATGCGCTTCTTTTAAATAGCATCAAATATTATCTCTACAGACCTTACTGCAATAATATGAGTTATTGAATGAGAGGGCTTGGCTCATCAGTAGTGAACCCTCTCAGCGGTTTCGCCGCTATAATATTTTTTATGAAAACATTTTGTAGAAGAGCTTTGCTCGATGCAATACTTTGAAATTATATGTATGTACCTCTACAGACCTATAAGCCTATGTCCATAGTTCACTAAACACCCCTAAGCTGCCTTCCATAGAAAATACAGGATATATTCTAATCCAATACAATAGTAGAGCGGTCTAGAGATTAATTTGGCGAAACTGTTGAGAGGGTTCATTACTGATGAGCCAAGCCCTCTCATTCAATAACTCATATTATTGCAGTAAGGTCTGTAGAGATAACATTTGATGATATTTAAAAGAAGCGCATTGCCAGTAAATTTATATGTGTAAAAATTTAACGATAGATGGCAATTAAATTTAAAACTAGTTGTATATACATTTATAAGTATACACATAGACATCTTTTTAAATTCAAATTAGCAATTTTTTAAGTAACTCCTTCAAATTGGCAATTTTGTTCATACTTGGTCATCTCATAAAGATCACCGTGTTTCAAACATCTTTCATAGTTATTGTGTCTGAATCCTGGATATATATGCTAAACCATACAACTTTTTTAAGTTTTGTTCATGAGTCCTTTTTTTTTATTCCCTCCTATGGAATAATTAATTTAGATTGTAAAATTATATATCAATTAAAATAATTTCAAAAAGTTTCTTTATTCAATAAAAATAGCTAGTTTTCAATCGTTAGCTCATCATCAGGCCAATTGTTTCACAAATTTCTACAATATATATAGAGGTGTAGGAGGTATTTACATATTGTACAAATGCAAATTCCTCCTACACCTTATATTGTAGATATTTGCAAAACAATTGTCCTGATAATGAGCTAACACTTGAAAGCTTGCCATTTTTATTGAATAAAGAAACTTTTTGAAATTATTTCAATTGATATTAGAATAATCAAATATAAATAACAATTTTGTTTAGTACTAAAAGCAAAAGAATCATCACAGGTATGAATCTTTAGATAATAAAAAAAAAAAAAAAGCACGGAATGAATAAAGATATTGCCAATATATGCCTTTTTTTGTTATCCAATGAATTATGTGTAAGGATTTATCTATTTTTCAAAAGAAAATGAATCTTTGTATATAACTTGTATCTTGCTACATTTACAACAGACATGAGGGGGTCGGTGGAAGGCTGGTTAAACCGTTCGGTTTACGACCACTACGACCCGGGTTCGATCCCCGCATTGGACACTTTTTTCTGTTTAAAGAAAAAAAAAATGCTCCAATGGCCCCCCGATTCTTGCAAAAGTCCAACCCCACCAGCGAGTGCAAGTAACCAAACGGGGCTCTGGCACATTTGTAAGTGCAAAGTCGAACTGCTTTCACATGTGTAGACATGTGGTGCGCTTACAGTAAAAAAAGCAGTCGCTAACTACCCACCATGATTATCATGGCCTGTACCACGTGTACTAGGGATAAGCAAAAAAAAAAAAAAAACAACAGACATCAGTAAATTTTTCTCTTCTCTCTATAGCGCTGAGTGTTTACTAGCTGGAGTGTCTTTTAATTCTAAGAACTATGAATGCCACAGCCAGGCACCCTCTTTCTTTATGTTACATTTACAATCTATTTCATTACAATACTCTCAAACTCCTTTAAACAATTGGATCATGGTAGACTTTGTCTTCACCATTTGTGGCATTTGGGCAGCCAAGCTGCCAATGTAAATAAGGAGCTTCATAGTATATAATTTTTAAACCATTTATTTGTAGTCTTTTTTAAAATAAATAGAGAAATATATGAAATTTAAAATATATATATTTCAAAGAAACTATTATAGATACACACACAGACAAAAACCTTTATTAAGACACACAGGTCTTACAGAGGATTCTCCTTGGGGTTACAAGACGGAGAAACCCATGAAAGTGGTAAATATACAAAGGGGTAAAAATGGAGAAAGATTATATACACATGGTAAATATATACAGATTATTATTTGAATAATCCTATGGAAAATAAAAATATGGATTTGGAAAAATTTTTTTTTTTTTTGGAAATATGGGTGGGAGAAGTGGAGAGCGAAAAGAGGAAAGAAAACAGGTATTTACATATGGAACATACATATAATGGAACAAGTCAATTTAAGCTCTTCTGCTCACACAGCACAGGTGGACCATGGCTTTTTTCAAGAAATCTTTAAGAGATTTTCCAGGAAAATCCGAGTGTTCAGAGATGTAAGGTAAACACCGTTATTATAGGTGCAATATAGGAAATTAAAAAATATATATATTTCAAAGAAACTATTATAGATGTGTATGATTCTTTTAAAATAAAACAATTTCTACTGCCCTTACTGCAATAGAAAAATTAATAGGAGGGCCTGGCTATCAGTGGTGAACCCTCCCAGGGGTTTCGCCAGTTTAATCCACTATACCGCGGTTATATTGCATTTTTCGATCTTCCTTTTATAGTGATACTGATGCTAGACTCTTGCAATGGGTGTTTATAATATAAGAATCTAGAATCAGTATTACTATGAAAGGAAGATCGAAAAATGCAATATAACAGCAGTATGGTAGATTAAACTGGCGTCTATAATAGTTTCGAATTTTCATTACAGATGGCGCGCTAATGCATCATAAAAAAAATTAATATTATTAAAAACTATAAATGGCAACCTTATTTTTCCTATAAATACACTCATGAACAAAATGTAAGGAAGTTATACCTTTTAGCATGTATATAGGGATATTTGATACACGGTGACTTTTGGTCCAAGAAAATCACCTGCTGGGAATCTTGGAGAAGACGATCTCCAGATGGTCCTCATACGTCCGTCGCTCGCACCGGTCGGACGAGCAAGAGCGTTCAACTCGCTGGTACTAGCGGCAGTGTTCCACCATTTGCATGGCTACCTGCCCGGAGACGCCACCATCGACAAATTAGGCCAGGCTGACGCCGTTCGTCTGGGGGTCCTGCCATCGAGCCGCCTGGCTCCCGAGAAGTTTACTGACCCGCCCTGTGTCCGTGGGTGGCGTAGGGCTGCTGGATGTAAGGACCCAACTCCTCGCCTGCTTCAAGGGGTTCAGATTATATGCCGAGCAGGGGGAAAGAATTCCTATTCATGGCTGGTGGAGTCCAGTTTCAGGATGGCCTCCTTGTCTTCGGGTTTCTGGGCTGCCGAGTCGTCTGCTCGATCTAAGGGAGTAGGCCTCCATCATGGGCCTGAACCATCGGGTGGTGTCCACTCCCACCATACTAAAAAACCTTCTGGTCGGTGTCTGCAGGTTCCTGGCGACACCATCGTTTCAGGCTCCCTCAAGGTGGAGAGGAATGCGTGTCCATGACCTGGGGTTCCCTGCTCCGTCGCTGAGATATAGCACCTGCGACGATGCAGTCTCCCTTGGTTCTTTCTACCTGGATCTGATCGCGGGGATCTTACATCAGGAGAGGAGCTTGCGCGTGACGGCCACGCCGTTCTTGCGAATCAGCACATGTACTGCGCGTCCTAGGAGCGTCCCCGCCTGGCCGCCGTTCCCATTCGGGGGGTGGGGGGGGGGGGCTATGCAGCGGATATCGCTCTGCGGCTGGCCCTGTTCGCCCTGCCTCATCCTGAGACCGGCGTCGAGGCAGTTGTCTGTATCTACTGCTGCTCCAGCGACCTGTCGCTGACCCACCGCTACTTGTCCTGAAGCGAGAAGCGCCGTCCGCCCTGTCATCCGAGAGGTATTATCCATCATCGGGGACCACCAGACCTGCAGTCCTGGATCTTCGCGGTGGGCCTCGAGGATCGCGCCATCAATATCTCCTCAGTGGCGATGCATGCGATTTACGTTTCTTCGTGGATCGTGAAATGCGTGGTGTCGCTGGAGATCCGCTGGCGATCTTCAATCAAACTCTGCAGCGGTGGCAGAGGCCTCATATACATTCATGGTACATGTGTATATATCTATGTGATGATTTAAGACCATGGAATTGTTGTAAATAGTCTAGATATCTACTACCACATGTTCCACCCCATGACTGTATATAACTTCTTATGTACTGCACATAGAAAGCCTCAACTAACATCAATCTGTACCGCGTAAGAATCTAATAAAGTATAACAACTGTACAGATAGAAGGAATGGAGACTAACAGGAGAAGATTAAGGTTAAAACTAATCAGGCTTAGGTGAGAGTAGAAGTCAAACCTAAGAAGTAGGCCTAGAAGAGAACATAACTAAATAAAGTCACAGTTAACCTTCTGACCCCGGAAACCCTGCAAGCTAAGTTTAAGCCAATATTTCCTGGGCAAGACCGGACGTATCTTATGATCGCGGAAACCATAAAAGTCGAGTAACGCCCCGTATTTCCGGAGCAAGGCCGGATATATCTTCCGTCAAAGGCAGTAGCAAAGACCAATTAGAAAGAATCACCTAAATAGGTCAACCAATAGAAAAAGGCCATGTGACACCTTTCGACCAATGGGAAAGAAGAAAGGTCTTGGTGTTAAATCGAGAACCTAGAATAGGCAGTATACGCTTGGCTCTCAACAAGGTAACACTTGCTCTAAAGATCTCCCTCTCTCCTCATCCCATTCCTTCTTGACGTCAAAGGCTTTTAGTGGAATCTCTGTTTGTTTATTTCACCTTTGGCCCAGCTGTGTCGCCTTCCACCACGACTGCACGGTAGAGTTGACGTCGAGGTTCGTCTAGCATCAGGTAACACTGGTCCCAGAGGTCCCAAGATATCACATCTATATATATAAAAATGAATGTATGTCTGTTTGTTTGTCCTTTATGCCTGACCAAACCACTCATTGGATCGCCATGAAACTTTGGGAAGTTATTTAGTATAGTACTGGGAAGGTTTCTAGCAAATAAAATTTTTGAAATAACTTTTCGCCTAGAAATAATCAAGATAAATATTCTAATTTATCTGTTATAATTCAACAATCTGCTCTAAATATTATCATGATGATACGATGATTTTATAATGTAGAAAATTAGGAAAGACAAAATTCAGGATGACACGGCAATTTATTTGAGACAAGAATAATGATACAATTCAAAGGCAAGATACTATTCCTTTAACTTCCAATTACCGAGGGAACCACAATTAATATTGATTTTATTCAACTTATCGAGTATTTTTCAAAGGACCGGGAAAAAAATGTTCACTTTATCGAGAGATTCGTTAGACAAACTTTTACTCGGGTAAAACCCGGGTGAAGCCGGGTACGTCCGCTAGTTTTTATTATTTTTGTATTACATTCATCATCATCATCATTGTGAATTTCTCATTATCATTACTTAAATAATGCTGACAGTGCACTTTTACCCCTTTATTGACAAGATATTATTAAAGCTGTGTTAATGTTAAAATTTCCTCTCTCTCTCTCTCTCTCTCTCTCTCTCTCTCTGTATTTCCCTATATAATAGGCAACTAAGTTAATAGTTCTGATCGGGATAGATGATCTAGCAAAGGAAGCCAGGAAGATGGGTCAAGAACAAATGTAAATATTTGATGTTGATGCTCTCTCTCTTTGGCAAAATCCAAGAAAATCCAATAGAAGAAAAGGCAAAAACTTTAAAGTGTATATGAGTGTTTATAGTGACATTTGCAAACCTTACACCTTCATTTTATTTGTCACACATAAATGCGCTTTATATCAATTTTTCCCTTTCTTGTTTGTTTGTTAAAACAAAATTTAACTGGCAAACATTCACTCAGTGAGAAACGGGCAGAACTGGGCCATTTACTTAGTATATGATAGTTATTATCATTTTAAAACTATGAAATATGCAAAGTAGTTTGTTATTTGTTTAATTTTAGGCTTGGAATGACTTTTATTTTATTCTATACATCAAGGTTTTTTTTATTAGTATTTTTTTTAGAATAGTAGCAAACATCATTTTTTTATATTTAGAAGAATAGATACAGTGGTTTTAGTGTTTATTTAATTAAAAAAGATTATATCAAATTTATCAGGAATAGTAAAGATAATGATGACGTTATTAATTAATTTCAATTGAACATCATCATTAAAAATATGGTTCAGCTGTAGTGGATGTTTTTTTTTACCCCAAAATACTGTTTTAACAAAAGTATTTTTCTTTCTTTTTTTTTATAGAATTACTTGCCAAATGACCCGGCAACGCCCGGGTTTTACTCGATTAAATGCTTTTATTCAAATACTATTCATTACAATTATAAATTGGCGCCGTGGATGTCATTCTTGTGAAACGTCCCGCTCCAAACTTTGTGTCTGAGAAGCGATATTTTTATAAAGCAATGATACAACACAATCTGAATTATATATATGTTGCCTAGAAATTGAGATAAGAGCTTCAGAAAAGGAAAAGGTTAGGCATGAAAATGGTAGTCTTTAAAAAAATATGTAAAATTTCTGCAAAAGAAGAATACTCCGCATATAAGTTATAAAAAATTCGATATTAAAATTTAAAAAATGAATGAAAACTAAATATATAATATTTTTTAAACAAAATGTAAATTAAAAAAAGAGGATATATAAATATATTGGATTTAAAGAATAGTTATATATATCGTACATAGATGGCGCCACGACTTAGGTCATGGACCATTACTTCGCATTTTCCCCGCTAGAGGCACTACTTTCGAGCTAAAGGGCAAATTTCCACGCAAATTTGCAAATAACTCGATAAATATTCTATATGGAGACCTTTATATATACATATTCACTATAAGTTTTTCAATAGTTAACTCTATGTTAACTCTAGGTAAAAACAAAGTAAGCCAGGTATATATTCATTTGTTTCCTTAAACAGCAGAACCTCAATGCAAAGGACACCTAATTGCAGAGCTCAAGTGTCCTTCAGGGAGAGTTGCTAAATAGTAAAAATGATAATTTTACAAATGAAAGCTGTCCGTTTTAGAGAGGTGTTCTATAGTGCGAGTGTCCTCTTGTTGGGGCACGTTTTTTTTTTATAACTGATATATAGCTAGCAATAAATATGTATATATATATATATATGTTTCTATGAAAATGTTAATCTGCAAGACGCAGGTTATCATCATCTTTGTTTTGTTGTTGTCACTTTTTGGCGTTTCGCAAAACAACAAAAATGCTGTATCAGACTTTACTAAGACAATAAAGATTTGCTACAAAATAAAAGTGTACTAAGATGCTGCATTTGGCGACGAGGATATAAGAGTAAGTACCCTCGAATTTTGAAGTAAATATTTTTAGAAATTATCTTTGATTTTGCATATAATTGAAAGTTATTTTTAAAAGACTAAAATTGCAAAGTTTTAGGATGCAAATTTAAAAAAAAAAAAAAAGTGGAATAAAATGGCTAGTTACCAATTTAAGGAATATAATGAAGAAACTGAAACTTTTGAAACGTTTTATGAACGATTGGAACAGTTTCTCATATTGGAGGAGGCAGGGGATGAGAAGAAAAAGGCTTATCTCCTAACCCTCATGGGAAGTAAAACCTATGGTGTTTTGAAGAATTTGTGCAGTCCTATTCTACCTAAAAATAAAACTTTTGATGACCTAATAGATATCTTGAAAAGGCACTTCTCTCCAAAGCGCTCAATTGTAGTAGAGAGGTTCATTTTTTTTAAAAGAATGCAATTAAAGGAAGAAAGCATCTCGGACTACTTGGTGGAAATTAAGCGTTTGGCTTCCTCATGCAACTTTGGAAATTTTCTGGAGGATTCTTTACGTGATAAAATGGTTTGTGGGTTATATAATGCCAAAATACAAAATAGAATTTTGTCGGAGGGTGACATTTCTTTAGCTAAAGTAATTGAGATAGCATTATCTATGGAAGCGGCTGAGAAAAATACAAAATTATTCCATTTGGAGCAGGGTGAAGATTGTGTAGATAAGTTGAGGATTGAACGCAAGGTTGAATCAAATTTCCAGAATGGCAAATGTAAACATTGTGGTAAACCGCACAAAGAACCATGTAGATTTAAGGAGGCGATATGCTTTAAGTGTAATAAAAAAGGACACATTGCCTCAATATGTTGGAGCAGTAGAAGAAATCTAAGGCAACATCAGAATCAGCCGGGAAATATACATCAGATAGGAGACCAAGAAGAGGAGGAAGAGTATGTCCAGAAAATTATAAGCGTGACGATACCTGAGTATAAAATTAATTTTGCCTCAAGTGACCCTCCCTATCTGATGGAGTTAAAAGTAGAAGGAAACTTTATTAAATTTGAAATGGATACGGGTAGTGGTCTAACACTGATATCAGAAAAGGATTTTAAAAATAGTCTTCAACACTTGAAATTGGAAAAAGCGAGTATTATTGTAAGAACTTATGATGGTACCGTGGTACCCATTCTGGGTAAAATCAATGTCAAAGTGGAGTGTCAAGATATTACTTACACACTTAGAGCGTTGGTGGTGAAAGGAGAAAAGAGGGCGTTGATGGGAAGAGAATGGATAAATAGATTGAAATTGGGCTGTTTCGCGGTAAAACATATGCCTGTGGAAATTACCATTGAGGAAATTTTGAAGGAAAATCAAGCCTTATTTGCGGAGACAACTGAACCAATAAAAGGTTTCACATTTTCAGTAAACATGTGTGATGTGAATCCAATTTTCCATAAGGCTCGTCCGGTGCCTTTCGCCATTAGGCCAGCAGTTACTGAAGCATTAGACAAAATGGTGGCTAAGGGTTATCTATGTGAGGTGGCGAGCAGTAAATGGGCCACTCCAGTGGTTGTAGTGCCGAAGAAAAATAAAGAGATCAGAATTTGCTGCGACTTCAAGGTAACTCTAAATAAATATTTGGACACTGCGGCCTATCCCCTTCCCACACAGCAAGATTTATTCTCCACATTGGCCAAGGGAAAATACTTTTCTAAATTGGACTTGAGGAACGCTTATCTGCAATTAGAGGTGGACCCAGGCACCCGACCGTTACTAACGATAAATACTCATAAAGGGCTGTTCAGGTTTAAGAGAATGCCATTTGGATTGGCAAATGCGCCCAGTTATTTTCAATCTGTAATGGATAGGGTTTTGTCAGGTATAGGAGGCGTAATTTGTTATATTGATGATGTCCTTATAGCCACAGCATCAATTGAAGAACATCTGGCGTTGTTGAAGACTATATTTGCTCGCTTGGCGAAGTATAATATCAAACTAAAGAAAGAAAAATGCCTATTTTTGCAAAAAGAAATTGAATATTTAGGACATCTTGTCACGGAAGAGGGCATCAGACCTTTAGATCATAAGGTACAAGCAATACAGAAGGCCAAAACGCCTACGAATATCTCTGAATTAAGGTCATTTCTTGGTTTGGTAAACTTTTATGGGAAGTTCATACCCAATTTGCCAGAGCTTTTGAAGCCTCTTCATGAGCTTCTTCACAAAAAACGTCCTTGGGTTTGGACAAAGGAATGTGGAGAGGCCATTGACAAGTGCAAGAATAGCATTACCTCGGAGAGGGTGCTAGTCCCTTATGATGCGACTTTGCCATTGTGTTTGGCCACTGATGCATCGCAGATTGGAGTGGGCGCTGTGTTGTCACATATTATAGAAGGCCAGGAGAGACCGATTATGTTTGCCTCACGGACTTTATCAGTAGCAGAACAAAATTATTCTCAGATTGAGAAGGAGGCTCTAGCCATTATTTATGGAGTTACCAAGTTTCATCAATTTATTTATGGAAGAAAATTTATTCTTATTACAGACCATAAGCCATTGGTGACCATTTTGGGCTCAAGATCAGGAATCCCCACCTTATCTACTTCAAGATTGCAGCGTTGGGCGCTTATTTTGTCAGCTTATACTTACGATATTAAATTTCGAAGAACTCAAGACCATGGGAATGCAGATCTTCTGTCACGTTTTCCTGTGGGCTGTGAAGAAATTCCAAGATTAAATAATGTCTATGCTTTATCCTTTGTGGAAGAATTGCCGATCACAGCAGAGGAAATTGCCACGGAAACTGAAAAAGACGAAGTGCTCTCATTGGCCAAATTTTATACTCAGCAAGGCTGGCCTGAAAAGGTGGCTGATCACCTCAGACCTTATTTTCAAAGGAAACTTGAGCTAACTGTAGATGGGGAGTGTTTGGTTTGGGGAATGAGAGTTGTCATTCCACCATCTCTCAGAATAAAAATGTTGAACTGTCTTCATGAGACTCATTCCGGTATGAACAAAATGAAGGCTGTAGCAAGATCACATTTTTGGTGGCCTAATCTAGATACCCAAATCGAGTTTTTGGTAAATAAGTGCAGAAGCTGTCAGCAATCCCAGGATGGGCCAAATAAAGGAAAATGGCAACCCTGGAAATGGTCAACCAGACCTTGGCAAAGAATTCACATTGATTTTGCAAATAAGGAAAACATTAATTTATTAATAGTAGTAGATAGTCATTCAAAGTGGATCGAAGCCATCCCAATGAGAGAGACCACCACACGCAAAACCATTGAGCAACTACGGCGACTTTTTTCTTCCTATGGGTTACCGGAGGAACTTGTATCTGATAATGGACCTCAGTTTACTGGGAGTGAAATGAAAGGTTTTCTGGAAGGAAATGGAATTAAACAAACATTGATCCCGGCGTACCACCCGCAAAGTAATGGCTTGGCTGAAAGAGCGGTTAGAACAATTAAGACTGCCCTGGATAAAAATAAAAGGAAAATTGGGGACACCATTCAAGACACCTTGTCAAAAGTTCTTCTGGCATATCGAAGCACCCCGCATGTGACAACGGGAAAGACTCCATCAGAGCTCTTTATTGGGCGTGCGCTTCGAACCAGAGTGTCGTTGATACATCCCAGCTTGGCATCTAGAGTTAGGGACCAGCAAGCCAGGCAAATGAAGTATGATCGGCGAACCCATTTGGAAGAATTCCAGATAGATGATTTAGTGTGGTGTAAAAACTTTAGAGGTGGTGATAAATGGATCCCAGGAAAAATTGTGGGCAAGAAGGGAACTAGAGTCTACACCATTTTGATCCACGGACAGGTAAAGGCCTATCACAGGGATCAAATTAGAAAAAGGTGGAGGAATGGTGAGGAAGATGAGAGTGGAGATGGAGAGCGTCAACCCGAGCACTCAAGAGGAGCAGGTCCCAATGCCATAATCTCGGAGGTTGTACGAGACAGAGGTTATATGGAGTCGCTGTCGCCAGGACTAACTAGCCAGCGGTCGGATCAAGATTCAGAGGTTCAGAGTGATACAGACGATGGAAAGTCATTGGAGCCTCTTCCCTCGCTGGACCCCGAGGCCTTGAAAGAGGAGGGTCCTGTCCTAAGGCGGAACCCACCTCGAGCGAGGAGACTTCCTGTGAGATTTGAAGAGAGAAGATGGTGATATATAGCTAGCAATAAATATGTATATATATATATATATGTTTCTATGAAAATGTTAATCTGCAAGACGCAGGTTATCATCATCTTTGTTTTGTTGTTGTCACTTTTTGGCGTTTCGCAAAACAACAAAAATGCTGTATCAGACTTTACTACGACAATAAAGATTTGCTACAAAATAAAAGTGTACTAAGATGCTGCAATAACCATACCCCAACAGAAGGCGTATGTATAATCAAATCAAATGGATACATGGCTTCCCTCCCACATAGACTTACAGACCATTTTTTTGCCCAGAAACTTTGACACTTGGTGACACCAGACTTCCATGCCGAAAGCTGATGCCTGGTAAAGAAGAAGACATCCAGAGACATCCGAGCTGGAAACTGTTGTTTCATATGTACATATATTCCCCTCACCAAAAATTTAGGTAAAGGTGACCAGAAAAAAAAAAAAAGAGAAAAATGGAGAAGGAAGATCTCTAAAGACTGAAACTTATAAAATTTCCAGAGAAAGGAAAGCATCACATTACAGTCCAGGTAAAAAGGGCCTGGGTCAATTTTAGCCAAGACGGGGGGGCGATAAATATACCATCCCGAGAAAAAGGGAGGATTATATTTCAACCCATGTGGAAAGAGAGGGGGGGCTGGCGTCTGAAATTTTACACTATCGCCGTAGATGTTGCCCTCTTTAGATTTTTGTTTTGGTAATACTATATGTTCTATTTTGATGAGGCCTGGGGCGTCTATGAAATTGATACTGGAGCCGTTGGCCAATTTGATTGGTGTTTCTTTCGGCGAATGAAAATGGAGAGAGAGATGAATAAAAGAAGGTTTTTTGCCAAAAGGCGGGATGAATTCGATCGGAGTCGCTCAGTGAGAAGGACGATTTTCAGTAGGGCCTGAGACGTAGAGGAGACCAGACCTTGCCGCCGCTTTCGAGAGAAGGTAAGTCCCTCGCCATTATGGCTTAGCCCCCCCCTTTTTTTTTATTTTTCGAACAGAAGCTAATCTATTTAGATTCTGAATGGGCCCTAAAGGGCTTTAAGTGACTTAAAAGGAGTGTTAGGGTTCGTATATTTTGTCCCGCTAGAATAGATGGAGATCTAGGTTTCCCCCCCTTTTGTGTAGTAGCCAACCTAGATTTCGCATGGGCCCTAAAGGGCTATAAAGTAACTTCAGGTCACCTCTATCTAAATTTTACTGTGTAAATAGCATATCTCGTCAGTATAGACATGTTCCCAAATTTTAAGATATTTAAATAAATATCTAGAGAAATTTTCTTGTTTCCTCTGTTACCTATTTCATACATAATTTGCCTTATGGTGCTATTCCCACTGTTTAAATGAAATGTTGTATGTTTCTTACATATTTGAAGGGAATGTTACTAATAATCAAGTCTCCCATAAATTACCGGCCACATACATTGCCGCGAGTGTCTGTGTTTCAGTGTTTTATAGATTGCCCAATTTAATAACGATTTCATGGGTTGTCTGATGAAATTGTATAATAGTGTCGCGGCTGTTTCCATCTTTAGACCATTGTTCTGACAATATTATATGCTCGATCCTTGCTTTAGCTCAACTCTTAATCAATTACAGAGTTTTTTTTTTCCCCCCCTTTTTTTTTTATTTATTTTATTTATCCTGTTTGCACAAATTACATTACATGTGATGATGTAAAGACATATGCCGATAGTGCATCACTGACAGCTGTGCTGCTATTATACAACATTAAGGTCTTGCTGCGGGTTATATACATGGGGTTGTTGGCCTAAATTGCTATATATATATATACTTAAGTAAGGAAACTTTAATAAGTCACATCGTGTATCCTCCCTTTTCAACTATCCAAACCGGGAACCCATCAATGTCGCCCGCCGCGGGGCTCGAATTTAGTATATGTTTCTTCCCCTATACTTTAGAAATATATACCTAATGAAAAGCCATACTATTTTTAAGTATTGGTGAAGTAGTCCACGCATCCTGAGATTAACAGTCTATTATAAATCGTGAATTTTAATTTATGCTTTCCGTTTCACTGGCATTTTATCAGGCAATGAAAGTTATGTTGAGGCGGTGTATACCGCATCTCTCGCCGCTGTCTTTTACGATTCACATTGTTTGTGGCAAAACCTTAATATTATCATTGATTTCTGATATCAAAGTAAAACGTCTATGGGGCTATTTTCTATTAATGCTATTGTGTTTTCTGAATAATAGAAAATCAATTATAAGCCTTTGATATTTGCTGTTTATGTTATTGTAATGTATTCTAGGTTCTCCTAATGCGAAAGTGTGACATGTTCCTTTGCAGTATTGGAAAATTAGAGACCTATTGTCTTGATTAATAACGTTGCGTCTATGTTCATATATTCTATTGCTGACTCTCCTTCCTGTCTCCCCTGCGTATTTGGCTTGGCAGCTGTATACACTCTGACAAGGGAAGGTTATCTTAAATTGATAAATGTGCAATTTTTTTTTGCCTTAAGTAGAGATTTCCAAGATTCTATTTCTGAAACATTTTTTTTTTTTGGATGAGGACAAATAAAACCATCTTGATAGTATTAAATCTGCAGTATACATTTGCCAGCAGAAGGCATGATGAGATTACATGAAATTTAAACCAGTTATATGTTTAGTATGTTCCTTCAGTTGTAATTTGACACCGTCTTGAAATAATGAAATTGGACGGTGCGCTATATCTTGATGCTGGATATTTCTGTGTCAGAAAGGTGTAGTTATTCTGTTTAATGAGAATTCCAATAATTATCGAAATTTAGCAGATTATCATTGGGGATTTGAACAACTGTCTTGAAAATTTTTGAACAGCCCGAGTAGATAGAAGAGTCCTAGAGTTAGAGTGGAGAATTAGTAGTACAGACTGACCACTCGACGCAGATAACTCTAGGGAACAATTATTGTGTTAATTCGCCGTAGACAAGAAGAACTTTGGTTCTCAGGATATTCGATAGGCAGAATTTCGAGAATTAATAAGGTCATGGTTAAAGTTTACACAGGCATGTGGGGGGGGGTAAAGACAGTGATTTAAAGAGGCAGCCTTGTGTCTTAAATACTTTCAGTGGAAGCAGTTGCCACTGCAAATACTCAGGTCTAATAATTTCCAAATTTGAAGTCATGCATGACGGGTTAGCACGGGATTGACGCCTGAACTGGCTTTTCACTGGGATTAATCGAGCTTGCGAAAGAACTAGAAGAAGTGTGACATGTCACGCCACTGTACTAAGATAATAATTGAGAAGATTTATGTTGAGCCAACTGAAATTAGTAAAGAATTAAGAGATTAAGGTCTTATTCTTTGAGTTTTACACTAATTTCAATTACGCGATATGGACGGCGTTATAAGTTGGGTGGAAATGGTTCGGCCGCAATGGGATGGTCTCCTGGAGATGGTACGATCAAATAATACTTATTGAATGCCGGGCGGGATCGCATAAAGCATTAAACGATATCGAGAAATGCTTAAAGAAACACCCTAGAAGATTGGGGATCGACAAAATGACGACATGGAAAATGCTCAACATTGTACATTGGCAGCAAAATGATATCTTGCTATTGTATGGACGACCACTCCTTCCTGAAATGTGCAGCGGATGTTAGTCCCAGAATTAGGTCCTTGAGGCGACACTTTCCTGTGCAGATGACATAAAGACGCATGACAAAACAGCACATGAGCATTTAAACTAACTTCAATTCCTGCCATTAATTAATTTAGTTGACCAATAGCTATAGAACCGCTGGAGACCTCCATACCCTGTGTGAATATTTTAGTGAGAAATGAGCGATTCAATTCTATGAGCCATGAGGTATCCTGTAAGATCGGAGTTGTACCCCATTCAATTTTTTTTTTAATAGTAGCCAGTGCGAGATATTTCCAGGATTTTTTTTCTAACTGTCATATAATTCGAAAACTAGAAAACTACACCATTTTAATACAGTTTACGTTTAGCACCCATGTGGACTCAATATGACTATTGAATGAAAAAAAAAATCGAAGACTAATGAGCGAGCCAACCTAAAGAGAACGAGTTTAATAGGCTTACAATCAATAGTTGAAGCAAACTATTCGCACAAATTTGTTATGTTCTCTCTCTAAATGATCTATGACATTATAGGTTTTCTTAACAAGGTAACTACCCCGCCGAGTGTATATGGAGTTATAAAGCTTAAGGGTCATAGGCTGTTGGAATAGAGTAGTTCAAAATTAAGAGTGATAATAGATCGGGATCCAGATCCCGATGACGGGTTTCGAGGAAACACCAGAGGGATGAAAAGGCAGTGAAATGTGTAGAAAATGATGGAAGAGAGATGTGGGAGAGGTGATGAAAGAGGTGTTGAAAGTGATGGAAGGGCGATGAAATATGATGAAAAAGGCGTTGAACTGTGTTATAAGGTGATGAATAAGAGATGAAATGTGTTGAAGGCGTTGAAGAGAGATGCGATGGAAGTAAGTTGAAAGGCGTTGAGGATGATGAAGGATGATGCAAGAGTGAGAAAGCGTTGAATGTTGATGAGGAAGAGATAGAAAGATGCAGAAAGATGTTGAAAGAGAAAGAATTGAAAAAAAAAGATTGGATAAAGGGTTTTGTAAATAGTAGATAAAGATTGATGGAAGAAAGTACATTTAATGTATAAAGCGTAGATGTCGACCTCAATATCGCCTCGATAGAACTATTTCTTTTAAAATAAGACATATTATGCACTGGGGGTTTGTGTAAGCTGATTTACATAAGTTTCGGCAACAGTGTACACTATTTAATATAGATAGGTCTTTATTAATTACAATATTAGGTTATATATTAAATAGCAAATATGTCTTAGTGTTATGGTGAACTTTAAACAGTTTGCAGTTTTTTTTTAAACATGTGTTCTAGTGCTAAGTGTTGAAAGGAGCTTTAACACCATGTTTCAGGGTTTGTGTGTTATTTGTCTCAACCTTGTCTTTGTGCAGAATACCGTCTCACAACCTTACTGTAGTGTTTGTTGCCATCTTTAAAGATCTTCACAGTTTGTTTTAATATTAGTGTGTATTTTGAGAAAATTGTCACAACCTTATCCTTGTATAGAACACCGTTTTTACACCGTTTTATTTAATAAGTTATATGAGAGATTTTAGATATAGTATAAGAGTTACTATTTACATGAGCCAAATCGACCCAACAGTTAGAGCAAGAGGGGGGAACTCAGATATTTCCTCCTTTCACGTGACGCGACTGTTCACCCCGACCGGTCGTGCCAGATAAGAGGGAATACCAGGAAACTCTGTCCTCCTTGCACTTCGGGTTTTGTGATAGGGCTCCATGCTCGCTACAAGGACTACATCTTGGGTTTTCGTGTTCTCCTAGTGTAGAATTGGCTCAGCCTCATTTTTAGTATAGTATATAATTAAGAGTTGTCTCACAACCTTGTTTTAATATGACACACCGTTTTGAAGAGCTTGTACAACCTGTCAGGATATGATTTAGGAAAATTTTAGTTTCTTTTTATTGTTATGTTACAATTTTATCCACAAGGGGTGACAACCAGAGCGAACTCAGAAGTAATGAGACGAGGGGAAGTTGACAGAGTTAGTGTGAACAGTTTAACTTTACGCAGGTCTACAAGGGTGAAAAGGCCCACACAGTGTAAATTCTGCTTAGACTGTCGCCTCTAACTAGGATTTTGGAGTGTGTACGGAGAATCAGCTCGATAGAATGAGAAGTTTAGAGATTTCAACCTTTTTTTTTTTAAACCTTTTTTTTTTAAAGTAGAACTTCATTAGGATTCCTTTTTTTTTTAATACAAACTATTTCTTGTTAAAACCCGAGTTTCAAAGACCAATGAGAATAATGTATACCATTGTGAATTAACTATTTAGTGTAAATCTGAAATTTTAGTTATTATCAGGAGTAATAGGTGAAGGAAGGTGTAGGAAATCACAACTTAGAGGGGGGCTATGTCTAAAACAACAAACCTAATAGGCATCCTATGGCTTGTGTTGGGTAATTCAGAAACCCTATAATCCCTGGCCTTCAGGTAGTAGCTTTGAAATAGGTTTCTAATGAGAACATGAAAGGTCAATCTCTCAGAGTGAAATTGTGAAGTATAGGGACCCTAAGCCAGGGGTAGAAGTTAAGTAGGCCCAGACTATAGTCGATCCTTGGAAAGCACTTGAGAATGTTAGTGTTGGGTAGTGAATCGTAAACCCTATAAATCCATCTTTCAATAGAGTGCTGAGGTCGGACTACTGCAAAGGGGACAGACGCACGAGGAAGTAAGAAGAAAGTGACTTCACCCACGGTGGCTAGGGGAGAGACTCAATCCGCTTTTATGAGGTGTCACGCTTAATGGTCCTTTATTCGCCATTATAATTTGTGTATGTCTTTATATAGAATTGTCGTGAAAAGTCGCTTGGTGTCAAGGCAAGGGCAGTTTTTGAAGTTACACTGATTTTTTAGTAGGTTAGCTTCCAGATTATTTAGAATTGTTAACATTTGATTGTTAACAATCAATTTTGTTTATTTGTTTAAATATAAATAATGTTTATCCACGTATAGATAACTTTTATGTAGAGTTTGTATGAGGCATTTATTTAAGTCAATAGGGCTTTAGTCCCCACTTTGTTTTAATTAGATAACTTTATTTGATTTCTCATTGGTCCTGAAAGACTTTATTATTGTTAGGGTTTATTTGATAGATAATTGTAGTACTTTGGCATTTATAGCAATTTTTAACTATAGTATGAATGCAGTCTGCGAATGAAATATGTATGAATGGAATGATTAATGATTGTTGTCAAAGTTAAAAACTATTATACTGTTAGACCAAATTTACTTTAGAGTAGTGTTAGGGAATTTAATAGGTTCAATTTTCAATTTTGATTTCTTTATTTGTTAGGAACGATAGCCTCACAGGACTGTAAAAACTCTATTCTTAGGAAAATATTCGCTCCATTTTTGTTAGGTCTCCTTTTGGAGGAGTATAAATTTTTTTTAATTTCTATTACTAGGGTAATAAAGTACTCTTTGTTATTTATATCAACTTGAATTTTAAGAGTCGTAGATAATGATCATATCTCGATTCTCAGACTGGAAGGTTGTGGGAGGTTATGATCAGACCAGAAAACTCACAAAACTTCTCCTCATTAGAGGAAACGAAGAGGTATAGATTGAATTTTATGCAGGATGGGGGATTTGTTTTAGCCATGCCGTATAGCCTGGGGTATAACGGCGCGACCTTGGGTAACCGATCTGACACCGTAGTTTCGGCGCTTTTAGCGTGGCTGGAGCGAGGGTATTCCAGACGGGAGGTCCTGTAAGATTGGCAAGTAGGCAGAGATTGCCCAGTTATTCTAGACGAAGTGTTTCCATCTATTGAATTTTTTTTTTTTCGGTACCAGTTTGATCCCCCATAGCTAGCGGAAGTTTCTTCTAATAAAGGATTCGCCCTGCCATACGTTTTGTTGGAATGAATTCGAGTATAAGACAGATTCGAGAGGCAGAATAAGTAATTATTAGGACCTTCAACGAGTTTAAACTCGTTCCATGATAGGATAAGATTTTAAAGTATTAGTTAACTATAAGGACCGCGAACGAGACGCCAGAACGAGCCAATGAGTCAGAGTTTTAGAAGTGTTGTATTGAGGACAGTAGAATTAAGAGCAGTTATACAGGGAGTAGAATTCTGAAGGAATTTGTAAAAGAACCAAAATTTCAGATTGATAAAATTCAAATTTATAAGATGTAGATTTGTAGGATTCAGGTCAATGAATAGAGGGTATATTAGTAGATGAAAGTAATATGAATTTCTTGGAAGGGGGAGGTAGCTGAACTGTACACACCCCAGAGACAAGGTAAACGGAGTCACAAACAAAATGGGAGAAGTTGATTAGTTTCTCTGTCAAACAGAGAGCTTTCTTCATACGGTTGTCACCCTAGATTTAAATGGACTGTGTAGTTTAATAAAGGTCTGGGATATATTCCATTTGACCAAGATTCTAAATGACGTACCCATCTGAGTTGAGAGTATTGTAACAGAGGAATCTAACACATAAGAGAAAACACACCCTCCAGTAGGATCGGGATAGACGAATATTACCCAGTGACCAACTCGTGATTCCAGACTGAATAAGATTGAAAAACTTAACTGAGATACTAAACCTTGAACCTTCAGCGCACAAATATATATTATGTTTACATTTTCTTTTTCAATATGTTATTATTTTTATATCATATATATTATATTATAGTCATATACTATTCATTTCAACAATTTTATTTTGACATTCATGATATTAATATTTATATTAAATATTTAATTATATATATTTTGTCACCATATATAATCTTGTAGTAGTTTTCTTTTGTCATCTATCATGGGATGATTTTTATCACTTATATCTTAACATATTTAATCACTATCTACATGATATGTTTTTACTTCAATATATATGTTATACTCATCATATAACATGGAAGGATTCATTTTATCATTACATATTTCGTGCCTTATTTAATGATTACTTACATAATTTGTTTTCTGTAATTTTTATTTAGCAAAAGTCATCATGTCATAGGCTAATCATTATATACCAAGATATTTCTTTCAGCTAACTATAATTATCCTTTCCTTTGATTGTATATATATATAACTATACCACACGAATGTCTTGATTGGTACGAAAATAAAGATGCTGGCATGTTTTAGGAGTTGGACTAGTCAGTTATTTCTAAACGACTTCTTGGCGCCCAATTTTTCATATATAATATGTAATAGGGAAATGTCCTAACTGTATTGTTAGCAGAAAGAAGGTAGCAATGAATCCAGTACCCCAAGAGGCAAGGATGGGGTTGAGAGGACTTACCACTAGGAAGGCCTACTCCTCAAGACCAAAGAAGAAAGTGGAAGGGTGGTATATATACCCATGAATGGTAAGACAGATGACCTTGCTTACTTCCATACATATGATATGACTGTCCCCAATAACCTATTTTGATAACAGTGTTCTGACAGAATAATAGCACATAAAAACCCCTTTGCCAGGATGCGCAATGCCCACTAATGTTCGGAATAATAAACATCTAGAATGGCATACCATCATTTTGACTAGCCTTATCTTCCCTATAGGTTTCGGTACATCTGGCTTCACCTAGTAATGGAAAATGCATTTTGCTAGAAATGGGCCTGCTTTCATAGTAACTGATGAAAGGCAGATGAATAATGAATAGCACAAACGCATTTGTCCATTACTTGGCAGGGGGAGGATTGTTGGGGCACGTTTTTTTTTATAACCATACCCCAACAGAAGGCGTATGTATAATCAAATCAAATGGATACATGGCTTCCCTCCCACATAGACTTACAGACCATTTTTTTGCCCAGAAACTTTGACACTTGGTGACACCAGACTTCCATGCCGAAAGCTGATGCCTGGTAAAGAAGAAGACATCCAGAGACATCCGAGCTGGAAACTGTTGTTTCATATGTACATATATTCCCCTCACCAAAAATTTAGGTAAAGGTGACCAGAAAAAAAAAAAGAGAAAAATGGAGAAGGAAGATCTCTAAAGACTGAAACTTATAAAATTTCCAGAGAAAGGAAAGCATCACATTACAGTCCAGGTAAAAAGGGCCTGGGTCAATTTTAGCCAAGACGGGGGGGCGATAAATATACCATCCCGAGAAAAAGGGAGGATTATATTTCAACCCATGTGGAAAGAGAGGGGGGGCTGGCGTCTGAAATTTTACACTATCGCCGTAGATGTTGCCCTCTTTAGATTTTTGTTTTGGTAATACTATATGTTCTATTTTGATGAGGCCTGGGGCGTCTATGAAATTGATACTGGAGCCGTTGGCCAATTTGATTGGTGTTTCTTTCGGCGAATGAAAATGGAGAGAGAGATGAATAAAAGAAGGTTTTTTGCCAAAAGGCGGGATGAATTCGATCGGAGTCGCTCAGTGAGAAGGACGATTTTCAGTAGGGCCTGAGACGTAGAGGAGACCAGACCTTGCCGCCGCTTTCGAGAGAAGGTAAGTCCCTCGCCATTATGGCTTAGCCCCCCCCTTTTTTTTTTATTTTTCGAACAGAAGCTAATCTATTTAGATTCTGAATGGGCCCTAAAGGGCTTTAAGTGACTTAAAAGGAGTGTTAGGGTTCGTATATTTTGTCCCGCTAGAATAGATGGAGATCTAGGTTTCCCCCCCTTTTGTGTAGTAGCCAACCTAGATTTCGCATGGGCCCTAAAGGGCTATAAAGTAACTTCAGGTCACCTCTATCTAAATTTTACTGTGTAAATAGCATATCTCGTCAGTATAGACATGTTCCCAAATTTTAAGATATTTAAATAAATATCTAGAGAAATTTTCTTGTTTCCTCTGTTACCTATTTCATACATAATTTGCCTTATGGTGCTATTCCCACTGTTTAAATGAAATGTTGTATGTTTCTTACATATTTGAAGGGAATGTTACTAATAATCAAGTCTCCCATAAATTACCGGCCACATACATTGCCGCGAGTGTCTGTGTTTCAGTGTTTTATAGATTGCCCAATTTAATAACGATTTCATGGGTTGTCTGATGAAATTGTATAATAGTGTCGCGGCTGTTTCCATCTTTAGACCATTGTTCTGACAATATTATATGCTCGATCCTTGCTTTAGCTCAACTCTTAATCAATTACAGAGTTTTTTTTCCCCCTTTTTTTTTATTTATTTTATTTATCCTGTTTGCACAAATTACATTACATGTGATGATGTAAAGACATATGCCGATAGTGCATCACTGACAGCTGTGCTGCTATTATACAACATTAAGGTCTTGCTGCGGGTTATATACATGGGGTTGTTGGCCTAAATTGCTATATATATATATACTTAAGTAAGGAAACTTTAATAAGTCACATCGTGTATCCTCCCTTTTCAACTATCCAAACCGGGAACCCATCACTCTCATGGAGGTTCCACTGATATAAATTTTAAAGTTTTGATAAATCAAATATTACGTTTTAAAAATACTCTCATCAACATTAAGTATTTAAATATTCTTCAATAAAATGAGTGTCATGGTTCTATTATTTGTAGTTGGCGTTCTGCGCTCCAGCAAACTGAATTATAAATATCTTTCTCTCTATTATATATACAGTAGAACTCCTCAAATTCGGAAAGCTTGGGGCGCAAGGTATTCCGAATTTGAGGATTTTCCGAATTTGAGAGAGTTAGATTTGTGAATATTTATGTGGCATAAATAGGCATTTAGATGACTGAGACAAAGATTTTGAAGCATATGAACAATTTTAGGTTGAATATTATATGTACATTACATAATTTTAATTACGATTTTTAATCAAATGTTCCTTGACTTTTATGAGTTTTGAGCATGAAACCGATGAAAAATAGTAAAATATTTTATTATGTATGTAATGCAATTGATGGCCAAGTAAGTTATGGCTTGGCAAAGAAGTTGCTGATTGTTGTCTGTTTCTTTGGCTTGTTTAACAAAGCTTCTTCTTCTCTCATAAGCATAGTTCGAAGACTATTGATGGTGTTGTAGCTTGCAAGCATTTCTGATTCAGTGCGCTTTTCCAAATATTTTAATGCAACATCCAAACTTTTCAACGCTTCGCATCTGGGAACATCTGGCTCCAAACTGTCTTCAGAAGTTGAGGAACTATCATCAGAACTGCTGATTTCCATTTTTTTCACTCAAAACAGCTTCAACTATATCATCATTGCTAAGAACATTGTGACCTGGATCATCAAGGTCTATATCGATCCATTCATTAATGCTTTCTTGATTTACTTCAATTCTAGCTCTTTGAAATAATTGCTCCAGCTGTCTAATTTCTTGTTCATCTTCATCAGATTCATCCTCGGATAATTGTAATGCATCACCTGCTGTTTCCAAATCTGAATTATTTTTGTGTTCAAGCAAAATCTTCCATCCATTTCTTATTGTAGAAGATTTTAATTCATCCCAAGAATTTCCAAAATTGAATATCGCTTTCTTGATGTCGTACTTTTTTAAATTAGAAAAAGTTTGTTCACCCACAGAGTTATTTGGCTGATCTGCATCACTTGAAAATACTAAACAACTTTCTAACTGTCTTCGTTTATACAACCTTTTAAAGGCAACAATAATTCCCTGGTCCATAGGCTGCAATACAGATGTTGTATTAGGTGGTAAAAACTTGCATTTAATGTTGCCGTCATTACTGATCAGCTCTGTTGGATGAGCAGGAGAATTTTCAACTAGTAGTAATGCTTTTACTTGATCTGGAGCAACTCTTAACTTATTTTCTTGAAAATTGCGAACTTCGTTTATGAACCGTTTAAAAAACCATTCACTAAAAATGCTTTGATTAAACCAAGCCTTGTGTGAAGAATAGTAATGGACAGGCAATCGATCAATGATGTTTTTGATTGCTCTTGGACGTTTTGATTTTCCAACAACAGCCAAAACATTTTTATGTGAAGCGTCTGCATTTGCACAAAGTAAAACAGAGAGTCGATCTTTGGATTGCTTATGACCACTAGCGCTGTTTGCATTTTTGACTTGAGAATTATCGGGTAATGACTTCCAGTAAACTCCTGTTTCGTCAGCATTATAAATTTGGAACTGTTCATACTTTTCGTCAGTCATTAGTTTGTGAAAATCATCTTTAAAGCGATTAGCTGCATCTTCGTCAGCACTCAATGCTTCCCCGACAACTTTTTATTTTTAAAATTATGTCTGGCTCTGTATCGTGACAACCATCCACCACTAGCTTTAAAAGTGGGATTATTCAATTTTGATGAAAAATGACTGGCAGCTGTTTGGAGTTCAATACCACGAATAGGAACCCCTGATAATCTCTGACTTTCGTACCAGATGTTAACTGCTTTATCAACATTTTCGTATAACGGATTTTTTACTTGAGAAAACTTTTTGACATCTTTTTCGGTAGAATCAACAAACTTTGTAAGTTTAAGCTCAGACTTTTTTATATCATAAACAGTTGTCTTAGAAATTTTATACTTTTGCATTATCGTTGTATAGCTTAATCCTTTTTTAATGTCACTAAGAACATCTAACTTTTCACCAAGCTTAAGAATTCGGTACTTGCCTCGTTTTTGCCGCTCCTCTTTGGATGCCATTTTGTTGAAGAACAAACTCGTAAATGCAAAAAATTGAGAGTTGAATAAAAGAATTTGAAACTTACAATGTCTGAAAATGTTTGATAATTTGAACTTTAGGTGAATCAACTTTGCAATAAAAAATGCGTGAATGGCTTATGACGTAATAATGCTGCCTTCTTATTGGACAATATCCTAAACTAAGCACAAAGGTCAAATGAAACTGTTGATTTATTTAAGCTTTTAAAAAAGGGCATAAACCCCTAATTAGCGATTATAAATAATC
Organism: Cordylochernes scorpioides; assembly: GCA_030710605.1. Taxonomy (NCBI): domain Eukaryota; kingdom Metazoa; phylum Arthropoda; class Arachnida; order Pseudoscorpiones; family Chernetidae; genus Cordylochernes; species Cordylochernes scorpioides. The sequence goes on from CP092870.1 coordinate 92,533,005, forward strand.
AGTAAAAGTAAATTAATTAAACACTTAAATTAAAAATAAATTACTAATAAAAATTAAATTAAATAAAATAAAAGCAAAGCAAAAGTAAAAGTAAATAAAATAAAATAATGTTGAAATATCAACAAAATAAAAGCATGTGAAAATTGATTTTTTGTATGTAAAAAAAAACATTACAATACTTTCCAAATTTGGGAGTTTCCGAATTTCAGAATTTCCGAATTTGAGGAGTTCTACTGAGGTATCCTGTCGACTTATCGGTGTAGCTGTGGTAACCGAGGGTCAAACCTGTAGTTACCGAGAGGGACAGTCAGGGCGTGGAGAGTTTTCCAGTACCTCTCTGCACCTTGGAAGACCTTTAACAGTTTTCACAGAGTACAGGCAGTCGTGGTCGAGGCAGAGTGGAAAGCTTAGGAATGTCCACACACAAAAAACGAAGAGACACGTTGTAGTAGTAGGAAAGTTCCGTGAACAGATAAAAGTCGGGCTAAGAGCAAGATGAGTTAAAGAATATTTCTTACTGTTTTACATGGTGATGAGGTGGACCTGGCTGCAACCAACAAGGGCTGACGCCGACGGTGAAGTGATTATCTGCGTAGGGCTAAAACCGAGGTTTTTTATAACCATTCCCGAGGAGGGGGGGGTCTAGACTTTGAACGTGTGCGGCATTCTGCACCCTTTGACCTCGATGGCAACGACTTGCCAGGGTTGTTGGATTTCTCTCTCGATTTTAGACGTTTTTGAACTTCTCAATCTTGCTTTAACTCAGCTCTTAATCTATTACATAGTTTTATTTATTTATCCTCAGTTTGTACAAAGTACATTACATATGGTGATGCAATGACACATGTCAATCATGCGTATAATTATTTATAGATGTGTTTCTATATACAACATGACAATCTTGTTATAAGTATTATACAATATAGGGTTGTTGGTTTAAATTACCATATTTATATTAAAAAAAAAAAACACGATCAATTAGAAACGTAGAAAATAATTTAATTGTCAACGCGAGTAGTCTAAAAACATGAAATAATCAATGTCTATAAGACACTTTTATATATAGCCTGAATGAATATGAGGGTGTAGGGTAGGAGATGTCATCATATATTTGAGAAAATAGATAACATAAGCAGGTTTAACATTTTATCTTGATAATATTTATTTCACACATTATTTACCTTAGTTAGAGTTAAAATATATAAGGAAGCATATAGTATGAGACATACTATATTTTTGGTTCATTAAGGTAAGAGTGTAATAAGGCTTATAACTGGCTTCAATTCTAGACCCTTTGTAGAAGGGCTAATGTTCTAGTTCATAAATAAATGCTTATCAAATTGCTACTAATTTTTCTTTATAATAGCGTATATTGGAATATTAGTAAATATATTTTAATATATAAATAGTAAATATAATATGCATTAAGGCAAAGATATTTAAAAAGTCTGGCATTTCATAGATTATATATATTTTAAGTTACTCTGTTTCTACAAACTAGATTTGGTTATCATTGACCTTGTGTACCCTTATACGAAAAATAATATTAGTGTGTTGACTAAATTTTTATACTATTGTTACTTTTAGGCTACTCTTTTATATAAAAAATGAATCATATTACCAGAGCTTTTGTCCCTCTTATTAGAAATGCAAATAAGTTTCACAAATATCCCATTTTATTAAGTTCCAGGACTTATGCCGATGGAATGCCCTTAACTTTTGCATCTCCTTCACAGGTTTTGATTATTTCTTTTTATTTAAAATCATAAATATTACCCCTTTGAAACATTTTTGATTATATTGATAATTATTTTCACTAAATTTTTGTTTATAAATTTTCATTTACATTATAATATAATCATTAAACAATGAACATTTATTATCTGCTTTCTCTTATAATACTAATTAATTCATTAGGAATCTATTTATAGCTTACACCCATCATTAAATATATTTGTGTGCAATATTTTGATATCTGCACCCTATAAATTATTTTTCCTATTTAAATTTATTCTGCTGTCTTTTAATAAGATTTAGTCTTTATGTAAGATGCATTTATAAATATTATTTTTTTTGTCCTTGAAAATAAAAAACAATCTTAAAAATAAATGCCTTTGATAGTCTTATATAGTGAGATACTTTTATTTCAGCAGACAGTGAAAACATGTTAAGTGATTGTGTATATTTACACACTACACCTACTTGTAGTAAACAAGTAAAAATAGTTCGATTTTGATAATGACCTAACCTTACCTAATTTAACCTATCTAAACCTAACTTGGCCTATATATACATATAGTGTAACATTATCACCAGTGTTCTTCGTAAATTCACCATATATTACTTGTGTAAATTTTCAATATTATCTTCTAACCTTCATATTAATATTTATTATTTGATAGCTATCTTGAATGTGAATATGGTGTTATGTTTCACAAGGCACATTTGAACAAAAACTCCATATAATCTATCTTGAATGAAAAACTTGCCTTTAAAGCTCACCTTATTGTTTAGCTCACTGATTTAGCATTAATTGTTCATTGTGTATTAGCAAATGGCATAAATTTTTAAAATAATTATTATAGAAAAAGTGTTAAATCACTAGAGGTGAACATAGCAAGCCTTGTAATGTCTCAATAAACAATGAGGTAACCTCTTAACATATCATCAAGTTATAATATTTCCTGCATATACTATAATCTTGATATTTACCACAACCTATGCATCACACTTTTAGATTTTATTGCACAAGTCCAACCCCACCAGTGAGTGCAAATACCCAAACATGGTTCTGGCACACCTGTAAGTGCAAAAGTTGATATGGGGCACACTTACAGTAACAAGCAGTACTATGATTATCATTGGGGGGTCGGTGGAAGGCTGGTTAAACCGTTTGGTTTTCGACCACTACGACCCGGGTTCGATTCCCGCATTGGACACTTTTTTTCTGTTAAAAAAAAATGCTCCAATGGCCCCCCGATTCTTGCAAAAGTCCAACACCACCAGCGAGTGCAAGTAACCAAACAGGGCTCTGGCACATTTGTAAGTGCAAAGTCGAACTGCTTTTCACATGTGTAGACATGTGGTGCACTTACAGTAAAAAGCAGTCACGAACTACCCACCATGATTATCATGGCCTGTACCACGTGTACTAGGGATAAGCAAAAAAAAAAAAAAGATTATCATGGCTTACTTGGGGTATGTACCACCAGCCTAGAGTTGTTAGGTCAATGACACAGTCTTACAGTGAAACCTTGTTATAACAGACAATTTCAGAGCAACAACTCAGCTATGAGATCATAATTCTAAAGCCCCCAAATGTTATACCCCAGTAACAACAAAAATTCTTGGTGCCAAGTGGTTCCACACCATATTTACAAAATTTATTCAGTTTCTCAGCCCTTGAGCAGGTTCTGATCTCCATTAAAGCAATATTTTCTTGAGCTCCTCAATTTATTCATAGCTCCAGTCTATCAGTCAATTCTTTTAGCCATTTTCTTTCCAATCATTTTTTTATACTCTCCAGAACTTCCTTTTTTCTGTGAAAATACAGTAAAATTGTACAGGGATCAGGTGGAAAAATTGCATCTCTTGGATTGCATGATCAGGATATGCCCTTTTTTCTCTTTCTTTATTCTGTTTTTTTTTTCTACTGATGACCTTCAAGAGGCCTTCTTAAGACTTCCCAATTCCTTTCAGCTCAGCCTTCCATTTCTTCTCCATTTCCAACTATCTACATAATATAAAGTCTGTTGTTAATGTGTGATCATTCGTCACTTCTTTTGCCCTGCCATTTTAAAATGCTGCCCGTTCTTCCTCATTGTCTTTTTTTTTTTTACTTATCCCCAGTACAACACGTGGTACAGGCCATGATAATTATGCTGGGTAGAGGTTGATGACTGCTTTTACTGTAAGTGCACCATATGTCTACACATGTGAAAAGCAGTTCAACTTTGCACTTACAAATATGCCAGAGCCCCGTTTGATTACTTACACTCGCTGGTGGGTTTGGACTTTTGCAAGAATCGGGGGGCCATTGGAGCATTTTTTTTTTTAATAGAAAAATTGCCCAATGCGGGAATTAAACCTGGGTCGTAGCTGTCGAAAACCAACGGTTTTAGACCATCCTTCCACCAACCCCCTTCTCCATTTCTCTACAGTTTGAGATCCAGATAAAATAACCTCTCTACAGGCGGCAGATACATTTAAGGAATATTAATACATAAAATATATATATTTAGTTAATCTCTGAATTGAGTATCACATTAGATTATTAGGTGGGAGGGGGGTGGGGAACCATGTAAAAAAACTGAATTATTGGCAAAATACAAGAAATATTACAGAGGTACAACTTTAAGAAGCATTATTGTTAAGGCAACAAATTATTGTATTTAAAACATCCAAAGTAAGAGGCTTGGGGCAACAGAGTAACATAACCAGAGGAAACATTGAATCTCTTAAGGAGAGCTTCTCTCAAACCATTTGAAGATTGAAAACTACCACCTCACTTGTCCAAGCTTGGCTTGAACTTATGAAAGCTGTTATTTCAGGTGAAACAGTCCTTAAGACTCGGTGTGTAGGTTCTTTATTAAAATAAAATTAAAAACATTAAATATTCTGTCAACCTGGTTTAATGGGTGCATATTAAAAGAGGACACATCAATGCCGAAACAAGGAGACTAGAATTATTTCTGAGTAACTGGTAGCCTTGTTTACCCTGGAGTTTGATATGCTGTGGTTTGTCTCTGTGAATCTGATGGCTCACTGATTATAGAAATATCCCCTAGAAAATTGATCCCAATTGGTTCTTCATCTCACAAATTGGTATATGGGACATAATGCTAATTGGAACTTCACTTTCTTACTGCTACTCTTTTTGTGTTGTTTTTCTTGCTCTTTCTCTTATTATTATTATTTTTTTCTTTTTCTTCTGTCTATATCGTTGTTTCCTTTGTTCTTATGCATATCTCTGGTGAATCCTGTATAGGGTCAGTGACCCTAAATAAAGGCTTTTGTTGTTGTTGCTAATTGGAATTACCTCGCTATAACGAACCCCATTGGGACAAACATTTGGTTGACTACAGCCCCATGGTTCACTATATGGTATCACTAAATATATAAAGGCTTATTTCAAGTTCATTATAAGGAAAGATTTGCTATATAGCCCCTGTTTGTTTTACCCGGCATTTTTTACTGTATTAATATTCAGAATTTAATTTGTTTCTTTTTTGGTTTCTTCCCACAAGTTTTTTTTTTGCAAGTTGTCTGTATCTAGGTAAAATTTGAAACAATTTATTTTTTTCAAATAAAAATAATTTCTTACTGTCTGAACAATTTCTACTGTATATTGAGAAATAAATTTGGGATTGCCTGAGACTTTTTGATATGGTGAATCAACCAACCATCTCAGCAGTTTTCCCAGTTTAATCTACTAGACTGCTGTTGTGCTATCCTGAAATTTGTAGGAATTTTCAGCAAAAACATGGAGATTATAGTCCCATGTGGACAGTAGAAATAACATGCCTAAAATAACCAACCAGGTCCTCCCATATATTTTACTCATTACGATAGGGGGTCGGTGGAAGGATGGTCTAAACCGTTGGTTTTCGACCTGCACGACCTGGGTTCGATCCCCGAATTGGGCACTTTTTTCTGATTTAAAAAAAAAAAATGCTCCAATGGTCCCCAATTCTTGCAAAAGTCCAATCCACCAGCGAGTGCAAGTAACCAAACGGGGCTCTGGCATATTTGTAAGTGCAAAGTCGAACTGCTTTTCACATGTGTAGGCATGTGGTGTACTTACAGTAAAAGCAGTCGCCTACTTCTACCCTCCATGATTATCATGGCCTGTACCACGTGTACTAGGGATGAGCAAAAAAAAAAAACTCATTGCGGCAGGAACAGAGTTGTTTGTGGATTGAGATGAGTAAAGTCTCCCACATGTGCAATGTGCTATCCACGTAGTACCGGCAGGTTGCTTGCTGCACAGGTGTACTACGACCAGGCCAGCGTGAAGCAAATTGATGTCCCATCATTCAGCGGAAGTTTTGGTATCCTGCCCAAGCATGTGCCATGTCTGGCCGTCCTCAAACCCGGGGTGGTGACCATCTACGAGGAGGATGGCTCCAACAAGAAGTATTTCGGTAAGTTCCATTATCTCTCCCATTATTCAAACCATTTGGGAAAATCCAATTTAGCCATTCAACAGTAAAAAAAAAACAACCTAAATGCAGTAAAATCCTGCTAAAACAAACCTCAGGTATAGTGAACCTTCCTTTATAACAAACCTGAAATGATATCCCCATTTTTATTTTATAATTCAGTAAACTATGGCTATAACAAATCATTGCTATAGTGGACCATAGGTTTCAGTCCCATTGGGGTTTGCTATAGAGGGGTTTTACTGTATTGTATTCAATATAAAGTTGCGGAAGGATGGTATTCATGTACCAAAAGAGGCATCTTTCCCATTTTCCGGGGTTGTGGCACATTTTTCATCACCACCATAATGTTATAGGTGATGAGATAACCAAAATATGTTGTTTTAATGCGGTTTTTTAACCTGAGAGGTGTCTCTTTTTATATCTTCTTCTTCTTTCTTATCTCCACTCAATCACACTAAGGTATCAAGCTTATAAAGCTTGAGATTTTTGATGGTGTCTGCCGGGGAAGAGTAGAGCTCATCAATGGATGAGTCAATACAGTCAATAATATGTCTTGGGGTTACAGGCTGTAGTACATAGTACATATTCATATGAATACTGAATGTGCAGCTTGTATGGCAGCACCATTCAGTGCCGTTGTTGTTCCCTAAAAATGTCATTGGTATTGGTAAGCAGCATATCTACAGCTATCCAATAGTTCTTTCTGAAGCGCAACAAAATCTCTCAAGGCCTTCAATGAGACAGAGGTTGTCCATCTTAATAGTGAGGTAACTAAAATGGTAATTTTTTAAATTAATTGTTTTTTTTTTGCTTATCCCTAGTACACGTGGTACAGGCCATGATAATCATGGTGGGTAGTTAGCGACTGCTTTTACTGTAAGTGCACCACATGTCTACACATGTGAAAAGCAGTTCGACTTTGCACTTACTAATGCCAGAGCCCCGTTTGGTTACTTGCACTCGCTGGTGGGGTTGGACTTTTGCAAGAATCGGGGGCCATTGGAGCATTTTTTTTCTTTAAACAGAAAAAAGTGTCCAATGCGGGTTCGAACCCGGGTCCTAGTGGTCGAAAACCAAACGGTTTAACCAGCCTTCCACCAACCCCCTAAATTAATTGTAATTTTAATTAATAAAAAAAAGTAGAACTAATCAATCTTGGTTGTAATAGATTGAAGAAAGAGAGAATAAACATTGATTGTTTGTTATATATTTATGTCATAATATTTATGATAAGGTACAATTTGGATTATAGATTATAAACACAAGGTTAATAAGACCAAATTCAAATGATAGTGTGTGACATTTCGGTAACAGCGTTGTTACCATCTTCAGACAAAAGTACTGAATGAGAAATTTTACCATAGCATGTTTTGATAACAGTAACTATTTAAAACATGCTGTTGTAAAATTTCTCATTCAGTACTTTTGTCTGAAGATGGTAACAACGCTGTTACTGAAACGTCACACACTTCATTCATTTGGATTTGGTCTTATTACCTTGTGTTTTTTGTCATAATATTTAGAAATATATAAATGGCCCATGTGGGAGTATGAGGAAAGGAAAGATAAAATAGCCGGGTCAAAACAACCCCCTTGGTCAACAGATATCAGCTTTCACTCCCCTTCTCTCCCTGGGGGATAATTTATCCTACTCAAAGCAGTTTAAAAGCAGCTAGATGTGATGATCAAGGGACAGTTCACACTGAGGTGGTCTTGACACCAGTTGTTCCCACGGTGGTTCTCGGACCTTCTCTCTTTCCTCTCCCTGATCTGTTGGGATCCGGCCAACAGCTTCTGTACATATTGTCAAAATATATTTGGATATATATTTCTATGAATAGTTTTTGTTATGTTTAATTATATTCGGCAACATTGTAATTGCTATATTTAGAACTCTCGTTTGTTTTTGCATATGTAGTTTTGTAGAGAGTTTGCTGCTAATTGGTATGTAATGTTTTTGTTTTAAATTTCTATTAATATGTAAAATAGGTTAATATGTAAAGTTTTTCCATTCTGTTATGAAATAAATATGTTAATCAAAAGGATGTCTTGATTTTAAACGTAGTCAAGTAAGAATATACCTTAACAGGTAAATCGATCTACAGAAGAATATTTTGATATTAGATAAATATTTAAAATACCATCACGATCTACTCCTCGTAGGTTTTTGCCTCTGGATCCTGTCTCCTCCACTCACCACACAACTACCACGACTGATTCACAAATCACCACAGGACTACATATAGGGATTAAGTAGGTTGTGTTTAGTAGGAGTAGAATATGTTATAAGTAGGTGGGTTGTGTTGTAAGGAGGAATTTAGCAAACCTTCTTTAGAAGTGCAGGTAACTAAAGTTTGTAAGGAATCTGTAAATTTTTTTGAGAGGGATGGGAGAGGAGGATCTCTAAATTTAAAGAAATTCCTTCATCGCATTCACAAAAACATTCAAATGTTGTTATAACAGCAACTTGGTTAAAATCATCAGCCACAACACCCCAGGTTTAGAAAACTCAGAAGGCTGACCTGGAGATGACCTGTAGACCATGGTTTTAGGCTGAAGACCCTCGTCAATCTAGGATTGGCCTTGATTCCATGATAATTACTAAGGATTCATTAAATCATCATATGGGAAAGGTTACCTTATATTGCATTGATAACCAATTAGAAAGGAAGAACATAGCTCAATCTGTGAGCAGTGTGGGCCAGTGGTTTCACCAGTTTAATGGCCCACTTATTGGGGGAATGGAATGAATTTTGACCAGGGTGGTGGGGCTCATTGATGGGAGAAAGTGGGAATATAGCATTATGGGAATTTACCCGTTAGTAAGATTTACTTTTTATTTATTTGATCATCCTTGCGTAGAATATGCGAATCAGAGAGATGAAGAGAATTGCGTAGAACAGGGTGTGACAGCATTATAAAATGACTGACATGTATAAGATTACATGCTGATGTGTGACACTTGTGTGTTGTACAGTGAGCAGTGGTTCCATCAGCATCCACGAGGACTCCTCCGTCCAGGTGCTGGCTGAGGAAGCAATCCCCGTGGACCAGATAGACAAGCAGGTAAAATCCCCCTTCAAACCCAGCATTCAATTGGTGATGGAGTGAAAGCTCTGCTGCTGCTTGGCTTCTTGACAAAATCCTCCTAGTCACAGACCTACATATGGGATTGTTCCACTGAAGAATGCTTTCTATAATCCTTGCAATGTAGATGATGATATAAATGACAGGGTGATGATCTACCATTATTTCTGGAATGAGCTAAACAGGGGAGTTACAAACTCATACTAAGGATTGAATGAATAAATGAAATAAGTTGGGGGGAGGAATAACAAGATTATTAGTACACCTTGGTGAAATACAAACCTCTGTTCAGGTGGAGTGGCAATTGTGTGAAGTTACCTGAAGGTAGTAGTACTGTGGATGCTCCCCAGAGAGTCTTCTTTGTTTATTCTAGGGAATCTATCAGGAATAGGATAGTACACGCTTGTTCGGCGATACATATACTAAAATTGGAACGATACAGAAAAGATTAGCATGGCCCCTGCGCAAGGATGACACGCAAAATTGTGAAGCGTTCCATATCCGGAATAGGAAGCCAGAATCCAGTGATCATCCATTGACAACAATGGAATTTGTTGGAAATTGTCAAGTTTCAGCTATTTGTTGTAAATACCTACTTACTTTAAGGGTTTTTGTTTATTTTTATATAAATCTCAGACTTGATGGCTGATGGTCTGAGGAACTCTTATTAGCAGCTCTATGTCTGGTAGGATTCAGACCTCCCCCCAGGTACCAGTGCTAGTTGATAGGTGTGAAGGTTGATTTCCCTTGATCAGAAATCACTGCTGATTATGCCAAAAGTTAATCCCAATCATCAGGATGCACATCACTGAAATCACACATCACAGGGGACTTCTGTTAAATCAATTTATGGTCTTGATAGCAAGTTTTAAAAGTGAGTTAAGTGACTGGAAATTCCTGTCTTAAACTTGAATAACTACCACATGTGATACAGGCCTGATAATCATGGTGGGTAGAAGTTTGCAACTGCTTTTACCCACCATGATTATCATGGCCTGTACCACATATACTAGGGATAATTATGGAAAAAAAGTTTCAAATCTAGAATATGCGGTGCATTAGAGCTTTCTGATTGAACAGCTTCTCTTTAATGAGTTTCAGAAGGGTCTCTCACTCTAGGAAACTTTTGGGAGCCAATATCTCGCCTATCCTTTATCCAATTGTTACACATACATATAAAGTAAAACCCCTCTATAGCAAACCCCAATGGGACTGAACCTGTGGTTCACTAAAGTGGTGGAATATTAAGGTTCGTTATAAGGGAAGGTTCGCTTTATCCCAGGTTCATTTTAGCAGGGTTTTTTACTGTATATACATTTAAACCTGTCTATAGTGCCCCCTCTTGGGACTCACCAAAATAGGGTGCTATAGACAGGTCACTTTTAATGTAAATCTCACATCGTACTATGTATTTAAAATCGGGCGCTATATAGAGAGGGAGGCGCTATTTAGAGGGGGCGCTATAGACAGGTTTATAACTGTATATATATTTTTACAATAATAAAAAAAAATAAATTGTTTTCAATCCTCACAAGCATTTTCAACATTTTAATTTTTAACCATTCATTGGTTAGAAGGGAGGCGGTATCATCCACATTATGACATGTGATGTGTAGGCAGCACAGTCCGGGCTGGCAACCGCCCAGCAACACCTCACCTCTGCCTCCTCAGACCTGGAACGGGCCGAGGCCCAGATCGAGGTGGAGGTCCACGAGGCCCTGGTGAAGGCCGCAGAGTAACCCCCTGCCTTGAATAGAATCATTAAAATTGACCTTTAGAGGTAGCCAACTTGTGTGTTCACTTGTACACATTGGTACAGCCTGAAACCTATGGAGTTACTGGTAGTGTAAGGCCAATCAGTTATAGTAGAATCTTCGTGAGCAGACACATTCCCTATACAAAGTAGACACCTCTCTTAAGGGGGTCGGTGGAAGTATGGTCTAAACTGTTGGTTTTCGACCGCTACGACCCAGGTTTGATTCCCGCATTCCTCCAATGACCCCCAGATTCTTGCAAAAGTCCAACCCCACCAGCAAGTGCAATGACAAAGCAGACACATTCTACTTCACCCAGTCATGATGGTTGTCGCTTGATACCCTGATATGATTGAGACAAAAGAAGTAGGAATTTAGAGAATGAAAGATGGGTTGAGATAATTCAAAAGAGAGGTAATGATAAAAGAAATTGGTATTGATAAGGCACAATTTGGATTATTAACACAAGGTGATAAGACCAAATCCAAATAAATAAAGTGTGACATTTAGGTAACAGCGTTGTTACCATCTTCAGACAAAATTTCTCATTCAGTACTTTTGTCTGAGGATGGTAACAACGATGTTACCGAAACGTCACACACTATTTATTTATTTGGATTTGGTCTTATTACCTTATGTTTAGAAATTGGTATAAAATCTGGTTGATGTATTGCCAGTGTTTGACTATTGGTCCATCTTATTTCCTTGTGACAAGTCAGTAGAGGGGAAGAAAGTAAGGTGCAGGTGTCTATTAGCAGAGTGGTGTTTTCAACTAGGATGATTTTGGTTTCTTATTATTTGTAGTCACCAATATCTTCTTGAAAGAATTAATTTTATAACGAATCAAAATTTTTACGAAGGAGCATCTTTTATTATACTTGTGCTAGCTTTCGAACCTTTCGGTTCTTCAACAGGCGTGGCTAGTATGAATATACTAACAGGGTATAAGCGCGCTTGAGCCATTATATACAACATACAAATTTACATGCGAAGTGATATTGCAAATATAATTAAAATATAAATAAGAATTATGACTATGAAATATAAAAAATAATACTACGCAAATGAACTTAAACATTTTTAAAATTAGATAAAATTTGGGAAATACATTTATATACGCTAAAAGTTAAGCAAAATTATGCTATTCACTGTATGCAAGTAGTATAACGTTTTAAAATTTGTAAAGTTTAAAACTAGTATACTTTAAAACATTTCAACACAGGAAAGCCAAGCGGGGGTCACTCCAACCCGACCACCCACCCGGGCATATCACGGGATAACTATTGAGGTATTATATGATAAATTTCCGGTAGATCTATTTTCCTGTTGATGCTGTTTGTTTGTGATGAAACGAAGGATTCTAGTACCAATCTGTGCTGCTTATTGTTTCTGTGTTGATATAGGACTTTGGGATGATCTAAGTTAAAATTATGGCCAGTGTTTGAAATATGTTGGTATATAAGTGACTTCGGGTCTCTATTGTTTATGTTTCGTTTGTGTTCGGTGATTCTGATATACGCGGTTCTGCCAGTCTCCCCCACATAGGAGGCTGGGCAATCCTGGCAAGAAAATCCTGGTACTAGAATCCATCGTTTCATCACAAACAAACATCATCAACAGGAAATAGATCTACCGGAAATTTATCATATAATACCTCAATAGTTATCCCGTGATATGCCCGGGTGGGTGGTCTGGTTGGAGTGACCCCCGCTTGGCTTTTCTGTGTTGAAATGTTTTAAAGTATACTAGTTTTAAACTTTACAAATTTTAAAACGTTATACTACTTGCATACAGTGAATATCATAATTTTGCTTAACTTTTAGCGTATATAAATGTATTTCCCAAATTTTATCTAATTTTAAAAATGTTTAAGTTCATTTGCATAGTATTATTTTTTATATTTCATAGTCATAATTCTTATTTATATTTTAATTATATTTGCAATATCACTTCGCATGTAAATTTGTATGTTGTATATAATGGCTCAAGCGCGCTTATACCCTGTTAGTATATTCATACTAGCCATGCCTGTTGAAGAACCGAAAGGTTCGAAAGCTAGCACAAGTATAATAAGATGCCTCTCCCGTCAAAACCTGACGCCATCTATTGACCGTCGCCGCAACTAACAGCCTCGGATCGGTGACAAAGCCACAACTAGCCATAGACTTGGCCCAGCTACCTTGCCAGCAAAACGCCTCTTTGGTAGATTGTGAAGATTCCATTAGATTCAGTGTGGATCTCATGGAATAAAGTCCGCCCTAGACTGACGAGGGCCATTAGCCCAAAACCATGGTCTCTAGGTGGACGCCTCTCAGTTTGCCAAAGCTGGTGTTGTGGTTTTGTCACCAACCCGAGGCCGCTAGTTGCAGCGACGGTCAATAGATGGCGTCAGGTTTTGACGGGAGAGGCGCCCTATGCTTCTATAGAATATATTTGGTTCCAAAGATCATTTGTTGGTTGGAAGTTGATTCAGAAAATCATGTATGTATATAAGTAGAACTAGGATTCAAAATAATCATTTCCCAGCAGATCACTGAAATGTTGGGAGTTAAATCATTGGTTGATGTGGCTATATTTTTCCGAATATATTTGGACATGCTGCTAATTAGCTCAAGGTAATAAAACCAAATAAATAGTGTGTGACGTTTCGGTAACAGCGTTGTTACCATCTTCAGACAAAAGTACTGAATGAGAAATTTCACCACAAGTACTTTCTCATTCAATACTTTTGTCTAAAGATGGTAACACTGTTACCGAAACGTCACACACTATTTATTTATTTAGATTTGGTCTTATTACCTTGTGTTTATAATATACTAGCCGAATGACCCGGGCAACGCCCGTGTTTTACCCGATTGAATGTTTTGATTCAAATACTATTTGTTACAATTATAAATTGGCGCCTTATATAAATGCATATATTAGTTATTAACTATAGCCTATGTGCTTTATCTGTCTATGTACTGTTGGCTTCCGTAGGCGTCTCTTACTGGGTTTACAGTCATTCTATACAAACCGGTCATACATTCAATCTATCAAAGCCATCCATTCTATACAGCAATATCAATAATAAGTACCAAAGACTTTTACTAGAGGCATTTGTGTCAATAAAAACAAACAGCATCAACAGGCATATAGATATACCAGAACAATACCATATGTTATGTGAATAGCCTTAGGTTGCATTTGCCTGCCCTTGATTAACACCATTCATAGTGCATATGTACTTAGTCCAGATTTATTAGCATTTAATCCCTATAATCTCTTTTTTAGCATATTTGGTTTTTATTTTTATCTTTAAATACTTTTATCTTTTGCAGTTATGTAAATTTTCTTTTCAGCTTTGTGTATATATGGATCCTCAGCGCGTTTATTACTCTTATCTGATGAAGGACGATGTGTCCGAAAGCTTATGTTCATGCTAATAAAAAGAAGCTCCTCTTCCCACTTTGTAAACTCGTTATTAACTTTCAGTGAAGAGCAGTTCTACTTAATTCGCTCATTTTTACGCTTTTTATCCTGGAATTCATCATGAATCCTTCCGCTGAAGACCTACCTCGTTATACCTATCAGTTACGAAAGAAATCGTTACAGTTGTCAAGATGGCGCCTCCATTTGAAGTTTAACAAACTGTGTGAAACGGCTGATTTTATACCTCCATCCCTGCGAATCAGGGATCCTGTTCGCAATCCATTTTCATCCGTCGTCATACGCCGCGCCCAACTCCACCTGTTATCGTCTAGAATCAAAGCTTGCCATTCCAATATCCGATTTATTTCTAAGTCCGTCAAGGGATTGATCTTTCTGGTCTCTCAGCTACTAACCAATCCAGAAATGGCCGATCTGTTGCAATCCATCACAAGGGACATTCGGCTCCAGAAGAACGATATAACGCAACGTCACAACTCCAAGCTTCATCACTGGATCAAGAAGTACAACTTCCCTGCCTATCTAGTAGAAGCCCATCTTCCCCAGTCACCCCAAGGAGTGGTCAACCTCTCGGACTATGTCTTGCCATCTGCTGATGCTGAGATTCTGGCATTGGGCCTAAAATACAGACTGCCTGGGCCTTCTGATATTCCTCGCATCTTAGCTGGTGTGGAACCCGCTCTCAGAGGCCTTAACCACCAAGACACCCATAGGATCAGACATTTTGTCACCTCCACCCTTCAACGACCCTACAATATCCCTAAACCGTCCCTAGCCATGAACAGGGTTATCTCCCGTCTTAAACGCAATAGAGACATAGTCATAACAAAATCCGATAAAGGCTCACAGACCGTAATTCTCAACACCACAGTTTACAAGCAAAAAATGCAAAACGTTCTCGACCAACACTCCATTTTTTCTGCCATCACTGAACAGGATCATAAAACATCCGTTAAGAATTTCCGTTTGCTATTGTTAAGATTAAAAAGGTCTCAGCAGATCACTAAAGAGCAATATAACGACTTCACAGCTAACCTCGCCCAAATAGCCTACATTTACGGCCTTCCAAAGATCCACAAGCCCGATGTTCCCCTCCGACCAATCATATCTTACCATCTCTCTCCGGCATATACACTGTCAAAATTTTTGTCCAACTTCTTGACCCCCCTTCTACAGTCTCCCCCATGGGAATATACCATTGCAAACTCCCCCTCGTTTGTGTCCTATATCACCAGCCTCACACCTCCCCCCAGGTCCATAATGGTTTCTTTCGATGTAACGTCTCTATATCTCTCACTTGCCCACCCCTTGATCATTAATAGTTTACGCACTTTCCTCGAAAATGCCCCCCTGTTAGACACCCTCACCGCGGAGACGGTTGTCGAGCTCACTTCCATATGCCTAGGCATGTCCACCTTCACATTTGATACCCAGTTTTTCAAGCAGACCAAGGGCTCCCCCATGGGTAGCCCCCTCTCAACCGTGGTGGCTGAGGTTGTCATGAGGTCACTAGACCAATGGATCATTTCACGCCATTCTTCAGACATCTTTCTATGGAGGCGGTACATCGATGATACCTTTTGCTTGGTAAGTGAGGTATCTGCCTCTCACATCCTATCTGACCTCAACTCCTTCCACCCAGACATAGCCTTCACCCATGAAACAGAAAATCACTCAGTCCTACCATTCCTAGATACACTAGTCATACGCACCCCCAGCAGTTTCCATACCACAGTATACTATAAAAACAACACACCCCCACACCACACAAACTTCCGATCACATTGCCCAACATCACACAAAATCAATACAGTTAGAGCTCTCACTAAACGTATCTTTACTCATTGTTCCCTCCCATTATTCCAAACAATAGAAAAGGCTAAAATATTTTCATATTTATCCAAATCCGGCTACCCGACCCCCTTCATTCTTAAACACATGCATGACCCTCACCACAACAGTGCTCCAGCTATACACAGAAATATTTGCTCCCTTCCTTTTTGCCCCCAGTCTATCACCATAGCCAGGTTTTTAAGGCACCATGGCATTACAACATACTTCCAGAACCCACCTAACATCGCCACACTAATCCGACACCCCATTACCAGATCTTCCCTTCATGCGAGTGCTCTCCGTTCTGGTGGTGCTGTCTATTCCGTCTCTTGCGACCAATGTAATGCCACTTATGTCGGGGAGACGGGTAGATCCGTCGCCATCAGAATGGTTGAGCATTCCAGAAACGTCTCTAATAAAAACCTAAATTCCCCTATTTACAGTCATTCTATACAAACCGGTCATACATTCAATCTATCAAAGCCATCCATTCTATACAGCAATATCAATAATAAGTACCAAAGACTTTTACTAGAGGCATTTGTGTCAATAAAAACAAACAGCATCAACAGGCATATAGATATACCAGAACAATACCATATGTTATGTGAATAGCCTTAGGTTGCATTTGCCTGCCCTTGATTAACACCATTCATAGTGCATATGTACTTAGTCCAGATTTATTAGCATTTAATCCCTATAATCTCTTTTTTAGCATATTTGGTTTTTATTTTTATCTTTAAATACTTTTATCTTTTGCAGTTATGTAAATTTTCTTTTCAGCTTTGTGTATATATGGATCCTCAGCGCGTTTATTACTCTTATCTGATGAAGGACGATGTGTCCGAAAGCTTATGTTCATGCTAATAAAAAGAAGCTCCTCTTCCCACTTTGTAAACTCGTTATTAACTTTCAGTGAAGAGCAGTTCTACTTAATTCGCTCATTTTTACGCTTTTTATCCTGGAATTCATCATGAATCCTTCCGCTGAAGACCTACCTCGTTATACCTATCAGTTACGAAAGAAATCGTTACAGTTGTCAAGATGGCGCCTCCATTTGAAGTTTAACAAACTGTGTGAAACGGCTGATTTTATACCTCCATCCCTGCGAATCAGGGATCCTGTTCGCAATCCATTTTCATCCGTCGTCATACGCCGCGCCCAACTCCACCTGTTATCGTCTAGAATCAAAGCTTGCCATTCCAATATCCGATTTATTTCTAAGTCCGTCAAGGGATTGATCTTTCTGGTCTCTCAGCTACTAACCAATCCAGAAATGGCCGATCTGTTGCAATCCATCACAAGGGACATTCGGCTCCAGAAGAACGATATAACGCAACGTCACAACTCCAAGCTTCATCACTGGATCAAGAAGTACAACTTCCCTGCCTATCTAGTAGAAGCCCATCTTCCCCAGTCACCCCAAGGAGTGGTCAACCTCTCGGACTATGTCTTGCCATCTGCTGATGCTGAGATTCTGGCATTGGGCCTAAAATACAGACTGCCTGGGCCTTCTGATATTCCTCGCATCTTAGCTGGTGTGGAACCCGCTCTCAGAGGCCTTAACCACCAAGACACCCATAGGATCAGACATTTTGTCACCTCCACCCTTCAACGACCCTACAATATCCCTAAACCGTCCCTAGCCATGAACAGGGTTATCTCCCGTCTTAAACGCAATAGAGACATAGTCATAACAAAATCCGATAAAGGCTCACAGACCGTAATTCTCAACACCACAGTTTACAAGCAAAAAATGCAAAACGTTCTCGACCAACACTCCATTTTTTCTGCCATCACTGAACAGGATCATAAAACATCCGTTAAGAATTTCCGTTTGCTATTGTTAAGATTAAAAAGGTCTCAGCAGATCACTAAAGAGCAATATAACGACTTCACAGCTAACCTCGCCCAAATAGCCTACATTTACGGCCTTCCAAAGATCCACAAGCCCGATGTTCCCCTCCGACCAATCATATCTTACCATCTCTCTCCGGCATATACACTGTCAAAATTTTTGTCCAACTTCTTGACCCCCCTTCTACAGTCTCCCCCATGGGAATATACCATTGCAAACTCCCCCTCGTTTGTGTCCTATATCACCAGCCTCACACCTCCCCCCAGGTCCATAATGGTTTCTTTCGATGTAACGTCTCTATATCTCTCACTTGCCCACCCCTTGATCATTAATAGTTTACGCACTTTCCTCGAAAATGCCCCCCTGTTAGACACCCTCACCGCGGAGACGGTTGTCGAGCTCACTTCCATATGCCTAGGCATGTCCACCTTCACATTTGATACCCAGTTTTTCAAGCAGACCAAGGGCTCCCCCATGGGTAGCCCCCTCTCAACCGTGGTGGCTGAGGTTGTCATGAGGTCACTAGACCAATGGATCACTTCACGCCATTCTTCAGACATCTTTCTATGGAGGCGGTACATCGATGATACCTTTTGCTTGGTAAGTGAGGTATCTGCCTCTCACATCCTATCTGACCTCAACTCCTTCCACCCAGACATAGCCTTCACCCATGAAACAGAAAATCACTCAGTCCTACCATTCCTAGATACACTAGTCATACGCACCCCCAGCAGTTTCCATACCACAGTATACTATAAAAACAACACACCCCCACACCACACAAACTTCCGATCACATTGCCCAACATCACACAAAATCAATACAGTTAGAGCTCTCACTAAACGTATCTTTACTCATTGTTCCCTCCCATTATTCCAAACAATAGAAAAGGCTAAAATATTTTCATATTTATCCAAATCCGGCTACCCGACCCCCTTCATTCTTAAACACATGCATGACCCTCACCACAACAGTGCTCCAGCTATACACAGAAATATTTGCTCCCTTCCTTTTTGCCCCCAGTCTATCACCATAGCCAGGTTTTTAAGGCACCATGGCATTACAACATACTTCCAGAACCCACCTAACATCGCCACACTAATCCGACACCCCATTACCAGATCTTCCCTTCATGCGAGTGCTCTCCGTTCTGGTGGTGCTGTCTATTCCGTCTCTTGCGACCAATGTAATGCCACTTATGTCGGGGAGACGGGTAGATCCGTCGCCATCAGAATGGTTGAGCATTCCAGAAACGTCTCTAATAAAAACCTAAATTCCCCTATTTACAGTCATTCTATACAAACCGGTCATACATTCAATCTATCAAAGCCATCCATTCTATACAGCAATATCAATAATAAGTACCAAAGACTTTTACTAGAGGCATTTGTGTCAATAAAAACAAACAGCATCAACAGGCATATAGATATACCAGAACAATACCATATGTTATGTGAATAGCCTTAGGTTGCATTTGCCTGCCCTTGATTAACACCATTCATAGTGCATATGTACTTAGTCCAGATTTATTAGCATTTAATCCCTATAATCTCTTTTTTAGCATATTTGGTTTTTATTTTTATCTTTAAATACTTTTATCTTTTGCAGTTATGTAAATTTTCTTTTCAGCTTTGTGTATATATGGATCCTCAGCGCGTTTATTACTCTTATCTGATGAAGGACGATGTGTCCGAAAGCTTATGTTCATGCTAATAAAAAGAAGCTCCTCTTCCCACTTTGTAAACTCGTTATTAACTTTCAGTGAAGAGCAGTTCTACTTAATTCGCTCATTTTTACGCTTTTTATCCTGGAATTCATCATGAATCCTTCCGCTGAAGACCTACCTCGTTATACCTATCAGTTACGAAAGAAATCGTTACAGTTGTCAAGATGGCGCCTCCATTTGAAGTTTAACAAACTGTGTGAAACGGCTGATTTTATACCTCCATCCCTGCGAATCAGGGATCCTGTTCGCAATCCATTTTCATCCGTCGTCATACGCCGCGCCCAACTCCACCTGTTATCGTCTAGAATCAAAGCTTGCCATTCCAATATCCGATTTATTTCTAAGTCCGTCAAGGGATTGATCTTTCTGGTCTCTCAGCTACTAACCAATCCAGAAATGGCCGATCTGTTGCAATCCATCACAAGGGACATTCGGCTCCAGAAGAACGATATAACGCAACGTCACAACTCCAAGCTTCATCACTGGATCAAGAAGTACAACTTCCCTGCCTATCTAGTAGAAGCCCATCTTCCCCAGTCACCCCAAGGAGTGGTCAACCTCTCGGACTATGTCTTGCCATCTGCTGATGCTGAGATTCTGGCATTGGGCCTAAAATACAGACTGCCTGGGCCTTCTGATATTCCTCGCATCTTAGCTGGTGTGGAACCCGCTCTCAGAGGCCTTAACCACCAAGACACCCATAGGATCAGACATTTTGTCACCTCCACCCTTCAACGACCCTACAATATCCCTAAACCGTCCCTAGCCATGAACAGGGTTATCTCCCGTCTTAAACGCAATAGAGACATAGTCATAACAAAATCCGATAAAGGCTCACAGACCGTAATTCTCAACACCACAGTTTACAAGCAAAAAATGCAAAACGTTCTCGACCAACACTCCATTTTTTCTGCCATCACTGAACAGGATCATAAAACATCCGTTAAGAATTTCCGTTTGCTATTGTTAAGATTAAAAAGGTCTCAGCAGATCACTAAAGAGCAATATAACGACTTCACAGCTAACCTCGCCCAAATAGCCTACATTTACGGCCTTCCAAAGATCCACAAGCCCGATGTTCCCCTCCGACCAATCATATCTTACCATCTCTCTCCGGCATATACACTGTCAAAATTTTTGTCCAACTTCTTGACCCCCCTTCTACAGTCTCCCCCATGGGAATATACCATTGCAAACTCCCCCTCGTTTGTGTCCTATATCACCAGCCTCACACCTCCCCCCAGGTCCATAATGGTTTCTTTCGATGTAACGTCTCTATATCTCTCACTTGCCCACCCCTTGATCATTAATAGTTTACGCACTTTCCTCGAAAATGCCCCCCTGTTAGACACCCTCACCGCGGAGACGGTTGTCGAGCTCACTTCCATATGCCTAGGCATGTCCACCTTCACATTTGATACCCAGTTTTTCAAGCAGACCAAGGGCTCCCCCATGGGTAGCCCCCTCTCAACCGTGGTGGCTGAGGTTGTCATGAGGTCACTAGACCAATGGATCACTTCACGCCATTCTTCAGACATCTTTCTATGGAGGCGGTACATCGATGATACCTTTTGCTTGGTAAGTGAGGTATCTGCCTCTCACATCCTATCTGACCTCAACTCCTTCCACCCAGACATAGCCTTCACCCATGAAACAGAAAATCACTCAGTCCTACCATTCCTAGATACACTAGTCATACGCACCCCCAGCAGTTTCCATACCACAGTATACTATAAAAACAACACACCCCCACACCACACAAACTTCCGATCACATTGCCCAACATCACACAAAATCAATACAGTTAGAGCTCTCACTAAACGTATCTTTACTCATTGTTCCCTCCCATTATTCCAAACAATAGAAAAGGCTAAAATATTTTCATATTTATCCAAATCCGGCTACCCGACCCCCTTCATTCTTAAACACATGCATGACCCTCACCACAACAGTGCTCCAGCTATACACAGAAATATTTGCTCCCTTCCTTTTTGCCCCCAGTCTATCACCATAGCCAGGTTTTTAAGGCACCATGGCATTACAACATACTTCCAGAACCCACCTAACATCGCCACACTAATCCGACACCCCATTACCAGATCTTCCCTTCATGCGAGTGCTCTCCGTTCTGGTGGTGCTGTCTATTCCGTCTCTTGCGACCAATGTAATGCCACTTATGTCGGGGAGACGGGTAGATCCGTCGCCATCAGAATGGTTGAGCATTCCAGAAACGTCTCTAATAAAAACCTAAATTCCCCTATTTACAGTCATTCTATACAAACCGGTCATACATTCAATCTATCAAAGCCATCCATTCTATACAGCAATATCAATAATAAGTACCAAAGACTTTTACTAGAGGCATTTGTGTCAATAAAAACAAACAGCATCAACAGGCATATAGATATACCAGAACAATACCATATGTTATGTGAATAGCCTTAGGTTGCATTTGCCTGCCCTTGATTAACACCATTCATAGTGCATATGTACTTAGTCCAGATTTATTAGCATTTAATCCCTATAATCTCTTTTTTAGCATATTTGGTTTTTATTTTTATCTTTAAATACTTTTATCTTTTGCAGTTATGTAAATTTTCTTTTCAGCTTTGTGTATATATGGATCCTCAGCGCGTTTATTACTCTTATCTGATGAAGGACGATGTGTCCGAAAGCTTATGTTCATGCTAATAAAAAGAAGCTCCTCTTCCCACTTTGTAAACTCGTTATTAACTTTCAGTGAAGAGCAGTTCTACTTAAGAGGATTCCATTTAGTTATTAACTAATATATGCATTTATTTAAGGAGCGACCCGCTCCAACACAATAGTTACAAAAACCAAAAAGCGAGTGGGGGGGCAAAGGTGGCGTGATCGTAGCCAACCAATAGGAGAGCGCCATTCCAAAAAAAAAGCAAACGGTGACAGAGATGAAGAATTAAGAACGCATGACGCTCGTAACTGTATATAGAATAATCCAAATTGTGCCTTATCATGTTTATTAGCTCTTAACCAAAAACTATGTTTATTCAACAATTACTGTTTGCAGTCGTAAAATACTACCATGTATTAAAGAACAACTACTCATCAACAATGAGTCAAACCTCATTTACATATCCATATTCAGAATTAAGAAGCATTGCTGTTACATATACAGTGAAACCTTGTTACATCACTTAGGACCAAGATTTGGATTTAAAACATTGAGACTTTCCCGTGTTGATGTTATACTGTGGTTCTATTAAACTTACATTGGGACCATTTTTAACACTAACATGTGTGGTTATGGGTACAACTGCCAATGGTCTTTGGGAGAGGTCGCTTCTTATCATAAAACAGCTCGAGGAGCATGAACTCATGGAATTCGTGTAATCTTTACACAAGGGGATAAGAAACAAACAACTGCCAATGGTATTGTTTTATAAATTACCTTAACATGTACAGTCCTCCGCTCTGTCAACTGAGCCATCGAGGGTATATATATAAATGCCATGGTGCAGTGAGTGGTTTGTTTTCTCTTGTGTAACGCAGGTTATTTATTTAAATTACCTGTGTCACACAAGAGGAAACAACCCACTTACTGACACCATGGCATGCCTTGTGTGGTCATAATATCTAGTTATAATTGCACATGTGTGTGTGCTAATAAATGTCTCGCAGAATTTAAACTATCAAGACAGAGGACCAACCTGATTGGCCAAGCCTATCCCCAACCACTTCCCAAGTGACAGCATTCCCTTAAAAAAAAGAAAGTACTGACACCTTTTGCTATTTCTTCACATTCTTTCCCTTCAACAATAAAATACATATTCAGACATTGTGATTATCTATAATGTACTATTGTCACAGGAGATGTAACAAACCAACTACTGAAATTACTAACTTACTATTTTAGATGCTTTCATATTACTTTTATTTAAGCTGCAGTTCAAATATTTTTCTATTTTGAGATGTTTAGCAATTTGGTCTTATTACCTTGTGAAAACAATTAATACTTTTTTTAATAAAGAAAGGTTCCTTATATCTCTTCAATTCATTTAGAACTTTTACATATTGGAATGAAAAATAATGAATACAAAGTTAAACAAATTATGCAACAAATCTTAAATACAATAGCTGGATGGATATTGGCAAAAGAAACATCTGCATTATTTACACCAATGAAATATTCTCTAAACTTTCAAGAGTATTAGGGCTTATCAAAACTTTTCCATTCTCTATATCTAATGGACGGATTCAGAAATTTTTCTAGAAAAACGTGTCTTTAAAAGAGTTCATGTGACGTGGCAATCAAGACGTGATCACACATACCCCAAAACATCAAGATTTGGGAAAATGTCTTTTCAAAACATTGGATTATAGTGAGTAAATGTTCAATAGGCAAATAGTGCATTGGACAATGTTTAGAAAAATATTTTTATTTGCATAGAATAGCATGGAAGGGGAAAAAAGAAACTAGGAAAGGGTAGTAAATGTTGAAAATTTAAATACAACTGAAGAATGAATCAGTATTCCTCTCCATCCTCATCATCTCCTGCCTCGGCGGAGTCGATGCCCACCTCCTCGTAGTCCTTCTCCAGGGCTGCCAGATCCTCTCTGGCCTCGGAGAACTCTCCCTCCTCCATGCCCTCTCCCACGTACCAAAGCACGAAGGCCCGCTTGGCGTACATCAGGTCAAACTTGTGGTCGAGACGGGCCCAGGCCTCGGCGATGGCTGTGGTGTTGGACAGCATGCATACGGCTCTATTGACCCTGGCGAGATCTCCACCAGGCACCACGGTAGGAGGCTGGTAGTTGATGCCCACCTGCCATTATAGTTGTTGTTACACCTTGGAACATGGGGTGGAGATATGCAATTTACTCACCTTGAAGCCTGTGGGGCACCAGTCCACAAACTGGATGGACCTCTTGGTCTTGATGGCGGCAATAGCAGCATTGACGTCCTTGGGCACCACGTCTCCACGGTACAACAGACAGCAAGCCATGTACTTGCCGTGGCGTGGGTCGCACTTCACCATCTGGTTGGCAGGCTCAAAACAGGCATTGGTGATCTCAGACACCGTCAACTGCTCGTGATAGGCCTTCTCTGCAGAGATTACGGGGGCATAGGTCACCAGGGGGAAGTGGATAGGGGGTAGGGCACCAAGTTGGTCTGGAACTCTGTCAGGTCCACATTGAGGGCTCCATCGAACCTGAGGGAGGCTGTGATAGAGGAGACAATTTGACCAATGAGCCTGTTGAGGTTAGTGTAGCTGGGTCGTTCAATGTCTAGGTTGCGTCTGCAGATGTCATAGATGGCCTCGTTATCTACCATGAAAGCACAGTCGGAGTGCTCCAGGGTGGTGTGGGTCGTGAGGATAGAGTTGTAGGGCTCAACAACAGCGGTGGAAACCTGGGGTCACCAACATTGCGGTGAGCAACACATCGGACCAATCAAAGAAACAAACTCACCTGAGGGGCGGGGTAGATGGCAAACTTCTGACACCAGGGAACTGTGCGAAAAGTTATTAGAAATTATCAAAACTTACTTACAATGAAAGGCAAATTACCTTTAAAAATCGTTTTCTGGAATTGCAACGGAATCAAACTCAAAAAAGAATTCCTACAGTTGGTGACCTCAGCCACCGAATCCGACGACCTGGACCCAATGGCTAGCTGCCAGCCAAACACCCAACAACTGCCCTCCTGTAAGGTTCGGGGGGCCACTCCAGCATTACAACTCGCCATGTGTAAATAATCTGGACAAGGTGACTCGCGAGCTGTGCTCGAATGTAACACCTGCAAATTGAGATGAAATAAATAAATAAAAAACACCATTGGGAGACTTTTTTATTTCATTTACTTAGAATGTTTCATAGTTACCTTTTTGTGAGGCACAAAATTGCTTTGATGCACACACAATACACTCACATTTTAAATATAAAAATTTACTAATATACACTTTTAATATAATTTTAATAATTTTGAAAAAAAAAAACAGAGGGCAAGAGAAAACATTTTAATTATGATTTTCTAAATACACCCCCTCTTTATTGTTGTTTGCTCTTAGGATAGAACCTTATTCAGTGTGCATATGCTAACTATTCAATATTCAAAAGGCAGATGTCTTTCCTCTTATGTATGTTATTTCAAATAGCAGGACGTTATTACTCTCTAAAAAACCTCGTTGTTTATGTGGTTGCTAGCGGCCTCTCAAGTAAACGAACGATGACGCCTAATTATCATTTTTTTGCTTATTCCTATTACTCATGATACTCATGTAAAAAAAAAAAAATGATACAGGTCATGATAAATCATGGTGGGTAGAGGTAGGCGACTGCTTTTACTGCAAGTGCACCACATGTGAAAAGCAGTTCTACTTTGCACTTATAAATGTGCCAGAGCCCCGTTTGGTTACTTGCACTCGCTGGTGGTTTGCAAGAATCGGGGCCATTGGAGCATAATTTTTTTTTTAATCAGAAAAAAAGTGCTCAATGCGGGAATCAAACCCGGGTAGTAGCGATCAAAAACCAACGGTTTAGACCAGGGGTGGCGAACCTTTTTATATTAGAAGGCCAATTTTCATTTTACCATTTTTGAGAAGGCCGCATCCATATATATTAAAAAACGAAAGAAAAATATATTAATATATATAGTCACGACCGTCCTTCCGAATGACCCGGGCAACGCCCGTGTTTTACCCGATTGAATGTTTTTATTCCAATACTATTTGTTACAATTATAAATTGGAGCCGTGGATGTCACTCTTGTGAAACGTCCCGCTCCAAACTTTACATGTACATTAGGTCAGCTGGTATTACCCCTCATTTTCACCGCTAAAGGCGCGAGCGAATTGACTTTTTGTAAATATACATAATTATAAAGATAGAAGCTTCTATAGAAGATAATGATCATAATGATGATGCGCGCGCATCCGTGACAGCGATGAGGAATTGAGGAAAGACGGTCGTGACTATATATGTTGATAATAAAATAATATAATAATAATTATTATTATCATTAGATAATGATAATGATCATAATGATGATGCGCGCGCATCCGTGACAGCGATGAGGAATTGAGGAAAGACGGTCGTGACTATATATGTTGATAATAATAAAATAATAGAATAATAATAATAATATAATAATAATTATTATTATTATTATCATTAGATAATGATAATGATCATAATGATGATGCGCGCGCATCCGTGACAGCGATGAGGAATTGAGGAAAGACGGTCGTGACTATATATGTTGAAAATAAAATAATAAAATAATAATAATATAATATAATAATCATTATTATTATTATTATCATTAGATAATGATAATGATCATAATAATGATGCGCGCGCATCCGTGACATGAGGAATTGACGGTGGAAAGACGGTCGTGACTATATATGTTGACTAGACGAATGGCCCGGGCATCGCCCGGGTTTTACCCGGGTGCGTATATATTTTAAAAATGTTTTAATT
Organism: Cordylochernes scorpioides; assembly: GCA_030710605.1. Classification (NCBI taxonomy): domain Eukaryota; kingdom Metazoa; phylum Arthropoda; class Arachnida; order Pseudoscorpiones; family Chernetidae; genus Cordylochernes; species Cordylochernes scorpioides. Next base: position 92,560,316 of record CP092870.1, read on the forward strand.
AAAATACTATTCGGTACAATTATAAATTGGCGCCTTGGATGTCTCTTTTGTGAAACGTCCCGCCCCAAACTGTGTGTGTCTTGAAAATATAAAAATAAAAATGTGAACGGAAATATATGTCCAGGGTAGCCTAGTGGTCATGGCATCTGCCCGGTAAGCGGAAGGTCGTGGGTTCGATTCCCATCCCTTGACACTTTTTTTTATTTTATCCATTCTGACCAAAATCTATCCGTGAACTTCACACAGTGAACTTCACACAGACAGAATAAGGCAATTATATAAGTAGATAATCCAAATTGTGCCTTATCACACACTATTTTTTTATTTGGCCTTATTACCTTGTGTTTATAATCTATGACGTAATTCCGGCGGCGCGCGCCCGTTGGCTGCCGGCGAGCACGTGACCTCCCTGTGCGCGCGCATCCGTGACAGCGGCCGATGAGGAATTGAGGAAAGACGGTCGTGACTATATATGTTGATAATAATAATAATAATAATAATTATTATTATTATCATTAGATAATGATAATGATCATAATGATGATGCGCGCGCATCCGTGACATGAGGAATTGAGGAATGAGGAATTGACGGTGGAAAGACGGTCGTGACTATATATGTTGTGTGTGTGTGATAATAAAATAATATAATAATTATTATTATTATCATTAGATAATGATAATGATCATAATGATGATGCGCGCGCATCCGTGACAGCGATGAGGAATTGAGGATGAACGGTCGTGACTATATATGTTGATAATAATAAAATAATAGAATAATAATATTAATATAATAATAATTATTATTATTATTATCATTAGATAATGATAATGATCATAATAATGATGCGCGCGCATCCGTGACATGAGGAATTGACGGTGGAAAGACGGTCGTGATTATATATGTTTTGTGTGTGTGTGTGTGTGTGATAATAAAATATTGTCGGGATTGCTGGAGTGGAGGACCAGCTTCCCCTTGGTGCGCAGAGAGGCCCAAACACCTTGGGGTAGGGTGTGGACAGCGCGGAACCACGTGAAGCAACAACAATCCCTATATATAGTCACGACCGTCATGGGCCGGCTGGCCGGCCAGCCGGCCGGCCGGTTCTGTCACGGATGCGCGCGCATCATCATTATGATCATTATCATTATCTAATGATAATAATAATAATAATAATAATTATTATTATTATATTATTATTATTATCCATCATCAACATATATAGTCACGACCGTCATGGGCCGGCCGGCCTGCCGGTTCTGTCACGGATGCGCGCGCATCATCATTATGATCATTATCATTATCTAATGATAATAATAATAATAATAATTATTATTATTATTATTATTATATTATTATTATTATCCATCAACATATATAGTCACGACCGTCATGGGCCGGCCGGCCGGTTCTGTCACGGATGCGCGCGCATCATCATTATGTTCATTATCTAATGATAATAATAAATTTTATTTTCCAAAAGGTTACAAGTTTTTCTCTAAAAAGTGTAGCGAATGGTCAGTCTATTTACATATTTTTATTTACAACTTCAATAAATGACAACAGTAAAAGTAAACAAAGATATTTACATTTGCTATCATGACTCCTGGTCAGTGCTGTGGCCCTTGCCGTTATGGTCCCCTGATGTCCTGCAGCTCTCCAGCAGTCTTTCTATGGCCTCTACTAGTGGCTCCTCGATAAGATGGTCTCCTGGCCTTGATCCATTCTTGTCTGTCATGTCTCCTGTCATCTGCTCTAGGTCGTTCTCCTGGATCTCTTCTATGGTCGTCGTATCCCTGTGCTCCATGTCCGGTGTTCCACCTTCCTCGTCATCACATGCCAGCTCCCTACATCGTTCCAACAATCTATCCATGGCTTCCATTTCTTTATTTCTCTGTAACTTATCGTAAGGTTCATTCTTCTTTTCTGTTGAGATAATTTCCATCGTCTTTTTTAGCACCAGGGATTGAATATATGCAAAGTCCCTTTTTCTTATGTTTATTTCTTTCCTGTATTGTTTGTTATATTTGGTTACTATTCCATCCCATGTTAAGACTATCGGCACTACTTTTACGGGCATTTTTTCAGTTTGGGCCATTTCCCTCGCCAGTAGCTGGTATTTTCTTTTCTTTGTCAGCTCCGTAGTTTGGATATTGTCTTGGGAGGTAACCCCTATCTCTATGATTGTTATGTCTTTTTTTATTTTGTCATATACTATTATATCAGGTTTGTTAGCTCTGATATTGATATCGCTTATCATTGGCAGGTCCGTTATTATCTTGGCGTATGCATTTTCAATCTTAGTCGTTATTTTGTGGAGCTTTATCTTCTTGTTCTCTGTGAAATTATATTTTCTTGCCAAGTTGAAGTGGACGCATCTCACCACTTCATTATGCCTCTCAGTGTAGTCGTAAGGAAGCAATCTTCCACAGTTTGTAGCAAGGTGGTCCACCGTCCTCTGTACCTTTTCACAGTGAGGGCATTTCAGGTTCTTATCCTTCGGGAACACGCTTCTATCTTGTATGAACATGTAGAATCCTTCATTTTGTGGTGTGTTGTTTCCCGTTTTGAGCCACTGTGAGGATTCTATCATGTCCAATAGCGGTTGGTCTTCATTTTTAAAGAATGTTCTGTGGATTATTTTCTGGCCAATGATTTCTCTTAGATTTTCAATCTGTTTTTCTTTCAGAGTTTTCATTGTGATGTTTTGGGCTTCTATTTTGTACTTGTTTTCTATAATTAGTTGGATGTGCGTGAGCATTGTGTTTTCGCCCTGTTCACACGCTTTAATGGCTTCCTTTCTTTTTGTTGTCTCCCCCCCAAATATATACTTGTAGAGGCTTAGCAGAATTCTTTCGTTTTTTTGGACCAAGTTCACCAATCCTCTTCCCATTTCTTCGCGTTGAAGATATAATCTTTCTTTATTTGCTGGTTTAAGATGGATTTTGAATTTGCTCAGCGTTGTTCTCACCTTTTGGTCCAACATTTCTAGTTCTCGCTCACTAAACTCCACGATTCCAACGTAGTAGTTTATGAGCGAGAGCGAAAATTCGTTGAAAGCAGCGAAGAGGTTTTTAGCGTTCAGCTTGGTTTCCGCTAAAGATTCCATTCTGGATACTATTTCTCTTTTTATTCTCTCTTTATTTTCTGGGACGACTGCGCTGGTGTTATCCTCTAGAACACCTAAATATTTATATGTTTCTTTTTCTGCCAGTGTCCCAAATTCCTGAATTTCTGTGGAGTTTGTCGCTGTTTTTGACGGGTTGATTTTGAAGCCTATATTATTCAAAAGCTGAGTTGTCTTGTTCGCTAAGAGCTCAAGATCCTTGTCGCTATAGGAAAATATTTTTATGTCGTCTATAAACAATAGGTGATTTATTTTAATTTTTTCCTCTCCCACTCTCATCTCCACTTGGGGACTGTCTTCTTTGTTGAGCTCCCTTGTTATCGGCTCGAGGCACATGACAAAGAATAGAGGTGATAGCCCATCTCCCTGCAATATTCCTCTTTCTATTTTCACTGTTTTGAGGCACTGCTTGCCATAGTACAACTGTGCTTGCCATTTGTCTAGGGCAATTTTTGCGAATTGCTGAATTTCTTTTGGAACTCTTGATGTTTCCAATATCTTAAGCAAGTATTTGTGGTCGATGCTGTCAAAAGCTTTCGCTATGTCGATCCACATGGTTTTCAGTTTATTTGCGTGTTCTTTGCATATAGCTTTGTTTAATAAGACCTGTTCCTTGGCGCCTTGAATTCGCTGCGTCGTTCCTATCTGATTGATAGACAGATATCGTTCCTTATCTATGTATTTGTTCAGCTTTCTAGATAATATCCGCGTGATTAATTTGTACAGGTTGCTCATGCAACTTATGGGGCGGTAGTTGCTGGGGGTGTTCTCTCCTCCTTTAGGAAACAAGAAGGTTTTTGCAGTAAACATCCAGTCTGGAATTGTTTCTGGATTCCTTATAGCTTGAACAACGGCTTTATATAGATCTTCGTGTAGCGGGGTCAATTTTTTAATAAAGAAATTATAAATTTTATCTATACCGCCTGCTTTCCAATTTGGCAAATTTTTCAATGTTTCCTCGAATTCTTCTTTTGTTATTTCTATTTGCTCGATAGGTTTGTTTGTTTTCTCAATATTCTGGATGAGGTATTCCGGAATATCGAGGTCTTGATTCTTCGCCCAAGTTTTGGACCAGAAATTTGTTAAATCTTCTTCATTAATGGGGCCTTCATTTGCTTTTTGTGGCTTTAATTTTCTGTAAAATGCTCCCCTATTCAGTTCAAACATATAATTTGTCTTATTAAATTCACTTCTTTTTTCTGATACCTCTATTCTTTTCTGTATTACTTTTATTTCTTGGTTTATTTTTTCTTGAACTATTTTTAAATCTGATATTTTCCTGGGGTCGCTTCTATATTTCTTGGCTACTTGTTTTACCATGTGGTTTTCTTTGCTGTTCATTTTTCCAGATTCTATTCGTTTTTCAATTATTTTCATCATATTTTCTTTCTCTTGGATTGATTTGTTCAATGGATATTTCCAGTCCCCCGCTCTTTGCGGCTTTTTGGTTAACTGTTCATATGCCATTTGCGCTGCATAAATAATTTTGCTGATTTTTTCCAAGTTCAGATTCCCCATTAGGTTTTCCTCAATGTAATTGTTAATTTCCTCTAGAATATGCTTTTTATATTTTACGTATGGGATTTTGAACGTCGATGTCCACTCATTAACTGGTTTGTTCGAGCATTCTTCTGTCGCTTTCTCCATTGCCCTTGTTACTCTCAGCCGCAATTCTATGTTTACTGGGTTATCGCTGTTTGCCTCTTCATTTGTTTCTTTTTCCTTATCTGGTTGGCTTACTAGTTCTGATGAATCCCTATCTTCCCTTTCGTTTGTTCTCTCACCTTCCTCTTGGCCTATTTGGTTATTGGTGATTTCACTATCGCAAGTTCTACTGTCACTGGTTTGGTCGCCGTTGTCTGGAACATTTGAGGTACTTTCTCTTTCGTCTTCTTCCTGGCTTTGGCTTACAACAGGTGCAGATCCGTTGGATGTCCCTCTGTATTCATTGACGATATCTATGTATCTTTCGTCCTTGATAAGCGTGTAAACCTTTATTCTTAGAGTACCAAGATTTATTGCGCGTCCAAATCGGCTTTTTCGGTATTCTTCTTGGATTTTAGGCCAAGAATTTCTTCCTGCCCTTCCCTTTCTATCGGCATATTTATAAAATGATTGGATATATAGTCACGACCGTCATGGGCCGGTTCTGTCACGGATGCGCGCGCACAGGGAGGTCACGTGCTCGCCGGCAGCCAACGGGCGCGCGCCGCCGGCATTACGTCATAGATTATAAACACAAGGTAATAAGGCCAAATACAAAAATAGTGTGTGATAAGGCACAATTTATATTATCTACTTATATAATTGCCTTATTCTCTCTGTGTGAAGTTCACGGATAGATTTTGGTCAGAATGGATAAAATAAAAAAAGTGTCAAGGGATGGGAATCGAACCCCCGACCTTCCGCTTACCGGGCAGATGCCATGACCACTAGGCTACCCTGGACATATTTTTCCGTTCACATTTTTATTTTTATATTTTCAAGACACACACAGTTTGGGGCGGGACGTTTCACAAGAGAGACATCCACGGCGCCAATTTATAATTGTAACGAATAGTATTTTAATTAAAACATTTTTAAAATATATACGCACTCGGGTAAAACCCGGGCGTTGCCCGGGCCATTCGTCTAGTATAAATATATGAAAAACAAGAAAAAAAAATTATAAAAATGGTTAGGTGTTGATATTTAAAAAACAAAATTGGCATTTTCCTGACTGTTCACATGAGCAGTTTGTTCTACTAGATGGCGCTCTACCATCTGATATGCTCACGAAAAAAAAATATATATATATATCTCTATATATATAAAAATGAATGTTTGTATGTTTGTCTGTATGTCCGGTATACAAATTCGCAGTAGTTCACTAATTCAAACCAAAATTTCCATACATAGGTAAAAAAAATACGGGAAAGACGATAGGCTATTTTAAAAAAATATATAAATCAATTATTAAAACTATATATTTTTAGTCAGAAAATGATGATGACAATATTGCTGTATCATGTTTGATTATCAGATACAAAATTATAACGGGAAAAATTACAAAAAGCAGAGACCACGGGTGAAACCAGTTCATTATTTTGTACGCAGGAACAAAATTCTAACAGAAAAACATTCATTCGAGCAGAAAACAAACGCTTGATCATCTTTCTATAAAAATATCGCTTCTCAGACACAAAGTTTGGAGCGGGACGTTTCACAAGAGTGACATCCACGGCGCCAATTTATAATTGTAACGAATAGTATTTGAATAAAAACATTTAATCGGGTAAAACCCGGGCGTTGCCTGGGTCATTCGGCTAGTATATATATATATTATATAATCTAAAAACTCAAATATTTCTATATTTTAAAAATATATATTTTATTTTATTCATTGATAATTTTACTTTGTTATCATCGTTTTTTAAAAAGACTTTCAGTTTTGTTGTAAATATGCGTAGTTAACATATCAATCCTTTTAAATCACTAATATAGGATTAACTTTATAAATTCTATATAATGTGAAAATAACTAATGTGTAATCTTTCCTCAAGTAATTGAAAATAAAAGCTACTTGACGGTAAATAATTATCTTTTTTTATCACGACTGCACCTCAACCCTTTATCTTATCGATCCTTTGTCTTATCAACCCTTTATCTAACAACAACAAAATTATTCATAACATATATATGGTAATTTAAACCAACAACCCCATATTGTATATACCTTATAACAAGATTTTAATGTTGTATAGTAGAAACACATCTGTAAATTGTTATATGCATGATTGACATGTGTTATTACATCATCATATGTAATGTAATTTGTACAAACTGAGGATAATAAATAAAACTCTGTAATAGATTAAGAGTTGAGCTAGAGAGATAGAAGTCAAACACGTCTAAATTCGAGATAGATTGAAGCCACAAAGCAACATCTAAAGATAGATTGGAAGCTGTCAGGGCGGCGCCAGTAGAATGTCACCAGACGACCCCCTCTCACATCTGGTGACATGCAAAACCCCCTTTTTCAGAAAAAGGTACATAAAGGCCCCCGTCTTTAGCCAAAAATACAGTCACTTGACAGTTAGTTCACCGTTAGCGCGAGCCCACGTCGGTCGTACCTCAGGTCCATCTCATCCATCATGTAGACCAGTAAGAAATCTTATATCTCCCCATCTTTCGCTCCTAGCTCAACTTTTATCTGTTCACGGAACTTTCTTAGTGCAACTGTGTCTTCGTTTTTTTGTGTGGACATTCCCAAGCTTTCCACTCTGCCTCGACCACGACTGCATGTACTTTGTGAGAACTTTTAAAGGTCTTCCAAGGTGCAGAGAGGTACTGGAAAACTCCCCATCCTGACTGTTCCTCTCGGTCAACACAGTATAGCGAGAGTCAACACTTCATCATCATATATATATATATATATATATATATATATATATATACTCGTATATATATGTCATACCCGCCGTGGTCGAATGGAAGGGCGCGACCATGGTGCATGTATGCTTCGAAAAAAAAACTTGTTCCACACTCGTGAGCGCGCGCGCGGGCGAATGTTACGGCACGCCGCCGCGCGCGCTCACGAGTGTGGAACAAGTTTTTTTTCGAAGCATACATGCACCATGGTCGCGCCCTTCCATTCGACCACGGCGGGTACGACATATATGCATATATATAAATCAATATATTAAAATTATTATTTTACTATATTTTCATAAATATATAACTTTGATTATATGATAGGCTGGATGTCGGCAAAGAAAATAGAGCCGAATTATCGTAGGTGAAATAAAAAAATAAATCTTTTTATTAAATAATTTATTAAATAATATTTATTTATTACTAGACAGGTGACCCGGGCTTCGCCCCGGGATTGACCCGTGTGCATATCTACCCGAGTGATATATATTTAGATAAGATTTTTTTTTTATAATTGTTTGTTATTAGCATTATCTATTTGTTTGCATCAGCATAATTTAATCTAATCTTTGATAGAGGGCGCTGTTCGTGAGCTAAGTAGAATAATTTGAATATATAGTTTTAATAATTGATTTATATATTTTTTAAAATAGCCTATCGTCTTCCCCGTATTGTTTTACCTATGTATGGAAAGTTTGGTTTGAATTAGTGAACTACTGCGAATTTGTATACCAGACATACAAACAAACATACAAACATTCATTTTTATATATAAATAGATATTATATTATATTTATTAATATTAGTATTATTAAATAATTAAATCAAATCACAGATTAAAAATAATATTATTACAAATTCTATTCATCTTTTAATATTTTATTGCTATTTTACTTGCTTTATAAGCAAGAGAGATACACTTGATAATTATCCAAGGAAATTAATTGTTAAAAAACGCATTTTATTAGAAAAAAAATGGGCAAAAGATATTTCTTTCTTTCTTCAAGCACGGATATAATAAAATATCGAGAAATACTATCTGTAGATGGTAAAAGTGTTAAATATGTATCAGAGAGTACTGGGGAGGATGTATTAAATCCCATATTTGATAATCCATTATTGAGAGCTATAATTGAATATGATGTTTCAACGGTACAGAATTTAATAGACGCAGGGACAGATGTAAATGAGGAGCTCACAAAATTTAAGATTAATCCTTTACAATTTGCTATAATTAACACAAAATCAGAAATAGCTCAAATATTGATAAAAGGAGGTGCTGACGTTAATCTAACCACAAAGTTGTATCCTACTCCTCCTTTATTTGTTTCTATTCAAAGGAGACTTTGGGAAGTTGTCGAGTCTTTACTTGAAGCTGGGGCTGATGTAAACTTCAAAGATAAGAATGGTGATACCCCTTTAGAAATTTTAAGTCAAGATAATTACGACAAAATAGAAAAAAAGCTAATTGAAGCGGGAGCTACTATAAATTTAAACAGAATATTGAGCAAAATTCATATTAGCGATATTTATATACATGATTTCTTTCGATTAATAAAAAGTTATATTTTATTCAATCCAACAGCATCTAAACCAAGACACCACATATTTATAAATATAAAATGGTATTCTGATTTTTGGGATTCTTGTCAAAAAGAAATACAAGAGATGCAACAACATGTACTAGTGGAGAATCGCCTTACGTTATATAGCTTCATGTGTGAGTTAAATATCAACAAACTTGCAAGTTACGTTTCTAAAAACTTCATGGATCCACGTCGAAATCTGGAGATAGAAAGAAGAATCTACACTTCCCAATACACTATCTACGCCAATATGATAGATGAAAAGTACCAACAGGCCAATAGACGAAGAAAGCTGCTCTTCTCGTGGAAACTAAATGCCAAGAACATTCAACTAGGCCGCTTATCTTATATGACCAGAACCCAAATGGGTGAAAGATTAACCAACAATTCTATAAAAGCTTTCATGAAAAAATTACGACAATATAGAAAAAATATGTTAATACATTGAGTTTACTTATGTATATATAGAAGTGACTACAACAATTCAATGTTAGTTTTTTTTTGTAAATAGAATAAACTTTATATAAATTCAATTTCTATCTATTTGTTATACAAAGAATGTACTTTAATTAAAATTTTATCTGCCTCAAAATTATCTCATAAATTAATATTTGGAAGAGTAAAAGTTTTCCTGAGCAAACATTTTCTCTTTTAAAAGCTTTTATTTAACTTACATTCATGTCTGTGTATCCACAAATATGTAATTAAATTTTAACATATCCGGACCACCTAGAAAACAGAAAATTTACACACTTGCTCAATCACGATGACAATTCAAGTGATTTCCAGACTTTTACTTGTTTGGAAGTAAGCTAAATAAATACCATTTGATTTAATATGAAGCAACTGATTAGCAAATTTTTATCCCTAATAAAATTTTACATCTTCACTCAATATATTTATTTCTACTAATCTAATTGTTCAATGACGTCACACTCAGTTTTTCCATTAAAGAGGAGTAAAAATACAAAGACAAGCCAATTTTAGTTCCAAATTCTGGCACGCGAGCGCCACCGTCAAACTTATTCTAGTCCATAAAACTGATTTTATGGAATCGTCTTTTGATTTGTATTTTTACTTCAATAAACACTACCGCGGGACCTATATATATGGAAATATACTTTTAATATCGAAGTTTAAATAAATTATAATTAGACATTTCTCCATGGCGAAAAATATTCAATATCAATTCCCCCCCCCCCCATATACACAAAACCAGTGTTTTCTCACTAAATTATAAGAAATGAAGTTCCTCATTTCCTTTCTTTGTGACTTAGAGTTGTTGTTATATATACATACACTCATGGACAAAACGTACAGACATGGGAAAGTCTTTGATATCGCTGGTCGTATATATTTTTTAAGGAGACAGAGGCAATTTTGTTCATACTTGGTTATCTCGTGTGTCTTCAATAAAGGTCACTGTGTATAAAATATCTTTCATAGTTATTATCCCCATATACATGCTAAAAGCTACAATTTCTTCAAGTTTTGACCATAAGTGTCTCCTAATTAAAAATTGGCTTTATACTCGTGTTGTGGCTTTATCTCCACCATTACGTTCTGTCTGTATTGGTGTGATGAGCCATTGTTTTAATGTGTTTTTGAAAAACCATTTTGAAAAAAATTATTTTAATTAAGTTGGTTTTATGGACCAAATACCACTCGACGGTGGCGCTCGAGTGGTGAAATTCTTTTATATCAAATTTATATTAAATTCCTAGGGAATGATACATGTATATTTCTACATAGCGAAAAATATTCAATTCTTTATTATCATCCTTTTTCCTTCAAAACAAGTAATTTTACACTTCGTGAATGTTGACGCATTATTTAAAAAATATTTATATTATATATCTCTATATATATAAAAGTCAATTCCTGTCTGTCTGTTTAGCGATAAACTCAAAAACTACTGAACCAATTGGTACCAAAATTTACATACATAGGTAAAAGAATACGGGGAAGACGATAGGCTATTTTAAAAAATATATAAATCAATTATTAAAACTATATATTCAAATTATTCAACTTAGCTCACGAGCAGCGCCCTCTAAGAACACTCAGGCGGGCGACGGCGGCGCGCGACGATTGGCTGCCGGCGCAGCACGTGACTTCCCTGCCCGCCGCCCCCCCCCCCCCCCGCCGAGTAAATGAGATCTCCCGCTGACGGCCGGTAATTCTCACGGGCAGCGCCCTCTAGAACGCGTGACGATTTTGACGGCGCGGGGCGCTCCCGGTTGGACAGTTGCGCGGGGGCAGAGTGACCTCGCGGGTGCCCTCCGGGAACTACGTCCATCTTCCATATGTAATATACATTTAATCGTGTAAACCCGGGCGTTGCCCGGGTCATTCGTCTACAAATTCGCAGTAGTTCACTAATTCAAACCAAAATTTCCATACATAGGTAAAAGAATACTGGGAAGACGATAGACTATTTTAAAAATTTTGCTGTATCATGTTTGCTTATCAGATACAAAATTATATCGGGAAAAATTCCAAAAAACAGAGACCACGGGCGAAACAGGGTACATTTAATAGGGTAAAACCCGGGCGTTGCCCGGGTCATTCGTCTAGTATTATATATATATATATTATATAATATTATATTATAATAAATGAATCCCCTATTTCCATTTAGCACACGATTTAAAAATAAAACAGATTCCTACTGTATAGGAAAAGAAATATTGGAAGAGCCTGACTCATCAGTAATAAACCCTTCCAGCAGTTTTGCCAGTTTAATCTACCATACCGCTCTAATGTTGTATTGGGATATTCTGCTTATTTATCATGTGCTCTAGATGATTTTTCTCTTTAAATAAATATTGTTTCACCACACACACAGTTAGAAACAATAAGAAGTTGTTTCATTTGAATTCGTGCAAAAAGTTCCATATCCTATCTACACTCATGGACAAAACTTAAGGAAGTGGAAAATCTTTTATATCGCCGGTAGTCTTTTTTTTTTTAAGAAGGAGAGACAGAGGGAATTTTGTTCACACTTGGTTATTTTATATGTCTTCAATAATGGTCACTGTATATCAAATATCTTTCGGAGTTATTGTCCTGATATATATGCTAAAAGGTGCAACTTTCTTAAGTTTTGTTCATGAGTGTTTATCATTTAAAACTTGAAGAAATAGTTATAGCCTAAACAAAGAACTAACCTCGCTAATTACAAATGTTTTACTTTTTCCTCATACAGGGTGTTAATAACCGCATATCGACATCCCGAGAGGACAAAGGCACCTACTGGAAAACTTGTTTCTTATCCAACACTAAATAGAAATGTGTTTCGCACAACGATCTCCTCTGTGTCTTTGTATTATCTCTCTCTCTATATAGTCCTTTTTATTAAATTAAAGAATAAGATATAAAAGGATTAATTCAACTTTATTATTCGAAATACAAAAAGCAACAACAACTCGTTCGAAGCGCGTGTTTTGTGAAGTCACTCACTCCCGCGCGCCGGGCAAACAATTTATCTCTCCTTTCTTCTTTTATATATTAAAAGGTTTATTACAAATACAGTTAAAACTGTCGCCCCCTCTTGGGACTCAATAAAATAGGGTGCCTATAGACAGGTCACTTTTAATGTAAAATGTTTACATTTTAATGTTTAAAATCAGGCATTATAGAGAGGAAGGCGCTATTTAGAGGGGCTATAGACAGGTTTAACTGTATTATAATTATTTAATGATAAGGCACAATTTGGATTATAGATTATAAACACAAGGTAATAAGACCAAATCCAAATAAATAAATAGTGTATGTACTACTAGCGGATGTGCCCGGCTTCGCCCGGGTTTTACCCGAGTGAATGTTTGTCTAACGAACATTTGTTAAAACAATTCTCTATAAACTTATAAAACGTACTTGGCTTCGCCCGGGGTTTTACCCGAGTAAAGGTTTGTCTAGCGAACATTTGTTAAAACAATTCTCTAAAAACTTATTTAAAAAAAAATATATATATTTTGATAATTTGAAACTCGTAAATTTGAATCTCTCGATAAAGTGAACATTTTTTCCCGGTCGCTGTGTGCCGTGTCATCCTGAATTTTGTCTTTCCTAATTTTCTACATTAGACTTATCTAGTGAACATTTTTTCCTGTGTCACATTGCCGTGTCATCCTGAGATAATCTTACTTTTGATAAATAATATTTAAGATAACAAACTTAGTGATAAGAAAACTTGTTATCATCGTCACAATGGGGGCGCTGCTTGCGAGTTAAATCTACAAATCTGCAAATAACTCTAAGGATATTCAAGATATTCATGAAATTATTTTTCAAAAACCTTCCCGGTGATATACCTAATAATATCCCAAAATTTCACGGCGATTGGATGTATGGTTTTTGAATCTATAGAGTACAAACAAACAGACAAACAGACAGACAGACATTCAATTTTATATATATAGATTTATTTATTTGGTCTTATTACCTTGTGTTTATTTATTAATTAATTAATCGATTTAATCAATATAAAATATAAACTATGGAACAAAGAAACAAATCCTGATCAGATACAATATCACATAGCCACTGAAAATGGAAACTGACTCACAATAATGCCAATTCTACTCCACCAACATGGCATGTGTAAATAGCCAGGGTGAGCTGTGCTTGAATGTAAACTGAGGACAAATAAATAAATACAATCATCACACAGAATTAATATTTAAAATTATATATGATAACTAACAAAATATTTATATATTTTTTCCTTATCCCTAGTACACGTGGTACCGGCCATGATAATCATGGTAGGTAGAAGTTGGCGACTGCTTTTATTGTAAGTGCACCACATGTCTACACATGTGAAAAGCAGTTCAACTTTGCACTTGTGCCAGAGCCCCATTTGGAATATTTAAATATGCATATCAATATTAAACCCAGAGATATAACCCAGGTTCCTGTAGTTCCGAACGCAAACTACCCGAGGAGTCCAGCTCACCAGTATGAACTATTGCCCAACGCTTTCACCTGCATCCTGTTTTGATTGCTGAGTTGAACCAGTTGACCAGGAAGTTCCATGCTGAGTCTGGCCATAGATGTAGGAATGAGGTGGGTCAGTCCAAGCAGCTGTTCGTATCCTTTGTCTCAGGAATGCTGAACAGCTGAAGAGAAGATGGTCAACTGTCTGTGGCTTTTATGAACAAAGAAGGCAGGTTGGGTCTGTTTTGGGATGGCTATAGCCCATGAGGATGGTGGTGGGGGCCTCTCCATGGCACATTTTTGGTAGAAATTTAAGATGGCTTGGAAGCAATTCTCCTGAGTGATATGGTTGAGTAGTCTTGGGACTATAATACAGTCCATGATGATAGAGTAGCCTTATGCATTAGGTTTTGAGTTCAAGGCAAGGTGAAGTATGAATGTAGTAGGACAGAAGTAGCGGAAATTTTTGCTGCACTGTCTGATAGTTCATTGTCATTGATTCCAATGTGTCTGTGTAAAATAAAAATGGGGAGGTTTTTTTATATTAATTATAAGGGAAGGTTCGCTATATCCCTGGTTTGCAGAGTGTTTTTTTACTGTATTAAAACTTCACTAGAAAAAAAAAAAAGAGTAAACAATGTTATTCAAATGGCTAAAAAAACGACAGGTGGGGAGTTTGTTCATCACTTCACTCGCTGCTAAAAATTGGAATCACCTTAATTCATATTAAGCTTGAAATTCTTTCAGCAGAGCCGACAGGGCAAGTCCCCAGGTGGCGGATAGAAAATGTCCTTCAGATATGAAGGCCAGCTGTGAAACAAGCAGAATAACTCTAACGAAAAAGTAGTCACAGACCAACAGCAGTATCGTTAAATAAGGAGAAAAATCCTAAGTTTAATTGACCCAGTTGATAGACCTCAGAAAGAGTTGCTCTCCAGGGATATGGAAGAGCTGCATCTGTACTCATGTTAGAGTTGGCAGCAAAGGTTTTCATGCTGTGAACAGCCTCAAATTACAGGCAAAGTCAGACTTTCACCAAAGAGTGCCGGGATCATGGTGCCATGATTAACGAAAACTGGACCCCTACACCTCATTCCATGAGATATGCTTGAGGAGCATGGACTCATGCAATTTTTGCAAGAAGAAACAACAACAACAAGCTTGAAATTCATACAGAAAACCTTGACTACTTTCATTTTTAGTCAAATTAATTCCAAAAGGGTGACAGCTAAACATTTTCCCCACATATCAGTACCTTTCTTTGATAAGGCACAATTTGAATTTAAAACACAAGGTAATAAGACCAAATCCATAATAAATAAATAGTGTGTGATGTTTCGGTAACAACGCTGTTACCAAAACGTCACACAACTATTTATTTATTTGGATTTTGTCTTATTACCTTTGTGTTTAGTACTTTTTTTTTTATAAAAGTATTTTTTTGAAGAGCTTTGAATTTGTAGATTCATAATTGTGACTTTATCCAAAAATGTTTTTCATTGGTATCTGTATCTATACATACAGTTAAACCTGTCTATAGCGCCCCCTCTTGGGACTCACCAAAATAGGGTGCTATAGACAGGTCACTTTTAATGTAAATTGCATCGTACTACATATTTAAAATCGGGCGCTATAGAGAGGGAGGCGCTATTTATAGGGGGGTACTATAGACAGGTTTAAATGTACAATATTTACAATAGAAGTTATAAAACAATATTTGCACACATTTTTCTTTGATTAATAAAACAACCATCCAACTGCACTTACTCTGATGGTAAAATATTGGGAGAGCTTTGGTTAATCATTATATTAAACCAATCCAAGCAATTTTCCATACCATTTAGATAAAGCACAATTTGGATTATAGCTACAAGAATATAACACTTAAATAGGGTTAGTGGACGAGTGGGTAACACCCTCGATTCCCGACAGTCATGAACCAGGGATTGAATCCCACGTTAACATTTTGTTTAATATGTGAATAACCTTCATATATTATTCACTAGCCGAATGACCCGGGCAACGCCAGTGTTTCACCCGATTGAATGTTTTGATTCAAATACTATTTGTTACAATTATAAATTGGCGCCTTAATTAATTGCATATGTTAGTTAATAACTATAGCCTATGTGCTTTATCTGTCTATGTACTGTTGGCTTCCGTAGGCGTCTCTTACTGGGAAAAAGAAAAAGAGGATTCCATTTGGTTATTATCTAATATATGCATTTATTTAGGGAGCGACCTGCTCCAACACAATAGTTACATAAATAGCGAGTGGGGGGAGGGCAAAGGTGGCGTGACCATAGCCAACCAATAGAAGGGCGCAATTCCAAAAAAAAAGCAAACGGTGACAGAGAGAGAGAGATGACTGATTAGGAGATGAGGAAAGACGCTCGTAATTGTATATAGAATTGTTGTAATTATCATAAACTAGGTTGCTCTTTTCGAGCGGTAGCTAATAAAGTGATTTTGGAACATATAAGACTTAATTCAAATAAATTAATTGTGTGTGACTTTTCGGTAGCAATGCTGTTACAGAAATGTCTCACACTATTAATTTATTTGTATTAAGTCTTATTTTCTTGTAACCATACCACCATTTATTATAGACAATTTTTTTTTTGACAATTTAAACAATTTTATTGATTCTTTTAATCAAATTTTACAAAGGTGAAAAAATAAAAGAGTAAAAGGGCATATAAAGTTTAGGGGAATATATATACAAATTTCTTCAGCAAGGAAGGCTTCCCCACCTTGAGAGAGACCTCCTCCTCCTATTATAGATATACTCTATCCTCAAAGTTTATACCCATTGTTTACCTAAATACCAAGAAATCCATTACAGTGTCAGGTATATATACACTCATTGACAAAACTTAAGGAAGTTGTACCTTTTAGTATGTATATCGGGATTCAGACAATAACTCTGAAATATATTACAGTGACCTTTATTGAAGATACACGAGATAACCAAGTGTGAACAAAATTACTTCTGTCCCCTGAAAAAAAAAAAAGACGATAGGCGATATCAAAGACTTTCCATTTCCTTAAGTCTTGTCCATGAGTGGACAACTATTGAAGACAACACTATTGAAGACAACACTATTGAAGACAACACTATTGAAGACAACACTATTGAAGATACACGAAATAACCAAGTGTGAACAAAATTGCCCCTGTCTGCTCAAAAAAAAAAAAAAGACTATAGGCGAAATTAAGTTTTATCCATGAGTGCAGAAAAGAACAATCCCAGTAATATCTATACAACCAATAGATAAATAGAAAAATGTTTATTTATTTGCTATAATACACAGAGAGAGAGAGTATAATACAGTGGCTAGCTACATCCCAGCTGGATGTTTAGTAAACTGAAGGTCTCACAGACAGAGCTGCTGGTGGAGATGTTCTTTTGGATGCCAAGATTGAAGGTCTTCTTGAGCAGGGTGCTGGCGTGTTCTGCTCACACACACCTCTTGTACATATACTGTGTGGACAGTTAAACATAAAGCTTTTCATGATATAACATGATAGGCTGTAGGTTAGGAAACATGAAAAATGCAGAGCCAAAGTGTGCTTTAGGGACAGGTGTCCTTTTACTGAAGAGTTGCTAAATAGTAAAAATTGTAATTTTACAAATGAAAACTGTCCTTTGTAGAGAGGTGTCCTCTAGCGAGAGTGTCTTCTCATGGAGGTTCTACTGTATCAGGTTTGTTTCAGGGAGGTTTAACTGTATTTGGGCAGTTACCTTGGCAGAGAAGGGCCAGCTCTGGAAGGTGGTCCAGGGTGGTGTTGAGAAGGTCCTCATTGCTGGTGTCCAGGCAATGTACCAGCGCCCCCACCATGTCTTTACTCAGCCTACACCACAGCGCAGTGAGGGAATGTGCATCAACACAGTGCAGTGCCACTTACCTTGGGTTGTTGCGCAACAGCCTAAGTAGCAGTTTGAAGGCCAACAATCTATTGTTGGAGTTGTCACTGCAGGCCAGCTGCTTAAGGTCATTCTGCAACACCAGCTAAGATCAGCACCAGCTCGTAACATTTTTTATTCTACTTTTTTTTTTTGCAATTTTACTCTTCAAAAATTGTTTGACCTTATTTTTTTAATCTGATTCTTAACCTTTGTAGTGTGAGTGTTCTTTAATACAGTAGAATCTCTCTGTAAAGGACATCTAGTTGCAGAGCCAAAGTGTCGTTTCATGAACGCTCTACTGTCAAGTTTTTGTTACATAAAAGAAGTAACACTAGTCTGTTAAATTTTACCCATTTGAGAACTGAAAAAGATAACTGCTGCAGCCTACCGTGAAGTTGTCCAGGATGGCAGGCCTGCGAGAGGACAGGGATTCCAACTCCCCCAGCCCCTCTCCGTCAGCCAGCCTGCGGCTCAGGGAGGCCAGCTGGGGCCAGGAGGACAGGGGCTCTGCAGGGGGCAGGGAGGGGGGCTCGCTGAGCAGGCAGCGCAGCCTGGGGATGTCCTGCAGGGCACTGGACAGTTCTCTATCCACACAGCTCTCCATTAGAACATTTAAACAACAATTTGAAACAAGAGGGTAGCAAGCCACGTCAAATATAGTCAATAGCAATATTACCCAACACTTGAATTCAATTTTGTTATACCCTCCTTTGTAACATCAAATTTTTAAACAGAAGTTAATGATCATTATTAATCATCAAATGTGTGCCATCTTCCAATAGAGATGTCATCACCCACCCTCAATTAAGACAACATCTCATTTATGGGACTTGGGGTGTGGACTCACTGGATGGTGTTGCGGTTGGTTTTGAGGAATTCCTGGGCAGCCTCCGGGGCATGTTCCAGGAAATCATGGACTAGGGTGAGCCAGCGCTGGATGATGGGGTACAGTTCGGACTTGGCTCCGGGACTCAGGTAGGTCTGTGGCATCAAGCTAGGATCATTCACTGCAGATAGAAACAAACACTTTGGCCTCTGAAATGTACTGCAGGGATTCGAGAAATGCTGGTTGATCTCAATCCCAATGAATGGATTTGTACCTCCTAGTGTGTGAGTCCAACTCCAGTAGAGGACAGGCAACATCCTAATGGGATGGCTAACACAAAAGAGAACTGAAAGAAAGCCAGTGTAAGCTTTCATTCTTGTAATGAAGAAGGACACTGGTGTGAGAAATTGCCCCAAAAGGTGGAAGAACTAAATTTATTTAACCAACAGCATAGATGGAAGAATGCATTGTCAAACCACCTCTGTATCAAGAACTACTGAGTGATGAACTGTGAGTGAAGGTAACTCGACATTTGGGTGAGAAGACATGGAGCTGAGAAAGTGCTTGTAGGAGGAAGGGAATGTCATATAAGTTGACCTAAAATTACAACTACACTTTTTAGCGAATAACGAGTGATAATCTTCTCGGTATTGTTTATGCGATAAAAAAGAATAAGAGAAGAAAAGTTTCTTTATTAGACAAATTATAACGGTGCGAGCTTTCGGGTAAAAACCCCTTCTACAGGCGTGGTAGCATCATTTCCTAAAATTCTTTGAAATATCACATATCCAGTAATTTACGTTAACATATTCCTCTATAGACTCAAAACTCCAAATATACAAATGCCCTATTTGCCTACTATCTCTTTAATTACAATAGTCCCCATTTGCATAGCATATTCCGCTAATATGTAGATAATCATGTGTATATATTCTCTTTCTAGCCATATTACCTATGTTATAGTGTCACGTCTACCACGCCTGTAGAAGGGGTTTTTACCCGAAAGCTCGCACCGTTATAATTTGTCTAATAAAGAAACTTTTCTTCTCTTATTCTGTTTTATCGCATACACTTTTTAGCGTCAATCAAATACATTTTGACTTTTGGTAGTTATATGGACAAATATTCTCCCTAATCGATCATTTGTCCATATGATTTTTTTCAGCTGTGCTTGATACAAAAACTGGTTTGCTAGTCCTTCTTCCATCTATGCTGTTGGCAAAATAAATTTGGCTCTTCCGCTTTCTGGGGTGATTTCTCACATCATGGACAAGAGAGTCCCATTCTTCGAAACAAGAATGAAGTGAAAAGCTTATTCCAGATTTTATTCTGTCACCTTGTGTTAACCATACCATTAAGGAGGTTGCCTGCCCTCTATTGGGTTATTCTGTCTAATCTATAAATGTTCCCATTAATGTGATCCAATAAATTTAAGTTTTTAAAAAAAGTTATATTGGACAACTGGTCACAGCCTATTGGTGAATGCTGTAGTCCAAGGTGTAAAGATCTTTGGTTCCTATTGGAAGGAAGATACACCCTCTTCCCACCATAGAGGAAGAGACATTGAAGGGGCACTCACGGAACACATGTCCAGGTAGCAGGCCAGGATCTCGGAGCTGGCTGGACTGGCAAATAGAGCTGGACCCAGCAGCTCCACCACAGAGAGGACTGCAAGGAAGAGGGCCAACTGGCCTCGGGACCGGAAGATGCTAAAGTCCCTGGCTTCAATCCTGCCACGGAGAAGGGAGGAGAGCATGCCCAACTGGCGAAGGAACAACAGAGGGTGGACTGCAGCCAGCTTGCGACACACCACCTCCGCCATCCTGTCTCCTGGGTGGTTGTTGGCCAGGGCCAGGATGACAGCGTGGGACACCATGTCCAGCTGACACCACACACGGCAGGAGAACTTATTACACCTTTCCAGTTCTACAGGGATAACAACCACACCAGGTGTTAGAGGAGAAGAAGAGCTATTCTCAACCCTCTCTCTGGCTGGAATGAGTGGAACATACAGTACTCCATGACATGAGAATAAACATTTAGTTGTTCACTGTAGCCATGGTTCTCTATTTGGTAGCACTAATATTAGGGATTACTCAAGTTTGTTAT
The DNA here is from genome assembly GCA_030710605.1 of Cordylochernes scorpioides. Lineage (NCBI taxonomy): Eukaryota > Metazoa > Arthropoda > Arachnida > Pseudoscorpiones > Chernetidae > Cordylochernes > Cordylochernes scorpioides. The sequence continues at coordinate 92,581,229 of CP092870.1, forward strand.
AAGATGCGGTTATCTATAACACCAGTTGGTTTTAGTGAGGTTTCCAGTATTTGTTTGTACAAATCCTTATCTTTTTTTGGTGTTGGTGTTTTCCAGCGCTTCCAGTTTAAATTTTTGCGACTTCATGAAACCCCTCTATTGCGAACCCCATTAGGACTGAACTTTTAGTTCACTATAGCCATAGTTCACTCTAAAATACAAATGGGGATTATTTCCGGGTTGTTATAAGGGAAGGTCCGCTATATCTCTGGCTCTCGTTTTAGCAAAGTTTTACTGTATATGAACAAATACATGAAAAAATAATTAAGGTTCAAAAATCTATAGCTGATACAGTAGAACCTCCCTGTAAAGTACAACACCTAATTGCAGAGCCAAAGTGTCTTTTAGGGAGAGGTGTCCTCTTACTGGAGAGTTGTTAAATTGTAAAAATGGTAATTTTTCAGATGAAAACTGTCCTTTACAGAGAGGTGTCTTCTAGCACGAGTGTCCTCTCATGGAAGTTCTACTGCATTTCACAACAACAACAATAAAAATAGATTTTACCAGGGCCACTTGTCTCAATCTAACCATCACTGCATGGGAGAGAGATTACCTTGCTCTGTGCTGAGAAGAGGACGGGGTGCGGGGCGATGTACTCTGGGGGAATGTCCTGCAGCAGCAGGTTGGGGACTTGCATGTAGAGATGGAGAAGGAGGAGTCTGGCTTCTTCCTTGGAAGAGGACCCACTGACACAGGCATTCATACCCAAGATTGGAACATAGGAAGAAAGAGCTATATACAGTATAACCACATACACACACATTTCTATTTAACAATTACACGCTTCAATTTACATGGCTATTTAGTAGAATTACCTCCCTAGCTGCAGAGCCAAAGTGTCCTTTTGGGAGAGGTGCTTCTTCTTACCGGAGAGTTTCTAAATAGTAAAAATGGCAATTTTGGTGATGATAAAAACTGTCCTTTATAGAAAGGTGTCTGTCCTCTCATGGAGGTTCTATTGTAATTCAACAACACTGACATTTGAAATACAAGGTAATAAAACCAAATCCAAATGAATTGATAGTGTGTGACATTTCGGCAAAAACACTGTTACTGAAACATCACTTACTATTAATTTATAGGGATTTGGTCTTATTATCTTGTATTTCTAATCTATAATCCAAATTGTGCCTTGTTACATAGTGAGACACAATATTTTTCTAAAAATGGTGCATTTGCATATAGAGTATATGTTCAATGAGAGGTATATATCTTGTACCTATTTCCATATTACGGTGAGTAGGGTGTTCGCCAAACAGTTCTAGACTGTTGAAGATATGTACACTAGATATATACAGTTAAACCTGTTTATAGCGCCCCCTCTTGGGACTCACCAAAATAGAGTGCTATAGACAGGTCACTTTTAATGTAAAATGTTTACATTTTAATGTTTAAAATCGGGCGCTATAGACAGGTTTAACTGCATATAACTACAGTAAAACCTCCATGAGAGAGGACAATTCTCTACATAGGATAACTTCTACCCTCCATAAGAGAACCCCACCTAAAGGTCACTTTGGCTCTGCAATTAGGTGTTGTCCATTACTGAGAGATTGTACTCTGTATACCACATTAGTGATTTTCAAGTATCAAAACGGTTTCTCTTAATAAAGACTGCTCAACAAAATAGTGAAACAAAACTAATAAGGTACAATTTGCATAATAGATTAGAAATACAAGATAACAAGATCAAATCCAAATACATAAATGGTGTGTGACATTTCAGTAACAGTGTTATTACCATCATCAGACCAAAGACTGAAATTAGAAAAAAATATCACAGCATGTTTTTAAATAGTTTGCACACTTGATAACAGTCACTTTTTAAAAGCATGGTGTCTTTTGTCTGATGATGGTAACAATGCGGTTACTGAAACGTCACACCCTATTTATTTATTTGGATTTTTTTAGCTTATCCCTAGTACACGTTGTACAGAATATGATAATCATGATGGGTAGAAGTAGGCAACTGCTTTTACTGTATGTGCACCACATGCCTACACACATGAAAAGCAGGAATTTGGTCTTATTAGGGAAACAAAACTAATTTCCTATTGATTCAAGAAACACCTCTTTCATTGAAAGTAGGGCGAGGAGAACACTATGGAGCTGTGCTCCCCTCAGCCCCAAGCACAGGAGGTAAGAACCTTGTAGGCCATGAATTCACACCCAACCAGTTGAACCAAGCTTCTGGTTGACTGGAGGTTGTGGGACCAGGTTACTGTTGTGTTGGTTTTAAACAGGAAAACCAGGGCTGACAGTTTCCTGTTCTGATACCACACTTGGGTTCTCCCTCAGCTGATAAACACAAGGTAATAAGACCAAATCCAAATAAATAGTGTGTGACGTTTCTGTAACAGCGTTGTTACAGAAACGTCACACACTATTTTTTTATTTGGATTTGGTCTTATAACATTGTGTTTATAATCTATAATCCAAATTGTACCTTACCCTCAGGTGATGATTAGATGGGAACATCAAACTACCCCACTTGCCCAAAATGTAGCTTAACACCTACAGCTCCAGGACACATTTTGACTTGCATTAAGATGCACTAAACAGGACCTTTAGGAGAGGCCACTGCTTATCATAAAACAGCTTGAGGAGCATGAACTCATGGAATTCGTGTAATATTTACACAAGGGGATAAGAAACAACAACATCTAAAACTTTTAGCACCGCCCAACAACAAGCCAAAAATTATAACTATGAATTTTTTCTATTGCTTATACACTGTGAACTCATTATAACAGCCTCTTTTTATAACAGCAACACATCTGGGTATATAACATCCATAGTTCAGTGCCACAATTGTGGTCATAACAACAACAACATGATTAGAACAATTAAAAATCTTGGTCCAGAGAGATGTTGTTATAGTGAGCATAGACTGTGTACATTTTAATCTGTAACACAAGGGGTAGTACGATTAGGTACAATTTGGATTATAGATTATAACCACAAGGTAATAAATCCAAATAAATAAATAGTGTGTGAAGTTTCAGTAACAGTGTTGTTACCGAAATGTCACACACTTCCAAGTAGGTTTTGCAAAGTTCTGAAAAAAAAAATCCTCTAGAACAGTGATTCTCAACCTTTTTTTTTGTTGCGGCACTATTTTAAAGATTTGAAAATTTGGCGGCACAATTTTAGAATTTCGCGGCACACTTTTGCTAACTTGAATGCAAGAAAATTCAAATTATGTATCAATATTTCTATGCAAAATATAAGTAATATACATCTCTAACATTCAATTTGCTAATTTCGTTATTTTAAAAAGTAAAAAAATGAAAAAGAAAAAAAGAAAAACCAATACAAACGTGAACATAATCATATGACTAAAATTCGGCGGCACATTTTTAGAATTTCGCGGCACACAAAATTACCGCGGCACAGTGGTTGAGAATCACTGCTCTAGAATATATAAGACTGTGTCCATGCTGTTAAACAGAGATTGAAGCGGGAGGAAGGTGAGAAAAGAGATAGCTACCTGGCCACTAGGTGACAGAGGTACTGCGCAGTGAGCTGAGGACTCTGACAGCGCAGGAGCAGATCCATACGCGATGACAAGCGGCCCTCCATCAGCACATAGTCCACTACTGTACGGGCCTGGCTAGCTGTCAGCGGTGCAGGCAGCATGTCGAGGAAGTTGAGGACAGCTTCTGGATTGTAGCCTGCGGTGGAGGACCTGCGCATACACCAAGATGGAAAACTTTGTCCTTGGATCATGTGGCTGGGTATTTAGTCAAATGCATGGAAACATTATATTACTGAAACCAGAGTGCTGACAGAATTATGATGGGAATAATATTGAAGTGTCTGTTACTTTTGTGATACTATAAATCCAACTCATTGTATCTCCAAGTGATAAGGTACAATAAAACAGTGTGTGATGTTTTGGTAACAACGTTGTTACTGAAATGTCACACACTATTTATTTATTTAGATTTGGTCTTATTACCTTTTATTTTTATCCCCAAATATATAAATAAAAAACTTGACAAAATGGGGTGAAAACACTCACCCTTTTTACAAGATATACCAGAAATGGACAAAAGAATTAGAATGGGACATATATTAAGAGGAAAATGGATTAATTAAAAGATAGAGAATGGTAGGAAGAAGAAGAATTGGACTGAGGGAAAGAACTCTAAAAAGCTAGATAAGCATGGCACCGCTGGAGTACCAAGATTGCTCAAGAGCAGAGAAAAAGTTAAGATTTATTACCTAACACTCATGGACATAACTTAAGGAATTTGTACCATTCAGCATGTATATCAAGATTCAGACAATAACTCTGGGAGATATTTGATACACAGTGAGCTTTATTGAAGATGAACCAAGTGTGAACAAAATTTCCTCCTTCAAAAAAATATATGACGGTTGACGAAAACTTCCCACTTTCTTAAGTTTAGTCATATAAAATAAAAGGATTTAAAAGCGCGAATGTTTCTTTTATACATAAAACGAACTTATACTGTCCTTACTGCGATGAAAAAATATTTTGGGAGGGCTTGGCTCATCAGTGGTGAACCCTCCCAGCGGTTTCGCCAATTTAATCAACCAGACCGCTTCTCAGAGCTCTAATACTGTATTGGATTATTCTGCTTTTATATGCTACACTGAAGGGTGGAATCTTAGAAATGGTTTTCAAGTAAACTATGGACATAAGCTTATAGGACAGTAGAATTACATTCAAATATTTGCTTCGAGCAATGCTCTTCAGCAAACTATAAAGACAAAACCAGTTAGGAATAAATTAACACAAAGCAATAACGCGCCATCAATATGTGTAGGTAGAGAGGCATAGTCATCCAGAAATCAAAATAGCCTTTTTTACATATCCAAATTTTTAATGCTAGTATTTTCCAATCTATAGAGAGACCAAAGCCACCTACTATGTCCTAACCAGTTCAGGGAATCAACAAACGTAAGTAGGTGGACTACCAGAGCACAGGCCGGAGACAGGAGTGGAGTGTGGGCCAGCCAGCCTGGTGCACCAGCCAGGAGAGGAGGAACGGCCTCAGGGCGGGCTGAGATGAACCAAACACCATCTGGAGTTGGAGGGGTTGGACAGACTGGATCAGCTCTGGCTCCAGCTTGCTGAGCCAGTCTATGTATAGACTCAGCTCCCAGCTGCAAATCAACAATCAGTAAACCTAAGGCTTCACACATGGTAACATAACATACTGTCTCACAGTCTCAAGGATTTATATATACAGTAGAAATACCTCCCTGTAAAGGACAACCCCTAATTGCAGAGTCAAGGTGTCCTTTTACTGGAGAGTTGCTAAATAGTAAAAATTGTAATTTTGCGAATGAAAAATGTCCTTTGTAGAGAGGTGTGCTCTAGTGCGAATGTCCTCTCAAGGAGGTTGCTCTACTCTATATATCAATAGAATGCCTGATATGTTTGAGATACAGTTCAACAACTTGTAATCATACAAACAGGAAATTAGTATATGGGATCAGGTGACAAAATTAAGAAAATGTCATCTTCTGGTGGTGCAACTGAAATATTTTGAAGAAAAAGAAAAAAACTGGACTTTACATCTAACAAAGAGTTTCCACTATGACAGTATATTTCAATTTGTTCTTACTATTTAAATTATTAAACATGGTACCTACTTATTCACTGCCTTAGCTTACCTCTAGACTTACTTTCATCTATTTTTAGAACCAAAGGCTACAACACCAAATTAATAAATTGTGTGTGACATTTTGGTAATAGCGTTGTTACCATTATCAGATAAATGTACTGAAAATGACTATATGAAGATTGTAACAACCCTGTTGCCAAAACATCACAAATTTATTCATTTGGATTTCTTACCTCATGTTATATTTAGTAGTTAATTAACAGCGCTGTAAGGCTTTTGTTAAACAACTCCATCAATCTTCCACAGAGATGTACACTTATAAGAAATTTAAGCTATTTTTGACGCGTACATTTCTTTTTAAAATAAAACAATTTTCTACTGCCCTTACTGCAATGATAATTTCGCTCTCCACTTCTCCCATCCATATTTCTTTTTTTCTTTCTTATTTTTTTTTTATTTTTTCTTATAATCTGTATATATTTACCATATGTATATAATCTTTCTCCATTTTTTATTTCCCACTTTCATAGGTTTCTCCGTCTTGTAACCCCAAAGAGAATCCTCTGTAAGACCTGTGTGTCTTAATAAAGGTTTTTGTGTGTGTACTGCAACTATAAATGAATGGGAGTGCCTGGCTCATCAGTGGTGAACCCTCTCATTACTTTATCATTGCAGTAGAAAATTATGTTACAGTAGAACCTCCATGTAAAGAACACCTAATTGCAGATCCAAAGTGTTCTTTAAGGAGAGGTTTCATCTTACCGGAGAGTTTTTAAATAGTAAAAAATTATAATTTTGCAAATAAAAACTGTCCTTTATAGAGAGGTGTCCTCTAGCGTGAGTGCCCTCTCATGGAGGTTCCACTGTAAATGTTTCAAGCTTTATGAAAAGTAAACTTGAATCTAATCCTGGGCCAATGTTCCAGGAAAGATACTTCTATGCCATTGCGGACCTTGTTGTGTTGACCATCTTCCTCGCCATCAGCCCGTCTGTCAGAGAGGTTGCAGCTGCCTATTCTAGAGGAGATAAGAAAGGTAGGTTTGTTGTACCTTCTCTTCACTGGTTGGTATGTTGCTTAAACCTCTCGTGAGTGTCCTCTCATGGAGGTTCTACTGTATTGTAAAAAAGAATCATATGTGTCAAAAATAGTAAAAATTTCTGACAACAGATGGGGCAGTATGTAGACTTACTTGGAAGTATGGGAGGACTCCACCAGGAGGCGTGTCATGGCCATCACCAAGTTCTTGGTCTCTCCCTGTCTCACTGCCAGCTCCACCAGCCGCGACACAGCTTCCTCCAGTTTCTCTGGCTCCTCCTGTTTCACCTTCCCTACCACTGGGTCACACGTTGACATTATCACAGGTTTGTGGGTTTCAAAACAAATTACAAAAAGGCATAATTAAGACATATTAATTGATTAAAGTAGCTTTCAGGCAATCCCTTCTTCAGCACAAACTGTTGTTTCTTATCCCCTCGTGTAAAGATTACACAAATTCCATGGGTTCATGCTCTTCGAGCTGTTTGATGATAAGCAGTGGCCTCTCTCAAAGGTCCTGTTTAGTGCATCTAATGAAAGCCAAAATGTGTTCTGGAGCTGCAGGTGCCAAGCTACATTTTGGGCAAGTGGGGTAGATTTTGTTGTTATTTTCTATCTTCAATGGTTTGAGATGGCCTGTTCTAAATCGTGTTAGTGTTGTTTGACGCTGTCTATTTCTGATGTTCAGAGCTCCTCCTGGGTTCACTCCACTGTACCAACTGTGCCCCTGTGTAAACCTCAGAACCTCAGAGGTCCTTGATTCATCGGCAGATTCAGGGAGTACTGTGAACAAAGGGTTCGAGGGCCAAAGGGAGGGGAGTCCTATTGGAGCGTAGGACGGGTTTAACTAAGTCCGAACGGGAGGGCTCGGTCAGCAACCTTGCCATGAACTCTCGGAGACGCCTGTGGGTTTGATTGGTCGACCCCATGGAGCCAGAACATAATGGCGGGCGCGAGGGGCCGAACAATGGCCGCTCGGTGCATGGAGAATGCATCATTCCCTTTTGGCTGGGTGACCTGGATGTCAGCAATGGGTGTGCATTCGCGCGCCGGTTTATGGACCTTTGAGATCTGCGAAACCATTATTGCTCCAAGTCTGTACCAACTGTGCTTAGGTGGGATCCTCAGCACAAACTAAAATGTATTAAAAAAAAGATAATGGAGAGAGATTATATACCATTTTATATCTATGTAACCATATTTACATAGATATATCTTTAAAATGCTATATAATCTCTCACCTTTACCTTTTTAATACGTTTTAGTTTGCTGGGGGCTTGGCTGAAAGCTACTTAAATCAATTAATAAAAAGATTTGCAGCATCTTATACCTTTTTTGTAAGTTAACTGTATAACCTGTTCCATACAATGTAGAGAAAACCATGAGAAAACCTAGTCTGATAATGTGGTTAGATCTATTCTTTCTTGGAGGCGGTCTCTCATCAGAGGTTCTTGTCATTTCAACCAAAATAACTCTCTGATAAGAGACTCTCAAGAAGCTTCAATCCTTCTCTAAGCTAGCTCTTATTACACATCAGACAATCTCGACTGCAATAGTAGACCAAACACTAGACTGACCATCCAGTAGAAGCTTAGAGATTGAAAGATAGGATTTGAATGATGAAAATCCACCCAGAAGGATTCTCACCTTCCAAGAAGAGGTCGGCTGTGATAGGGGTAGAGAGCTGGAGCAGGTCCTGCCTCCAGGCTGGGATGACAGCTGCCAGCTTGGAGCCGGAGTGACGGGCAATAAAGTCCTGGCAGAGAGAGGCCAGGGGGGAGGGGGGCAGGCCTTCTGACAGCTGCAGCACCTTGTTGAACAGCCAGAGTAGCTGGCCCACCAGCTTCTGTACTGCCTGTGGCACATTGCTGGTACATTATACAAGGTCCACATTGTAGAACCATTTGTACATCACACATAACATGAACATAGGACCAGACAACAGTGGTGCAGATGAACCCTTGTACACTGTACATGAATTACTGGCACAGGAAACAATATCTTAGCACTTTAAAGAATAATTGTACAGCAATTTGTACATTACACATAACAAGAACATAGGACCAGAGCAATGGTGCAGATGAACCCTTGTACACTACATGAATTACTGGCACAGGACACAAGATCCTAGCATTTTAAATAAGAACAATTGGTCCATGTACCATCACACACATTCCTGGTACCTAACCTGAACATGCTAAGGTAGAGATTGTCCCTTGTACTGACTGCTTGTTGGATTTCCTTATAAAATGCTGTGAAATATGTGGCCATTTGAAGGATAAGAATACTTACAATTATAATCATCACACAGATAAAGAAAGTAGTTTGCATACAAAGAAAAGTTTAGAGAGAAAAATAATATATTCCAAACTTTCAATATCTATTTTCACCAAACCGATTAATAAAAAGTGATTTTTTTTTTTAGTTATCTCTTTCATATCAATATAATAAAGTCAATACAACCTCAAAACAAATTCCCTATCATAAACAACCCACCAACAACAAAGAGATGCACTTACAGCTTCAACTTGACGAGATTCATCCTTGTACATCTGGAGGAGTAACACCTGCAGCAACACACAGTTGACTGTGCGCCAGCAGGAGAAACTGGACATGTTACCGTATTGGTGACACAGAGACGGAAGAGGACCACGGAGTAGCTGTACTTGTGGTGCAGGCCGTGGACAAACTCCACACTGCGCTCACTCTGCATCACCTAGAGACCAGAACAAAACAGATATGATGGTGAATACTGAGGGGGGAGAAACCTTGTTCCCTACCTTGACACAAGCTGCCACAAAATCCACCACGGCTCCAGGTTTGGGGCTCTTGGAGACATTATCCTGGAGAAGAGCCTGCGCCATAAACAGGATCAGCATCTGGCTGCTGCTGTAGGGCTGTAGGTACCTTGTGCAACCCAAGGTAGATCTCTTGCTGCCTCCTAGGTATCAAGGATGGCACGCAGAAGAGGTTCATGACAGCTGGCAGCATGTCATTGCGCATGATGGGTACTGGAGGCCGCGGAGGGCCTTGCTGGATAACTGACGTCTGAACGGCTGTGTAGTCTTCATCCCCACCTTCTGAACACAACCCTCTTAGCTATTTAGATACAGTGGAGCCTCCCTATATAAGTCTTTTTTAAGAATGAATTTTAAATGGTTGGGTAGATGAAACTCTCTCATTGCCAAATGTTATCTCTCAGTTAAAATTACAAAGCTAATTCTCCTTATATACAATATGTTCTCACTATAATTTCAAAGTTCAAGGAACCAGGAAAAAATATTCTAACTGCCAAATATTTGAATTAGTAAATTGATGCTATGCTAAAAATTAATTTTTAATAATCCATTCCTATTAGATGTATCAATAAATATTCTTTGTGAAGATGTAAAAGATGTAGGTACTATTTATTTAGCATAGAGAGGTGGTGTAGTCTTATAGCATGGTATATTAATGGGCTTAAGAATGGGGGACACCTCAATTTTTACTGCCTTTATTTTGGTTTAAAAATTTTCTATTTGTGTGAAAGAAAATACATTTCATAAAAGGGCACAGAGAGATAGAACCTTAGATGATAGAAATAAATAATGTAAAAAAAAAAAATTACCAAGAAAACATACAGTAGAACCTCCATGAGAGGACACTCGCGCTGGAGGACACCTCTCTACAAAGGACAGTTTTCATTGCCAAAATTATTTTTTTTAATATTTAGCAATTCTCCGATAGGACATCTCTCCCTAAAGGACACTTTGGCTCTGCAATTAGGTGTCCTTTATAGGGAGGCTCTACTGTATTTATTAAATATATTTATAAAAAAAGAAAGAAATATAGAAGAGAGAGAGAGAGAGAGTGAGATCTAGATGGGGTGGACAGATTACCTGCAGCATCACTGCCCTCGCGGTGGTGCAGCAGCAACCGTGCAAATCTGGTTCCTCCGGTAGCGCCGCGGTGATGTTGGACTTCCACCAACTGGGCCATGTAAGCCTTGTCCACCACGGACTGTTCTACGGCTGCGGCATCGTAGCCTACAGCTTCATCTAGCCCTTGGAGCAGCTTGCTGCACACCTCATCTTGTAAACAAGGAGGAACCTCTCTCAACTAACTTTATATCAGAGGCATCAAGTCATTTCCAAAAGAGTAAATTTTGGGTGAGAGATAGGGAAAGCACTATACACCTATCCCCTGATTTACACGGTAGATATGTTCCTGAGAAAAACGTGTAAATCGAAAATTAAAAATTTTTGCGAAATTTTTATACGAAGAAATACAGACACAGTGTGCGTGTGCAGCAAATCAGCACATGAGCTCGGGATTCCTCGTGAGATGTGTACACAGCGCATGTGTTCAATCACAGTAGCATTTAGTATAGTGCGATAAAAACAAAAAAAAAAAACTTATTTGGAAAACCGTGTAAAAGCGAAAACGTGTAAAACAAGTACCGTGTAAATCAGGGGATAGGTGTATATATATAGCTTTAAAATGAATACAAATTTTTTGTTACAACACACTGCCTGTTTCTTGCTTTATTTAAACAATCTCTAAAGTATTATAAACCCTTTTACAGGAGCAAGAAACATCCTCAGAGACAGTGTGTTGTAACAATTTATATTTCAGAGGATTCTATCTTCCGATAATACAAATTTTCAAACAATACATTTTTTTCAAAATGTAAACAAAGACTGACCTACTTTGTGGCACACACTGAGCAAATGCCTCAGAAAAAAAAAAAAAATTCATGTTGGGAAAAAATTTGAAGGAAGAGAATAAGACCTATAATGAATTGGCTGGAAGGGGGTCAAGAAAGCTACCAGAAGGTCACTAGATGAGCTGAGAGTGATATACACTAACAAATCAAATTGGAGAGTATTTGCCCATAGAGTCACCAAAGAAAAGTCGGTGGACGAGTGGGTAACCCCCTCGATTCCCGACAGTCATGAACCGGGATTGAATCCCGCGTTAAAATTTTGTTTAATATGTGAATAACCTTCACATATTATTCATTGTTCAATTATCATGAACTAGGTTGCTCTTGTTGAGCGGTACCTATTTATGTGAATTTGAACCAGAGTCACCAAAATTCAAACTCAACTTGAAGAGAACACTAATAACAAAAACAACTTTTTTAAATACGGTTAAACCTCTTTAATTCAACACCCTCCCAAAAAAAAAATAGGTATTCATCCAGTTGAATTTAAAAAGTTTCTCTACTCCTTGTTGAATTATAATAGGTTAAATTAATATTAAAATTTATTGTTTCACCACAGTACTATATCTTTTTGGAAAATAGAGCAATCCATAAATAAATCTTTAATTAAAAAGGCATATATTGGATCAAAATATCATTTATCCCTTGGCAGAGCTGACTGCTATAGGGCGCGTCCCCAGGTGGCGGATAGGGGAACGACCTTCAGATATGAAGGCCAGCTGCGAAACAAGCAGAATAACTCTGACGAATAAGCAGTCGCGGACCAACAGCAGCATTGTTAGAAGAGGAGTAGACCTCTTTAAAAATCCTGACTTCAACTGACCCAGTTGATAGACCTCAGCAAGGGTCCCACTCCAGGGATACGGAGGAGCTGCGTCTGTACTCATGTTAGAGTCGGCAGCAAAGGCGTCTGCTTCCATGTTAGGAACGGCCTCAAACTACAGGCAAAGTCAGACTTTCACCAAAGTGTGCCTGGATCATAATGCCATGATCAACGAAAGCTGCACCCCTATACCCCATTCCATGAGATCAGATGTTGATTTGCATGCTGCATCGCCCGTCGCGCAGAATAAACAGGGGCGCGGTCAGGACTTAGGTAGAGGGTTCTGTCCGATAAGTATAATACAGTCTCCACAAACTTCTAACTTTGCAGCTTCCAAGCAATTGAGAATTTTGCAGTGCAACATAAATGGATTGTGCTCAACAGCAACAAAAATAAAATTAGAAGAAATAATGGAAATAGCTGAAAAACAAAAGATACAACTTATAGCCTTACAGGAAACCAAATTAAATGAAAAGTACAATCTCAAATATAAAAACTATAATATCCTCAGAAAAGACAGAAATAAAGAAGGGGGTGGCCTTGCATTTTTAATCAAGAATTTGTACTATGAAGACATAGCCATTAATATTCCAAACACATCAGACCTCGAAGCCCAAGGTATCAAAGTCTACCTCAGTCAAAACAAAACCATCAACATATTCAATATGTATCACCCACCAAACAATAAACTTATTGACGATGGAACAATGGCTCAATTTCTTACAGACAACACAATTATTGTAGGTGACCTTAATGCCAAACATCAACTATGGGGATGTTCCATGCCAAACCCAAGAGGCAAAATACTTTCAAACATATTTGACGACAATGCCTTCATGTGCTTAAATGATGGGAATCCCACCCACCATTCCTACAGCTATAATACTGCACAAGCACTTGATATAAGTTTCTCCAGTCCTGACATTTTCCACAAATGCAAATGGCAAATATTAAAAAGTATTGGAAGTGATCATTTGCCTATTTTGATAAAAATTAGCACCAAGACCAAAACCAGCTCAATTAAAGAAAAATTCTGGAACTTCAAAAAGGCTAATTGGAATCTTTACCAGAAAAACACCAATGAAGACTTTAGAAAAGCACCCACTAGAATAAAAGATCTGGAACAAAATTGGATATCTTTCAAAAACACCATTATTAAAGCAGCCAAAGTTTCAATACCAAGAGGTAATATTAAGAAATGGATTCCATATTATACACACCAGGCAAAAGATATTCAAACACTTATAACTAAAAGAAATGAACTACAAAAAAAGTGCACCCAAAACCAAACAAATTGTAGAACTGGACTGAACATTGTGAATGCAAAAATAAAAAGGTTATACGTAAATATGAAAAGGGAAAAATGGAAACAAACTTGTGAAAACCTGAACCCAAGAAACCCGAATACAAAACTTTGGCATTTGGCAAAACAAATTGACAGAGCCCAGCCACAAACTGAAAACACAAATATGATTAAGAATACGGATGGTACCCCAGCAACTAATGACAAAAATGCTGCTAATCTTTTAGGTAATTCATATCAAATAAGTAGTAAAATCAAATTCGAAATAAAAGATAAGAAAGTTGAAAAAAAGGCCCGAAAGATTATTCATGACTGTAAAAACTTCACCAGCACTCATAATATTTTCCATGAAAAAATCAATATGAAAGAGCTAGATTATGCATTAGAAAACACTGACCTAAACAAGACTCCTGGGCCAGATGGAATCCATGGCCAAATGATATCAAACTTGGGCAAAAATGGCAAAGAAATACTTCTTGATATTTTCAATAACTCCTGGAAAACTGGAAAATTGCCTCAAGACTGGAAAACTGCAACAATAATTCCTATTAAAAAACTTGACAAATCTGCTGATGACCCAAAAAACTACCGACCTATCTCCCTCACAAGTATTTGCTGCAAATTAATGGAAAAAATTATACTCAGACGACTTACCTACCACCTTGACACAAGAAATCTCTTACCAGAAGAACAATATGGATTTAGGAAAGGACATGGGACAATAGACCAACTCTTATTTTTCACACAAAAGGTAAAAGATGCACAAAACAGAAAACCAACTAGCCACACCATAGCTGCTTTTTTAGACCTTACACAAGCTTTTGATAAAGTATGGAAAAACAAGTTGATTACAAAATTATACAAGCATTTCAAAATTGATGGAAAAGCTATCACTTGGATAAATGATTTCCTTAAAAATAGATACATCAGGGTCAAATATAATGGAACTTTATCTAAAACCTTCAAATTGTACCAAGGATTACCACAAGGATCAGTCCTTAGCCCAACTCTCTTCACCCTATTTATTGCAGGCATAGAAGAAAAAATTTCACATAAAACCAATATTGGACTTTTCGCTGATGACATTATTCTATGGAGCAGTAACACTAACTGGAAAAAAGCTGAAAGGGATTTGAACAAGACTCTTCTCCACCTAGAAAAATTTGCTAATAAACATAAATTAGAATTTAACCCCCAAAAATCTGAAACCTGTCTTTTTACTACCGATAAGAAACTATACAAAATAAGGCCAAAAATTATTCTGAAAGAACAACAATTACAATATAATAAACATCCTAAATATCTTGGCTACACCCTGGATCCAGAAATTAACTCCAGTAAACATATTGAAGAAGTTATTAGAAAAGGAAGAGACCGACTAAAAATCCTGAAATATATTTCAGGAAGAGAGTGGGGAGCAGATGCAACCACACTAAAATTAACTTACACGTCTCTAATTAGACCTATCCTGGAATATGGATATCAAATCTATGGTAGAGCATCTGAAACAAATCTAAAATCACTGGAAAGGATACAACTAAGTGCAGCTAGAATTATTACAGGTCTTCGTAATACCTGCCCTAACGATATTGTACTTTACGAGGCAGACATTATGCCCTTAAAGGATAGAAGAAGCTACAATCTGCCAAAATATATAAACAAAATCAAGAGTTATGGAAACAAACACAGAACTTCCAATTACATACTTAATTGGGAATCCAATCTAAGACTCAAAAAAGAAGGTCCTCTCCACCTGGCCAAAAGAAATGGATTTTTAAAATATAAAGTAGAAAAAAATTATTTAGCAGAAAAAATTTCTCCATGCGAACCACTACAAAATGTTATTTTTAATGACACTTTAAATGAACCCACCAACAAACAATACCAAAATCCAGAATACTTAAAACAATTATCATTAGAAATAATTAATAACATTCCTAAAAATGCAATAACTATTTATACCGATGGTAGCAGAGATGAGTTGGGACACACTGGCAGTGGCTGTCTCATCAAAACTACAAATGGCATTGAGAAAATGAACAGAAGAAACCCAGATTTTTGCTCAGTCTTCAGATCAGAACTTATAGCCATCTATGAAGCCTTAAAATCCATCAGAAATACTAATTATCAAGATATCTGGATTCTTACTGATAGTAGAAGTGCCATACAACACTTGAGTCACACAGGGGAACTCAGAGACAAAGTAAGCAGGAACATAATTGGTTATCTCCAAAAACTCTCAAAAACCTCAAAAATTCACCTTCAATGGATTCCCTCACATGTTGGAATTGAAGGCAATGAAGCTGCTGATGTTCTAGCGAAAAAAGGCACAAAAGAACCCTTGCCACAGAAAAATAAACTTACTTTTAAAGAAATAGAAACAGTAGCCAAAACAAAAATAAACAAGAACTGGAGGATCCCACCTAAGCACAGTTGGTACAGTGGAGTGAACCCAGGAGGAGCTCTAAACATCAGAAATAGACAGCATCAAACAACACTAACAAGATTTAGAACAGGCCATCTCAAGCCATTGAAGATAGAAAATAATAACAAAATCTACCCCACTTGCCCAAAATGTAGCTTGTCACCTGCAGCTCCAGAACACATTTTGGCTTGCATTAGATGCACTAAACAGGACCTTTGGGAGAGGCCGCTGCTCATCATAAAACAGCTCGAGGAGCATGAACTCATGGAATTCGTGTAATCTTTGCACAAGGGGATAAGAAACAACAACAACAACAAATATCATTTATTTTACCAATATTTCAGTTGGCTGAACGCCAACCTTTACCAAGGTGTTATAACGTCAACAGAATAATAAACAGATTCTGTTATGGTCATGTGGCACTGAGTTTGTTGTTGACAAACTTTAAAATGTTATAACACCTTGGTAAAGGTTGGCGTTCAGCCAACTGAAATATTGGTAAAATAAATGATATTTTGATCCAATATTTTAATTAAAGTACTATATCTGTAATAAGAAAAAGCTCTAGGTTTGATAGACTTACCTCATGCTAGTGACTGGAATCCCAAAAGACTGGATGAAAAGTACCAGCTGTGAGGCATCCAGATCTTTGAGGGCTGTACAACAATGGGACATGAGCAAACAGCTTGCGCGCACCACACTGGCAGACCTACCAGCATCCACCAGGACATCCACGCTGGAACGGATCATGCGCAGCTTGAGCCAGTCAGGCAGGAGGAGGGCTTCCTCTGAGGTGTCCACCAGGTAGGCCTGGGGCACGTCCCCTGAGGGTGGGAACCAGGTGTTGAGGAGCTCGTCGAACAGTGCCCTGTCATCTGCCCACACACAGTCGGTTCAAGTTTCTCATGTGGGAATATTTATTTTAATATGGACATCTTTTTGTGAGATCATATCCTTAAATAGCTTTGAATGGCCATCTCCTTTAGTGGCCATCCCCTTGAGTGACCGTCTTTTTGAGAGACCATATTTTTGAGTGATTATTTTTTATCCCTAGTATATATGGTACAGGCCATGATAATCATGATGGGTAGTTAGTGACTGCTTTTATTGTAAATGAACTATATTTCTACACATGTGAAAAACAGCTCGAATTTTGCACTTTCAAGGTGTCAGAGTCCCATTTGATTACTTGCATTCACCAGTAGGGTTGGACTTTAGAAGAATCGGTGCTCATTTAAACAATTTTTTTCTTCAGAAAAAAAAAAATTGCCCAATTCTGGATTTGATCCTGTGTGCTGACTTCTTTACCATCTCTCCTTTTTGAGTGATAATCTCTTTGAGTGGTAAATTTTTAAGTCAAAAATAATTCAAAATACCTTCAATAAATGATCCTTTCCAGGAAAAACTTGTAATCTTTTTATGGGAATTTCTCATTTCTACAGTACACTGTAGACTTGCTCTCCTTAAAAAGAAAGAAAAATTGCTAAAATAAATCAAATACAATGCTGAAATCAAATTCAGATTGCACTAAAGAAGTTTGAATTGCACATTGGGTTAGTTTCACTCACTTTCTGACACTTGAGGAATAGTGAAATACAACAACAAAGCCTTTATTAGGGACATTCATCGCATACAGGATTCTCCTAGTTGAGTAAACAGAAATAATATGTATCTCTACAGAAAGTGGAGAGAATAACAAAAATTGTTTCAAATTGGTTCCCTCTCTTCTATGTTACACCTTTTGACTGTGCTATTCTCCAGAATTTGTGAAAAGCCAATGCAATGGTCCTGCTTTCTTCTTCTTCTTTCTTATCTCCACACTTGGTGAAGTAGAATGCATCTGCCTTTGTCATCAAGACTGGGAGAACTACTCAGTGGCAGGCCGACTTAGCTCCAAAATAAATGGCCGCCTCTGACATGAAGAACAGACGTCATGTGCAGCCGCTCCTAACATGGAGTACAAAGGCTGCTCATCCTGTATCCCTGGATTAGGAGCCCTTACAGGGTACTATCAGCCCAGGTTTTTAAGTGAGCTTGTTACTGCTCCCCCTCCTCCTTTTTCATCCGGGCTTGGGACCGGCAAAGGAGGAGTGGCATAGTGAAGTAAAAGCTTATGTCCATAGTTTGCTTATAAATACCATTTCTAAGATTCCACACTCTTTTCAGTGTAGCATATAAAAGTAGAATGATCCAATATAATATTAAGAGCTCTAATGAAGCGGTCTGGTAGATTAAATTGGTGAAACCGCTGGGAGGGTTCTGATGATCTAGACCCTCCCAATGTTTTTCATCGTAGTAGGGACAGTAGAGGTTTATTTGATTTATTTGTGAAAAGAAACATCCGTGTCTTAATGTTTTCATTTGTTATAGTGAAGTAATTTAATAATAATAATTGAAAAAAAAAAAGAAAATCTAAAAGATGTTCCTATGTGGAGAGTTGGGGGGGGGTCGGTGGAAAGATGGTCTGAACTGTTGGTTTCCGACCACTACGACCAGGGTTCGATTCCCACATTGGACACTTTTTTCTGATAAAAAAAAAAAAATGCTCCAATGGCCCACTATTCTTGCAAAAGTCCAACCCCACCAGCGAGTGCAAGTAACCAAACGGGGCTCTGACACATTTGTAAGTGCAAAGTCGAACTGCTTTTCACATGTGTAGACATGTGGTGCACTTACAGTAAAAGCAGTCGCCTATTTCTACCCACCATGATTATCATGGCCTGTACGACATGTACTAGGGATAAGCAAAAAAAAAAAAAAAATGCGGAGAGTTTCAAATCATAATCATGGTAGGGTATATGAGAGATGAGAACTTACTGAGGGGAGGGCCGAAGGTGAGCAGGATGACCATGGCGTGGACCACCACAATATGGAGGGTGGCTGCCTCTTCATTGGACCATTGCACCAGGATGTGGTCCTGAGTGTCCGCCTGCATCCACACATGGTAGTGGTGGTCTACTGATTAGATACAGGTAATTTACTGTCATTTCAATTTTCAAAGTCAAAATACAAAATCTTAAGACAATATCTTGTTTGATGCACTAGCGCGCCATCTGTTATCAAAATTCGAAATTATTTTAAAGGCGCGTAAGATTCTTTTTGAAAATAAACAATTTCTACTGCCCTTACTGCAATGGAAAAATTAATGGGAGGGCCTGGCTCATCAGTGGTGAACCATTATTATAAATTATTTATAAATGTATGTGATTCTACTGCCCTCACAAAGCTTATGTCCATAGTTCTTCTAAAATAAGGGTTCACCACTGATGAGCGAGGCCCTCCCATTAATTTTTCCATTGCAGTAAGGGCAGTAAAAATTGTTTATTTTCAAAAAGAATCTTACGCCTTTAAAATAATATCTTGTTTATTTTTTAATTGTTCAAATACACAAAAACATATCTAACCTTGACTCATGGTTAATGATGATAAAAAAAAAAAAAAGAAAAAAATAATAATATGATAACATATTGCGTGAATAACCGATTCCAATAAATAAAAAAAAATGCAAACATGAGACTATATTACAGTAATACCTCTCTATTTGATATGTATCTCTATATAATGCAAAGATTCTCCAACAATTTGGGTTTTTTACTTCTTTGATTCCTACACCCTTACAACATCTATACATATAGTATACCAGAGATAAGAAGTATAGTATACCAGAGATAAGAAGTATAGTATACCATCACTCCCAGCTTCTCTATTGACCTTCCGGTAGCTTCCTTGATCCATTCTAGCCAGTCATTGCAGCTCTAACTCCGCCTTTGCCAGTCCCAAGCCCTGATGAAAAAGGAGGAGGGGGAGCAGTAAAAAGCTCACTAAAAAACCTGGGTTCAGCTGGCCCGGCTGATAGTACCCTGTAAAGGCTCCTGATCCAGGAATACAGGATGAGCAGCGTTTGTACTCCATGTTAGGAGCGGCTACACATGGTGTCGGTTCCTCATGTCAGAGGTGGCCATTTCTTTTGGAGCTAAGTCGGCCTGCCACTAAGTAGTGATCCCAGTCTTAATGACAAAAGCAGACGCATTCTACTTCACCCAGTCATGATGGCTGTCAAAGCTTGATACCCTAATATGATTGAGTGAAGATAAGAAAGAAGAAGAAGTAGATTGCAGCTCTTCCTCATTCCTTCAAATTTTCCCAACATCTAATCTATTTTCTCTTATTATGTGACAGAAGTAGGTTAAGTCTTTATTCGCAATTTTGGGTTTTAGGGATCTACCAGGATTAATACTGTAGTGTTATATAAATCCTATAGTACACCAAAGGAAGCATCTCTCTTTTTAAAAAATGCATTAAAACATTACAGTATCTTAATGATGGTGATAAAGAATGTGTAAACAACACCAGTTTTAATGCATTTTTAAAGGGAGAGGTGCCTCCTCCCACAACTTGATATAAATTCCCAGTGTGTCCTACCCAAGCATACGCCTCCTTGGTGGCAGGTTTCTTAGCAGCATGGAGGTAGCGCAGGAAGATGTTGAGCAGAGCGGAGAGAAAGTAGGAGGCTCTGGGCTGGAGGGGCTGGTCCGGCGGAACTATGACGTTGACAATGGTGGACCTCTCCACCACCATCTGGGCCATGTCCTGGACGGGCATCTCTGGTTAGCACAGGTATCTATACCCCATTCCATGAGATTGACTCATGGAATTGGTGTAATCTTTACACAAGGGGATAAGAAACAACAACAACAACAGGCATCCATATACCCCATTCCATGAGATTGACTCATGGAATTGGTGTAATCTTTACACAAGGGGATAAGAAACAAAAACAACATAGGCATCCATACCCCATTCCATGAGATTGACTCATGTGGAATAGGTGTAATCTTTACACAAGGGGATAAGAAACAAAAACAACATAAGCATCCATATACCCCATTCCATGAGATTGACTCAGGGAATTGGTGTAATCTTTACACAAAGGGATAAGAAACTAGCTTTCACCCGAAAGCTTGCGTTTATTTAAAATTGTTTAAGAAACTCGTCTTCTTTTATTTTATTGATTATAATATTTGTACAATAATTTACAAAACACACTACTAATCAATCGTGTAAATAATTAATCATATATATGCAAATAATACTAGCACAGCACAATAGTCCTTTGGACTTTGTGCTTTTTGTAATCAATAAAAAAAATAAAAAATAAGAAACACATTGCCACAAAAGTTATTATTACAAATTTTTATGATAGATGGCAATTGAAATTATAATTGAAAATAAAGTTGTTGAAATAAAGATGTTATACTGTATTTAGGTAAAATAAAATCTTTCTCTTTATACAGACTATACTGTAGAACAGCCCTGGCCAACCTAAATGATGCCACGGGCCGCACAGAATCGTATACAAGGTCTAAAAACTTTAACTATATCAAAATTTTAAATTTAAAATGTATTAAAATATTTTAAATAAAAAAATTATTATAATTATTTCAATATATTTTCTGTTTTTGAATATACAGATGAGAAATGAAAGTTACAAAAAAATATAAGGTTAAATGGCTAGTCGCAAAAATTTTACGGCGGGCCGCGGGTTGGCCAGGCCTGTGGTAGAATAATATTTAATCAACAGATTAGGTGATAAGGCACAATTTGGATTATAGATTGGAAACACAAGGTAATAAGATCAAATCCAAATAAATAGTGTGTGAGGTGTTTCAATAACAGCACTGTTGCAGAAACATCACATACTATTTATTTTTATTACCTTGTATGTTTTTAAACATATATTTTGATGTTGGTGGTCTTGTCCGAGCTATTTTGTTATTCAGCATATTGTCTCTCTTATTTGTTGCCATTATAGGTTGGGGTAATATGTTGCTTTGATTCAAATAAATTGTCATCCTCATCTTTGTAGTCTCTCAGTTTTTTACATGACAATCTGAGAGTGGAAATAGAGAGGTTGTATATTTTAACTTTTCACTGTGTCTCTGAAACCTGTGTTTATTTTAGCATTGTGAGATGATAAGGCACAATTTGGATTATAGATTATAAACACAAGGTAATAAGACCAAATCCAAATAAATAAACAGCATTGTTACCGAAACGTCACACACTATTTATTTATATACAATTTGGTCTTATTACCTAGCATTGTGAGATGTAGGTGTGAGAGAATTCTAAGGTGTGTTACCAAGGCCAAGTCAGCGAACTCCTGGTGGTTGTCCTCAGGGGTGAACATGGCCAGGAAGAGAACGTAGTGAAGGACTGCGTTAGGGTTACTCTCCACATGGCAGGCCTGCAGCACCCTGTGTCAGTTGGGTGCGGACTTCAGATGGATCAGTTACCTGTCGCAAGGAAATGCTGGCGGAGGTCTTGACGGACTCAAAGTGAGGCAGTTCAGGTAGACGGTGGAGCAGCTGCTGGTACTCATCCATGGTGGGAGGTTCCTCAGTGGTCACCACCTCCGGGCTGTTGTTGGACAGCACCATCCCCAGCCCCTGCCATCACACTCAACATCTCGCGACTACCATCCAACGATTCAAAGAGGAATATCCGAGCTCAGGCTGTCTCTCGGCTCCTGACGGAATCCAGATGTAAATATTCCATTACTGACTCTTGACTGAGTGTAATTGTTGACTAAATAGTCAATAAAGTTTATTTTCATTGTTCACACTCAACATCTACTACATCCCTCCTGCTGCTATGACTAATTTGGAGGACATCTAAAATGACATACTGAACTTTTGTTTGTGGGTAGTCCATCATCACTTCTTCTTTCTTATCTCCACATAATCATATCAGGGTATCAAGCTTATAGAGCTTGTTGATAGTGTCTGCTGGGGATGAATAGAGCTCATCAATGGATGAGTCAATACAGTCAATGATGTGGTTTTGGGGTTGCAGGTTGAGAATTGCACTTAGTTTATAGTGGGGAAATTTTGCAATCACTCTGGAAAGTCATTGTCTGTAGATGACCAGACTTAAGTCTGAAAATCAAGGACTTTAGGCCTATCTTCACTTAAATATGTTTTATATATAAAATGGGGATCGGTATAAACAGTCGATTTCCAACAGCCAGCCCCCGGGATCGAATCCTTTATTGAACATCTTTTACTGACTAAAAACATTGCTCCAATGGCCGCCTGTACTTGCAAAAGTCCAACCCTACCAGTGAGTGCAAGTAACCAAACGGGATTCAGGCACACTTGTAAGTGTAAAAGTTGCTTTCCACGTGACATGTGGTGCACTTACAGTAAAAGTATTCACCAATTATCAACAATTTGGACAATCCTCCGCTTTGCTGGTCCCAAGCCCAGAAAGGAGGAGGGGGAGCAGTAACAAGCTCACTAAAAAACCTGGGCTCAGCTGGCCCGGCTGATAGTACCCTGTAAGGGCTCCTAATCCAGGGATACAGGATGAGCAGCGTTTGTACTCCATGTTAGGAGCGGCTGCACATGGCGTCTGTTCCTCATGTCAGAGGCGGCCATTTCTTTTAGAGCTAAGTCAGCCTGCCACTGAGTAGTGCTCCCAGTCTTAATGACAAAGGCAGACGCATTCTACTTCACCCAGTGTGTGGAGATAGGAAAGAAGAAGAAGACCAATTATCAATTTATTGAGTAAAAAAAAACCATGAGGTCACCCCAATTAACTGATTTTTTTTTTTTTTTAAAGTGACACGGTCTAACTTTTTTTAAAATTCAACACCCCAAGGGATCAGAATATTTGGTTAAATTAAAATTGGTGTTGAATTAAAAGTCGGTCAAATAATAAGTGCGGGGATAAGAAAAAGAATTAAAGCTAGTGTTGAATTATAGTGGGCGTGTAGACAGGGAATGTAGTGGCAATGTACCTTTGCAGCCAGGGTGCGGGCAGAGGGCTGGTGGGAGCTAAGCCTCCTCATGAAGTAATCCAGGATCTCATAGGTGGGCCGGCAGTCCTCCCCTGGATGGAACACCACATCCTGGAGATGTCTCAGGAGTTCCTCCTGCTTCCTCTTTTTCTGGGAACAACCAGAACTTCAACCTGGGTGGGGATTCCTCCGCTGAATATACATTAGGTTTGGGAATCTACATTTATACTTTCAGAGTATTCATAATCCAAGGTAAAATACAGTTAAACCTGTTTATAGCACTCCTCTCTAAATAGTGCCTCCCTCTCTATAGCACCCGATTTTAAATAGGTAGTACGATGCGATTCACATTAAAAGTGACAGGCCTATAGCACCCCCTCTCTATAGAACCATATTTTGGTGAGTCCCAAGAGCAGGTGCTATAGACAGATTTAACTGTATTTGTAGTTTTCAAACTTTCAAAGCACATGCAATTAAAGTATAAAATAAAATGGCTAATTGCAAATTGTGTATTTTTATTATAAATTTGGGTTAGGTTCTAGGTGTTGATTCTTGCTCATGCCTTAATGAAGCTGCAAATTGCAATGCTTTTAAGGATTTAATGAAACACAAAGCACAAAAAGACCAAACACAAAGAAATAAATATTGTGTCATGTTTTGGTAACAAAACTGTTACAGAAAGTCAAACACTTTATTTATTTAGATTTATTATCCAGTGTTTCTAATATCTAATCCAAACTGTACCTTATCAAAATTTAATGAGTTCAGTAGATCCGAGGAAGAGTTAATGGTTTGAAAGCTAGGCCAATTTATAATAAAGAAGAACACATTGCAATATGTCTCTCTCTTTTTTTTTAATTTTACTTTTAATATCTTAGGTTTGGTGCATCCACACCCAAAACTCTAAGGTTTTAGTTCCAATTTACTTATCATAATGGTATTGTATATTGGTATGTTATTTTATATAGACCACTTCTCATATTTGAAAATACATTTTTAAAAATGTAATTTTTTATGTGTGCAGAATGCATTGGTGGAGATAAAACAACACGGGCTTTGACATATTTGGACTAAAGGCAACAACCTGTATACATGGTTTCAGGATAGCACCCCCATCAGTTACAGGGGGGGGCAGCTTCAATATCATAATACTCTACAAGAGGAGTTATGAAATGAGTTGAATCAGATGAAAAGGTAAAGTTTGGTCTTTAATCCAGGAGTTTTGACAAAAGACTGTGTAGGACCCCAATGTGTGTTTAGTAGAAACAAGAGTTTTCCATTTAAACAACAACAATGTTGTGTATGCTGAGAGAGAGAGAGGGGGGGAGGAGGTACCTTGGGAGCAGGGTCCTGGGTGAGCAGGAACTCACAGAGACACTGGACTGGAAGCATGGAGAAGGAAGGACTGGACTCCACCAGGTCCGCCAGCCAGGGCATAGCCTGGGAGGTCCCCTGTCTCTGGATGACATCCAGCAAGAAGTCCGAGCTGCACAGCCGCTGGCCCAGTCTCAGACTCTTGCTCAGGGGCGACAGGGTCTCCAGCAGCACTGTGGGAGGACGCCTGGCCCTCCCGCGAGGGTCCAATCCCATGAGTTTGGTCACCAGGTGGCTGTTGGTCTCTGTGATGGCCGAACCCGCCAGGTGGCTCTCAAACTCAAGGATCTGTTCCCTCTCCTGCTGCAGATCCTGCAACAACCACCCGCCCACTTATTGACAACCTGGCCTCTAACCCAACCTCCAAGGTAAAAAATAAATTTAGGTGAGGTGAAGGAATATACAGGTTTAAAGTAAGACAATCATTCAGAGATATATCTTGATTAAGGATCAATAAACAATCATTATTACTTTAGGGTGGGGGGTCGGTGGAAGGCTGGTTAAACCTTTGGTTTTCGACCACTACGACCCGGGTTCGATTCCCGCATTGGACACTTTTTCTGTTTAAAAACAAAATGCGCCAATGGCCCCCGATTCTTGCAAGTACCTCTACCAGCGAGTGCAAGTAACCAAATCGGGCTCTGGCAAATTTGTAAGTGCAAAGTCGAACTGCTTTTCACGTGTGTAGACATGTGGTGCGCTTACAGTAAAAAAAGCAGTCGCTAACTACCCACCATGATTATCGTGGCCTGTACCACATGTACTAGGGATAAGCAAAAAAAACAAAAAACTTTAGGGTCATGAGTTTCTTTTTTAATACTACATATAAACTTCTTTATTTTCAACCTACCAAGGAATCACAGAATTTTTGATTGAATTAAATTCAATGTAAAAATTATTGGCGGTTAATTTAAAAGAGGTTCTACTGTGTTTGTACATGCTTTCAAACACAGTCATTCTTTGATTAATACTTCTATATAGGAGTACCCCCCTGTAGAAAACTAAACCTATATATACTAATACAATGTGTTTGTATGAAAAAGAACCTGAAGTAATGGATTGATTATATTTATACATCAACTGTTTGTGAGGTATGCCACTAATGGAAATGAGTTCTTGAATTCTAGTTTCGAAATGTTTGTAAATAAAGAAAACTTAAGAACAATAGAGGAATCTATATTCTTTTTTAAACAAACTCTCCCAACCAGAAAAACAATTCGACACACAGTTCAACTTTGCACTTACAAATGTGCCAGAGCCCTGTTTGGTTACTTGCACTTGTTAGTGGGGGGGTTTTACTTTTACAAGTATTAGGGGCCATTGGAGCATTTTTTAAATTATAAAAAAAGTGCTCAATGTAGGATTCGATCCTGAGGTCGTAGCGGTCGAAAACCGACAGTTTAGACCACCCTTTTACCGACCCCCTCTTTTGATCCTAATCTATATTCCATATTGAATCTCATCATGAAAGAAGAAGATCTCAATTCACCTGGACTTCTTGGTTTCTCATATCATCTGCCCTCTCCCCAGTGGCCATAGTGGGAGGGGGGTAGTTGAAGTTGCTGCCGGAACACACAGCAATTGTTTTGTGGAAGTAACCGTTGTGTTATATACACTCATAGACATGTAGGGTTAAATAATTCCAATTTCCATACCTAGATGGCGCTGTGTTAAACTTTGTGTGTTTTATAAAAGTTACATTTTGTAAATATTTAATTATTCTTTTTTAAATTATTTTATATTCTATTGTAAACAATATATGTTATATTTCTTTATTGTTAGAATACCATTTAAACTAAAATTGTATGCCTGTATAAGTCGAGAGACTTTTTTTGAAATAAAAACAACTTTTAATGGCTAACTGTGGTGATTAATGATCCTAAAGACAAAACTTAAGGAAGTTGAACCTTTTAGCATGTATATTGGTATTCAGACGACAATAACTCTAGAAAAATATTTGAAACAGTGTCCTTTATTGAAGACACACAAGATAACCAAGTCTGAACAAAATTGCTTTTTGTCACCTAAAAAAAAAAGATGGCTGGCGAGATGAAAGATGTTCCGCTTCCATAAGTTTTGTCCATGAGTGTGTTGTTGTACTTACTTGGTGATGCACATCTCCATGAGACATTTGAGGGTGGGGTAGGTGTCCCAAACTGTCTGGCCTGCCACCCAGCAGAATGTTGGAACACAAGCTTCTCTCAATCCATTCTTTATAAATATACTAGACGGGTGACGCGGGCTTCGCCACGGGATTGACCCGTGTGCATATCTACCCGAGTGATATATATTTAGAGAAGATTTTTTTTTTATAATTGTATGTTATTAGCATTATCTATTTGTTTGCATCAGCATAATTTAATCTAAATTGTACTGAAATAAAAATATCGAAGTAGAATAATTTGAATATATAGTTTTAATAATTGATTTATATATTTTTTTAAATAGCCTATCGTCTTCCCCGTATTTTTTTTACCTATGTATGGAAATTTTGGTTTGAATTAGTGAACTACTGTGAATTTGTATACCGGACATACAAACAAACAAACATTTATTTTTATATATATAGAAGATATACAGTTACAGAATACATATATACAGTATATAAAAGGTGGGATCAATAAATAAGGTGAATTATAATTTATTTAAAAAAATAAGAACGTTATTAAAAATTAGGACTTGATTTATTCAAAATAATCACCTTGGCTTTCTATACATCGTCTCCATCGTTCTGGCAACTTGTAAATACCCTCTTTATAAGCACTCTTAGGAAGCATGTGAAAAAAATCTTGCACCACTTTCTAGACATCTTCATCCGAGTCAAATCGCTTTCCCTTTAACTCCTTCTTTAGTAGTCCAAAAAGGAAATAGTCAGAGGGGGCTAGGTCTGGACTATATGCAGGATGTTCTAAAACTTCAAAACCTAATTTAATGATTGTAGATACAGTTTTACATGATGTTAAGTTTTTGGTCCAAATTAAGGAAATGTGGAATCCATCTGCAGCATATTTTTCTAAATTGCAATTGTTCTTTAATAATGGTGTGCAAAGTTCCATAGATTATATTCAAATTGTCGGCTATGGTAAAAAATGGATATTTTTCTATCCTCCAAAATTAAGTTTTCAACCGCATTTATAGTGCTTGGCGTCGCTGTAACACTTGGTCGTCCAGGTCTCTCAACATCGGTACATGTAATTCGTCCATTTTTGAACTCGTTAACCCATTTATAAATGTTTTTTTGAGACAAACAAGACTCACCATAGATATTATTCATTCTTTGGCATATTTGAGATGTTTGAATACCTTCTGCATTCAAGAAATGAATAACTGCACGTTGTTCAAGCGTGGTGCAATCCTTCAAGGGAGCTTCCATTTTAGTTTATTTATAAGTTTCGCGCCGCGCGTTGGAAAAAAGAACAGAACACCTTAAATAGTTTCTCGATATTATATTTTAATATTCTGTGGTTTAAATTATTTTTGCTTTTTTAATTTTTAAGAAATAAGATAATTCACCTTATTTATTGATCCCCCCTTGTATATATACCTGTCTATAGCACTCCCTCTTGGGAATCACCAAAATAGGGTGCTATAGACAGGTCACTTTTAATGTAAATCACATCGTACTACATATTTAAAATCGGGTGCTATAGAGAGGGAGGCACTATTTAGAGGGGGTGCTATAGACAGGTTTAACTGTATATACATATTTTTTATAAATGTTGCAATCCATTAGATTCAACCTTCAAATTAAAAAAATGGTACAGGATTGAAAAAATAAACTACATTTTTGATGAGGCACAATTTGGATTGTAGATTATAAACACAAGGTAATAAGACCAAATCCAAATAAATAAATAGTGTGTGACGTTTCGGTAACAGCGTTGTTACCATCTTCAGACAAAAGTACTGAATGAGAAATTTTACCACCACAGGTTCTTTCCACTTTTTTTTTTTTTTTCTCATTCAGTACTTTTGTCTGAAGATGGTAACAACGCTGTTACCGAAACGTAACACACTATTTATTTATTTGGATTTGGTCTTATTACCTTGTGTTTAAACTACATTTTTATTACAAGATATTTCAACGATCATATACAAGGTTGTTCCAAAAGTTTGTAAACACTTGCAAAATAAATCATAATAAGTTTACAGAATTTTAGGACAACCTTATATATTGTCTCCATGGCATAGTGTTGTATTAACACATACACAATGGGATAACAATTATAAATTTAATTCAAAAAAAAAAAAAAGGGAGATAGGTACTATGCTAACAGCAGAGATTATAAGATAAAAGGTTGAAGATCAAATAGTGTTTCTACCAGAATAAAAGAAAATAAGACCTAATCCAAATAATTTATTAGTGTGTGACGTTTCGGCAACAACATTGTCACCATCATCAGAGAGAGAGAGAGACAAAAGAATAAAAACTTAACTAATACTTATATTCTTTTGTCTGATGATGGTGACAATGTTGTTGCCGAAACGTGACACACTAATAAATTATTTGGATTAGGTCTTATTCTCTTTTATTTTAATCTATAATCCAAATTGTGCTTTATCATGTTTCTACCAGAATTTAAGAGATCTCTGAAACAAGATGTACTTACCAAAGCTGGAGGGATTGTTGGCTACCACAATGAGGAGAATAACCCAGGCCTTCCAGTACAAGTCCAGAATGGCAAGTTTGGGAGGCTGATAGCTGTGTCACACACTCCCATCTTGATTCAAGATTCTTAGAAGAATTGAAACACATTTCATCAATCATAAGAATTGCAATAGGTTTATTTATTTAGTTTAAAGATGGCCGAAGATTTTTGAATTTCAAATACACAACAGCAACTGGCATGTTGGAGGATTTTGTGAAAGATAATTCTTGTTGAAATTTTGGCAATTGCTGGATATACTATGTTGAAAGAAACTTAAATAAATGACTTACTGCAAGTTTTTATAAAATACTAGACGAATGACCCGGGCAACGCCCGGGTTTACATGATTAAATGTATTATTCAAACACATTAAACATGTGCCCGTTGGCTGCCAGCGAGTAAATGTCTGCGCCGGTTGACTCCCGGCGAGCAAGTGACTGCTCCCGTCGGCTGCCGGCGAGCAAGTGGCTTCCCAGCGCATGCGCGCGCACAGGAAAGCCACGTGCTCGCAGGCAGCGAATGGGCGCGCCCCGCCATCAGATCCACCGCGTTCTAGAGGGCGCTGCTCGTGAGCTATTTAGAATAATTTGAATATATAGTTTTAATAATTGATTTATATATTTTTTAAAATAGCCTATCGTCATCCCCGTTATTTTTTACCTATGTATGGAAATTTTGTTGTTGTTGTTGTTTCTTATCCCCTTGTGTAAAGATTACACGAATTCCATGAGTTCATGCTCCTCGAGCTGTTTTATGATGAGCAGCGGCCTCTCCCAAAGGTCCTGTTTAGTGCATCTAATGCAAGCCAAAATGTGTTCTGGAGCTGCAGGTACCAAACTACATTTTGGGCAAGTGGGATAAATTTGTGGAAATTGTGTGGAAATTTTGGTTTGAATTAGTGAACTACTGCGAATTTGTATACCGGACATACAGACCAACAAACATACAAACATTCATTTTTATATATATAGATAGAAGATAGATATATTTGTTGGGAGCTTTCTCAGTGGGGAGAAAGATAGCTTTATTTGGATTATCTCACTAAGGTGGAAATTTTACCCCATATAGGGGATCTACAGAGACATCCTCAAGAATAGAACTACAGAACAACTTATTTAATTCAACAGGAATCAGTATTTTGGTGTTAAAAAGTCTGTGTTGAATTATAAAAATGTTTTTTTTTTTACCTAAAAGTTGAGAAAGGGCAAGATCTGAAAGCTCCCAACAAATATATATTTAAACAAAAACTTGCAGTAAGACATTTATTTGTTTCAATATAATTCTTTGTGTAGCTCTCTAGATCATGAAGAGATTCTCTTCAGGGAATAAACACAAATTATCAATTCCAAATTTCCTGTTTGATAAAATGTGAACATAGTACACTAGTGTATGGTAACAGTATTGGTCATCTTGCTTAAATGAAGTATTAAGAATATAGTACTGATGATATTGGTTGGTTACCGTGGACATGGTTAGGTGGAGAGTGCACACAGCAAAATGGAAAGGAGAGAGCAATCTTGTGACCCTTCTTCATCCTAATATTATCTCTTTCTCCAGAACACATTTTGGCTTGCATTAGATGCACTAAACAGGACCTTTGGGAGAGGCCGCTGCTCATCATAAAACAGCTCGAGGAGCATGAACTCATGGAATTCGTGTAATCTTTACACAAGGGGATAAGAAACAACAACAACAACATTATCTCTTTCAAGTTTTAAGATGAATCTATTTTCTTGGAATCCCACAAAGATGTTTGTTTTCAACACAGGCGTACCAGTAGAGCAACAGGTCTTTATGGATGTTAGAATCTCCCATGTGAGAACACTCAAAAGAAAATAATTTGGAGCATTCTTCTTGGTCTCATCAGGTGGTAGATTGAAAGTTGGGTGTTAGATGAAGTCTGAATTTCACCTAAGTGGTTGTTTAAGGGAAGGTTATAGAGAAATAAGTAGAGGTACAAACCCCTGGGGCAGAGTGATGTGATCGGGGTGATGGTAGGTGCAGAGGTTGAAGAGGGCATCGATGAGGTCCACCTTCTCCACCACTAGCACCGGGGTGTCTGCGCGGCAGTAATAGATAGCTTTATTTGGATTATCTCACTAATTGGGAATTTTACCCCATATAGGGGATCTACAGAGACACCCACAAGAATAGAACTACAGAACAACTGAAGCAACAACAACAACAAAAGGCCTTTATTTAGGGTCACTGACCCAATACAGGATTCACCAGAGGTATATGCATAAGAACAAAGCAGTGAGACAAAGGAAACAATGATATAGACAGAAGAAAAAGAAAAAAAAACAAGAAAGCAGAACAACTGAAGCAAGAATTTGAATATTCTTTGAGTGTGAAAGCTTGCAAAAAATAAGAACTTATCCTCTATTATTAATTTGTTTATTCTTCCTTTGTCGTCTGTTTTCACAAGTTGAATCTGGTTAGAAAATGTATAAAAATTAGATGAATCTTTTGTTGCCTTAAATACGAGATAATTAACTTGTTTCTATATTTATCTAAAAATGTTTAATGTTTAATAAAATAATTTTATAAATCTGAGAGTTGTTTTTCAAAACGATCCAACAAATGGTAGCAGAGTGTGGTTATAAGAAAAAAAAAATAAATAAAAGAAAATCTAATCTTCAAATTGTAGGTATGAAAATATAATTCTAATTAATATTTAGTACTAGCTTTGCAAAATTAAAATTTTACCAGCTTATAGAAAAAAAATGGCAGATTCTTCTTCATTGCCGGTGGCTAGAATAGAGAACCATTAAATGGTACAAATTACCCAATATGGGCATTAAAGGTCGGGGCACTTCTACGTGCAAAGAAGTTATTTAAATGTGTGATTTTTGATCCCGAGCCTGTAAAAACGGCATACCTGAACGGGGAGTTGAAGGAAACTAATTTTATGAAGCAACCAGAAGGATTTGTTAAAAAGGATGAAAAAGACAAAGTTTGCAAGCTGTTTAAAGCATATATGGTCTTCCACAATCTGGACGCTGTTGGAATAAAAGAATCAACGAAATTTTGTCCGAATTAGGGATGATAAGATCTAGATACGACCCATGTGTGTATACTTTACAGAAGGGAAGAGAATTTGGAATTTTGGGGTTATATGTTGATGATCTCCTAATAGCCGGAACAGACCAGGTATTCAATGATAATTTAGCATTAGAAATAGGAAAATTTGTTGATTTAAAGGAAAAAGAAGAAAACGAACCATTCATAGGTATAGAAATAAGGAGAACAGAACATGGTTACGATTTGTCACAAACCCATTACATTAATAAGATTTTAAGAAGATTTGGACTCGAGGAATGCAACATCGTACAAACTCCAGGAGATCGAGATCAGAACTTTGATGAGTATAAAGACTCCAAGCCAGTAGACAAGACATTGAACCAAGAGATGATCGGGTCACTCATGTATCTGGCAACGGGAAAAGATATATCCTACAATGTGAGCAATTTATCGCAATATAATAACGATGTAAGAGAAGTGAATTTGACGGCAGTCAAAAGAATATATAGGTATCTGAAGGGAACCAGAGATAAAATTTTAAGATATAGGCCAACAGAAAATAATATTGGCGTTGTACAGACGCGAGCTGGTGCTCAACAAAGGATGCAAAGTCTTATTCTGGATACACAATTAAACTTGGAAATAGCCTTATCAACTGGCGAAGTAAAAAGCAAAATTTAGTAGCTTATCAACATGCGAGGCAGAGCTGATTTCCAGATGCGAAGGAATCTGTGAAGTAAAATGGGCTAAAGGACTAATAGAGGAATTGTCCAGAGATATTAATTTTCCGATAATTTTGAAAACTGATAGCCAATCTGCCATAAAATGGATCCAGTCCGAACAAATAACTTCAAGGACAAAACACATAAATCGAAAATATTTTTTTGTAAAAGAGGAAGTTCAAAGTGGAGCAATAAACTTGGAATTCGTCCGGAGTGAGGAAATGGAAGCTGATTTTTTAACAAAGAATCTTCCAAAAGATAAACTAAGAAAGTGCATAGGCTCAATAGGACTTTCATAAAAGAAGCTTCCACACAGGGGAGGATTGAAGCAAGAATTTGAATATTCTTTGAGTGTGAAAGCATGCAAAAAAAAGAAACTTACCCTCTATTATTAATTTGTTTATTCTTCCTGTGTCGTCTGTTTTCACAAATTGAATTTGGTTAGAAAATGTATAAAAATTAGATGAATCTTTTGTTGCCTTAAATACGAGATAATTAACTCGTTTCTATATATATCTAAAAATGTTTAATTAAATAATTTTATAAATCTGAGAGTTGTTTTTTAAAAACGATCCAACAACAACTTATTTAATTCAACAAGAATCAGTATTTTGGTGTTATAAAGTTTGGGTTGAATTATAGTCTGTTAAAGAGATGATCCATCAATCAATTATGAATTCAATATCAAAAATCAAATATCAATTTATTGCAACATTCACTGCTAGTATGCTGAATTATAAGTCAATTGAAGTAAATTGACTTAAATAAAATAAAACGAACGAATTGACTGATTGGGGATTCAAAACATGATTGAACTATAGTATGTGGTGAATTAAAGAGGTTAAACTGTATAAAA
Organism: Cordylochernes scorpioides; assembly: GCA_030710605.1. Taxonomy (NCBI): domain Eukaryota; kingdom Metazoa; phylum Arthropoda; class Arachnida; order Pseudoscorpiones; family Chernetidae; genus Cordylochernes; species Cordylochernes scorpioides. The sequence goes on from CP092870.1 coordinate 92,615,586, forward strand.
CATGAGTACCATGAGAGCTGGTTTCTTGAAAATGAGGAATCAAATTCCCAACTCTCTCCATATCCTAAATGTATTTTCTGATATGTTCTTTGTGAGAGATGTTCAGGGAAAGAACACTCTTGTTTTAAAAAATGGTAAGAAAATATATTTTTTTTACTTATCCCTAGTACAGGTAGTACATGCCATGGTAATCTTTTTTTTTTTTTGCTTATCCCTAGTACACATGGTAAAGGCCATGATAATCATGGTGGAGTAGAAGTAGGTGACTTCTTTTACTGTAAGTGCTCCACATGTCTACACATGTGAAAAGCAGTAATAATAAGAAAATAAGTGAAAAAAACAGCATTGTGCTACCTTCACTATACCTGAGTCTAACACTGGTCTAAATATACGCTGCTACAGAGAAATATCTTTAATTTGTCTTTAGTTCAGAACCCTCCAAGAGATAGGCACTTCCCATTTAATTATAGTCAGTCAAAGTGGATACATTTTTGGTGACCTCTGGGAGAGGCCGCTGCTTATCATAAAACAGCTTGAGGAGCATGAGCTCATGGAATTTGTCCAATCCTTACACAAGGGGATAAGAAACAACAACAACATTTTTGGTTGGAATTTGAAAAACTACTTAAAAACATTATAACACCTTTGGGGGGTCGGTGGAAGGCTGGTTAAATCGTTTAGTTTTCGACCACTACGACCCGGGTTCGATTTCCGCATTGGACACTTTTTCTGTTAAAAAAAAAAAATGCTCCAATGGCCCCCCGATTCTTGCAAAAGTCCAACCCCACCAGCGAGTGCAAGTAACCAAACAGGGCTCTGGCACATTTGTAAGTGCAAAGTCGAACTGCTCTCACATGTGTAGACATGTGGTGCACTTACAGTAAAAAGCAGTCGCTAACTACTCTCCATGATTATCATGGCCTGTACCACGTGTACTAGGGATAAGCAAAAAAAAAAAAATAAATAAATAAATAACACTTTTAATATGCTGACACAACAGACTATAAATTCAATACTTTAATTAAAATAAATTTTCAACTATACCAACCATTTCCCCTCTTTCAGATTACCATCAACAAATTGATCAAAAACCATTCAACAAATCAGCCTGCTTAATTTAACCGGCTATAATTCAACACCCCCTTGAGTGTGTGTTGACAACAAAATGTCCTAGAAAAATATCCACCTACATTGTGAATCATCTTAATTTGGACTATGATTTAACCCAAAAATTCTGATCACTTGGGGTGGTCAAATTGAAGAAATTGGACTGTAGAGTAAATATCTACCTGCAATGTGAATCATCTTAATTTGGACTATGATTTAACCCAAAATTCTGATCACTTGGGGTGGTCAAATTAAAGAAATTGGACTGTAGAGTAAATATCTACCTGCAATGTGAATCATCTTAATTTGGACTATGATTTAACCCAAAATTCTGATCACTTGGGGTGGTCAAATTAAAGAAATTGGACACTGTAGAGTAAATATCTACCTGCAATGTGAATCATCTTAATTTGGACTATGATTTAACCCAAAATTCTGATCACTTGGGGTGGTCAAATTAAAGAAATTGGACTGTAGAGTAAATATCCACCTGCAATGTGAATCATCTTAATTTGGACTATGATTTAACCCAAAAATTCTGATCACTTGGGGTGGTCAAATTAAAGAAATTGGACACTGTAGAGTAAGTTTAAAAAATGGCACAAAATTGAAATTGTATTGGGTTCAAATGGATAAATTGAGAAAAAAAGCATCTCCTGATTGTGCAAATAAAAGTTTCTGATGGCTTGCGTCATCTATCAGAATAAATATCATTGATTTTTAATTATTCCAGAATTGGCCAAATAACTGTTTTTATTAATCATGAAAAGTCAACCTAGTAACGCTTTTCGGGCTATTGGCCCTCATCAACATGATGCAAGCTGAATGAAATATAGTAGGCTGAATTAAAAGTATCCATTATAGTGTAGTTTACCATGTTTGATTCATGCTAAGTCAGCCTGCGACTGAGTAGTGAGCCCAGTCTTAATGACAAAGGCAGACACATTCTACTTCACCCAGTCATAACCTCAAGCTTTACAAGCTTGATACCTTAATATGATTGTGTGGAGATAAGATGAAGATGTTTGATTCAACACTTTGTTGATTTCCACATCCCCAATCCAAAGGAAAAACTACAGAGTGATGGACCTACCATCCAAGAAGATGGCAGCAGCCCTACGGATGAGCTGGTCCGTGAGGTCCAAGGCATCAGGAGCACTGATGGGATGGTCTCGGGAGTAGCCCATCACCAGGATCCTTACCAGCGTGTCCTCCAGAACTGGCACTTCTGAAGCCAGCCGGAGCATGAGGCTGTCACATCCAGAGATGGAACATCAAGACTGATTAAACATCAGAGAAATAAGATCAAGTAATTAAGCGTGTCTTGGAAGAAACAACAGACATTGATATTTATTTATATAAACAGATTTAAAACCTTTTACACAATTCATAAGTTTTATTATCAAAACCACAAGCTTTTGAAGTCTCACTCTTCAACTGGTAAAAAAACAAACAAACTTGTTTTGGTATAATAAATAAATTAATTGCAAAAGAAAAAGGTATCTTCTGATTATGCAACTAAAAGTTGCTGATTGCTTGCGCCATCTGTCAGAATAAATAACAAATAATTGTTTATTTTTAATTACTTCAGAATGTCCATACACATGTCTAAGATAGGAATCAATAGAGGCAATCCCTACTAAATTGAAGGTTTGTCAATGCATTGAAGTGAGGCAAGCTATACCAGTGAGGGTGTAGCTACAGGAAGGGCCTTTCTTCCAAGTTGGACGGGTCAAAGGGTAGAGACAGAAAATATACCATAGGGTCAATACATGCTTTATGAAAGTTTACATGAAAATTACAGTACAGTGGAACCTCTCTGTAAAGGACACCTAGTTACAGAGCAAAAGTGTCCTTTAGAGAGAGGTGACTTCTTACCAGAGAGTTGCTTAATAGTAATGATGGTAATTTTGACAATAAAAACTGTCCTTTGTAGAGAGGTGTCCTCTCATGGAGGTTCTACTGTACTGAGATAAAATGAGCTAAGTAGAGGTTATTTCACCTTAGTTTCAAACTTTGTTATTACATCACTTGGGACCTTATAATTATGGCGTTATAATCAATTTTCAGTTATAAATGAAGGGCTGTTATAACAAGGTTCCACCATAGTTGTATTTATCAGTTACCCCACATTTGGTCCTAATGAATGAATGAGGACAACAAGGACTCACCCTCTCTCATTCTCTGGGGGCCAGCCATCCTTGTTGAAGTAATGCTCGGCACTCTCCATGAAGAGCACCTTGTGGAGACAGTGGACAAAGTCTCCCGTGGACATCTTGGGCATCATCTTGTGCACCAGTGTGTGAAGCCACCAGACAGCATCCCTCTGCATGCCGGCCACCATGGCTTGGTAGGTCCTCAGTACTCCAATGTCTGCACAGCACAACTACACTACACACATGCTCCCTTGGCAGAGCTGACTGCTATAGGGCGTGTCCCCAGGTGGCAGAGAGGGGAACGACCTTCAGATATGAAGGCCACCTGCGAAACAAGGAGAATAACTCTGACGAATAAGCAGTCATGGACCAACAGCAGCATGTAAACCTCTTTAAAAATCTTGACTTCAACTGACCCGGTTGATAGACCTCAGCAAGGGTCCCACTCCAGGGATACAGAGGAGCTGCGTCTGTACTCATGTTAGAGTCGGCAGCAAAGGCATCTGCTTCCATGTTAGGAACGGCCTCAAACTATAGGCAAAGTCAGACTTTCACCAAAGTGTGCCTGGATCATGGTGCCATGGTCGACGAAAGCTGCACCACTACACCCCATTTCATGAGATGAACTCACGGAATTTGTGTAATCTTTACACAAGGGGATAAGAAACAACAACACAGATGCTACAGGGCTCTGGCATATTTGTAAGTGCAAAGTCGAACTGCTTTTCATATGCGTAGACATGTGGTGCACTTACAGTAAAAGCAGTCCCCTACTTCTACCCACCATGATTAACATGGCCTGTACTATGTGTACTAGGGATAATCAAAAAAATGAAAAACTACACAGATGTAAGCACATAGAGGATGGCTTGCTTCTTCACAATTTATAAAAACCTTATAACTCTTTAGTTTAGTACTATAAGAAACCTAATCCAAATTAATTAATAGTGTGTGACGTTTTAGTAACAACGTTGTTACAGAAACATCACATACTATTAATTTATTTGGATTAGGTCTTATTTTCTTGTAGTTCTAATCTATAATCCAAATTGTGCTTTATCATCTTTAGTTTAGTATTATTACTGTAAAAAATAAGGTAACACAAGACCAAATCAAGATTAACAAATTGTGTGTAACACACACACAATCTATTAATTTGGATTTTTGGTCTTGTGTGTGTGTGTTACCTTATGTTTCTAATATTTTCTCTAAATTGTACCTTATCACATATATTATCACTGTACTTATTTTATATTTAATATTTTAATTTACAACACTCCAAAGGATGGGTGATTCCTGTTGAATTAAAAGACTGTGCTGAAACAAAGTTGTTGTTTCTTTAGCCCCTTGTGTAAAGATTACACGAATTCCATGAGTTCATGCTCCTCGAGTTGTTTTATGATATGGAGAGGCCTCTCCCAAAGGTCTTGTTTAGTGCATCTAATGCAAGCCAAAATGTGTTCTGGAGCTGCAGGTGCTAAGCTACATTTTGGACAATGAAATAAAGTAGGTTAAATGCTTAGGTGGAGATTTGAAAAATGATTCGATTGTAGGAAGTGTGGCGAAGAGATATGCTGTCTTTAAAAAATAAATTGGAAAGGTGATAGATCTATATTGGTAATATGAAATATAAGAATGCATATCTCTGTAAAAAGAGAAGAGGGAAGGAAAACTAGAAATAAAAAAAGAAGTTTAAGCAACATACCACCCAGTACAACAAACCTACCTTTCTTATCTCCTCTGGAATAGGCAGCTGCAACCTCTCTGACAGACGGACTGATGGCAAGGAAGATGGTCAACACAACAAGGTCCGCGATGGCATAGAAGTATCTTTCCTGGAACATTGGCCCAGCATTAGAATCAAGTTTACTTTTTTCTAAAGGGCTTGAAACATTTACAGTAGAACATACTCCATGGGAGGGCACTCACACTAGAGGACACCAATCTATAAAGGACAGTTTTTATTTGCAAAATTACCTTTTTTGCTATTTAATAACTCTCTGATAAGAGGACACCTTTCGCTAAAAGACACTTTAGTTCTGCAATTAGGTGTTGTCCTTTATAGGGAGGTTCTACTGTATTATTTTATAAGTTTCATCTATATCAGTATATACAAATAATTAAAAAAAAAAAGCATAATTTGAGTGAAAATGAGATGTAGTGGTTCTTCAAACATCAAATATATATATAATCACAAGGGGAAAAATTTAAACTTTAAACTCCTTTCTACAAGGGTAGACATGTGGTCTAACCATTTACCAACCACAATAGCAGCCTGTATACCATCTACTTCTCCTCTTGTGTAAAGATTACACAAATTCCATGAGTCCATGCTCCTCATGCTGTTTTATGATAAGCAGCGGCCTCTCCCAAAAGTCCTGTTTAGTGCATCTAATACAAGCCAATATGTGTTCTGGAGCTGCAGGTGCCAAGCTACATTTTGGGCAAGAAATATACCCTGTATAATTTGGATAAATAAAACAAAAAGTAGTTATCAATAATTTTAAATGGAAAAAATGAATATGTGTTGGTTTTGTACATTTTGCCTCTCAGGAAGAGATAGAGATATAAAAATTGATAATAAAAAGTATGTACAATTATGTTGTTTAATAGTTTTTAGAGAGAAGTTCTCAACCTGCAACCCCAAAACACAGACTGTATTGACTCATCTATTTATGAGCTCTACTCATCCCCAGCAGACACCATCAAAAAGCTCAAGCTCTACAAGCTTGATACCCTAATATGATTGAGTGGAGATAAGAAAGAAGAAGAAGATAGTTTTTAGATATAAGCCTATACATAATATTATAAGCCTATACACACTCACTCTCTAATATCAAAATGGTATAAGTGCAAGAAAAAAAGATGGCACTAACCTTCAGACTCTGTTCTAGCTCTCTGAATGTTGTGTTAGCCACAGGGTCCTTGCGTTCTTGTAGGAGCCCCAGGCAGAAGGCTCCAAAGTTGAGATCATGGCGAAGCGTACGCACAATTTCACGCAGCAATGCCCGTAGCACGCGGAGGTAATCATCTTTACGCAAGAGTAAGTCTCGAAAGACTTCTGCCAGCACTCTAGGAGCCTGATCTGGCGCATGCTGGAAGATGAGAGCCACCACCTGCAGGTTGTAGAGACCGCGGGCATTGGAGAGCTCGTTATAGATGGCGTTCTTGAGGACTGTGCTGAGGTTATCTGGGTGACGACCGAGCAGCTCTCTGGGCACAGCAAGATGGTGGCGGCACACCGCATAGGTATTCAACCACTTCTAGTTTCAGTTATAGTATATCCTCTTTGTAAAGGCCACCTTATTAATTGGGTATTCTTGTGTTTGATGATGTATTGAGAAATAAGGTTACATGGTTTCCATGCAATTTTTTTCATACTTTTTAAAAATATATTATACCATTTATACACCAAAATTTTGCAAGAAATTTTACTAATATATTCAAAAAGTATGAAAAAAATTAAAATTGCATGGAAACCTTGCATAACCCTATTTATCATTACATAGCTAACACAAGAACACCCAATTACCAAAATGAGCAGATTTTATCTATGAAGTGAAATGCGAAGTCACCTAGTTGAAGAGTAAAAATGTTCTTTAGGGAGAAGTGCTAAATAGTAATTGTAATAGTAATGGTAATTTTGATGTTGAAAACTGTCCTTTGTAGAGAGGTGTCCTCTCAGGGGATTCTAACATATAGACAGACATCCCACTCTTCAAACCGGCTGGTTATGCAGGTCACATAGGGCTAAATAATGAAGATGTCTTAAATGATAAAGCACAATTTGGATTATAGATTATAATAAAAGAAAATAAGACCTAATCCAAATAATTTATTAGTGTGTGACGTTTCGAATAAAAATTTTGAATAGTGTGTGATGAATAAAAATGTTTTATTCTTTTGTCTGATGATGGTGACAATGTTGTTGCCGAAACATCACACACTAATAAATTATTTGGATTAGGTCTTATTTTCTTTTATTAGACGATGTCTTAAAAATGACAAAGAAGGATAGAGCCTTCTTGAAACAATTGAAAGGATGTTTAGAGACAAGTTGTCCGACACTCTGAGTATTACTGTAGGGAGATAGGAAGGGAAGACTGGGAAATGGATTGCTATGAAAAATTTGGGAAGAAGACCCTATTATATCATCAAAAGATTACGGCAAAGCATACTGCCAGTCACCAACCTATGGATTATGGAGAAATTTGATAAATATACCCTTAGAAATCATGTCCATTAAACAAGAGTGTTACATGATAAGGCACAATTTGGATTATAGATTATAAACACAAGGTAATAAGACTAAATCCAAATAAATACATTCAGTACTTTTGTCTGAAGATGGTAACAATGCTGTTACTGAAACATCAAACACTATTTATTTATTTGGATTTGGTCTTATTACCTTGTGTTTAAAAGTGTTATATGTTTATTACAAAAAAAAAAAAAAGGCTTACTTGAGACAATGGAGGAAGTGATTCAAAAGAGGTTTCTTGATGCGGATCTTGATGAGATTGGAGATGACCTCGACGTCATGCTGGTTGTGCTTGTTGCAGTTGAGGCACAGCACCAGGAGCAGGTCTTGGGCCGGCTTGGTGAGCTACAATACACTCACACATGCTGGACTTCTCATTTTGGAATCTGTAAGGATATGTGGTGATTTTAGATGTACAGCTAATAAAGCAATAGAATTAGATAAGTATCCCATCCTCGTCGCCACTTCTTGTTGTGTCGAAATTAGACGTACAGCAACTAAAACTTGAGCAGGACTTTTTATTTAGCTCTTATTCTTCCGAGAGACTGGCCAAAAACAAAAATGTCTGATTTATATACACATATATTTTTACACATAATGATGCTTTAAAGAATGAAAATTATTTATTTACATACACAACAGAATCCATTCAAATTGGGAAATTGTTACTGTAGGGCACTCAAATCTTGCAGAGTCAAGGTGAAAAAAAAAAGCAGAAACTAGATTATCTTTCATTAATAGCTTTCTCGGCAAAAACTTTTTTTATAAATACTATCCCAATATATACTCATAGACAAAACTTGAGGAAATTTCATATTTTGATGTCACCTGTCATCTATTTTTTTTTAAAGGAGACAAGAATAAATTTTGTTCATACTTGGTTATCTCGTATATCTTCAACAAAGGTCACTGTTATATCAAATATCTTAGTCTTAATCCTGATATACATGCTGAAAGGTATATCTTCCTTAAGTTTTGTCAATGAGTATACATACATGAGTGTGTGATAACCTCTTCAATTCAACTGGCACAACCCATCACTGATGATACAGTACCACACACAACCTATCACATTTCTCCAAACTCAGCCTTTGCCGGTCCCAAGCCCGGATGAAAAAGAAGGAGGGGGAGCAGTAACAAGCTCACTAAAAAACCTGGGTTCATCTGGCCCAGCTGATAGTACCCTGTAAGGGCTCCTGATCCAGGGATACAGGATTAGCAGCGTCTGTACTCCATGTTAGGAACGGGTGCACATGGCGTCTGTTCCTCATGTCAGAGGTGGCCATTTCTTTTGGAGCTAAATCGGCTTGCCACTGAGTAGTGTTCCCAGTCTTAATGACAAAGGCAGACACATTCTACTTCACCCAGTGTGGAGATAAGAAAGAAGAAGAAGACATTTCTCCAGTTCTCTTTAATAAAGACAAAGAACAGAACAATGTGAGGAATAACAGCACCACTTACTTTAGGATTATGGAGCCAGAGCTCAAGCCTCTGAGACACCAGGAGTCTGACTTCTGAGAGGCCAGCTGTGGCAGCAAGCAGTCGCAGGGTGTTGCGGGACACTTCCATGGCCTGCCTGCGGGACAGCTGGTCTTGGATGGCCTCCACCACCATGGCTTCCACGGCCTCCCAGTTGTGGAGGTACCTTCATCACACACCACATGGACTGCTCCATAACATGTCACATAACAACTGGGTGGACATTCTTTGACACTTGACATGTGGAAGATCACCACACTTTTTATTATTTATTTGATAAATCACAATTCGGATTATAAATTATAATACAAGAAAATAAGACCTATATATATATATATATTTTAGAAGTAAAGGATTTTTTTTTTCTCTCTATCTATACTAAATAATAACATTTTACAAATTTTATAATTTGAATTTAAATAATCAAAATAATGAAGATAATTTTAATAAAATACTTAACTATAAAACTATACAACTATTTATTTATATATATATATATATAATCCAAATAATTTATTACATAACATTTTATTCTTTTGTTCTGATAATGGTGACAATGCTGTTGCCGAAACGTCACACACTAATAAATTATTTGGATTAGGTCTTATTTTGTTGAATTATTTATTTATTTTCAACTAATAAAATGAGAAAGGGTATTCACAAAGCCTTTGGTATGAAAAGTATTTTTGTTTATTAATACAATTGTAATGCACAGTAGAACCTCCTATACAATTTCTAACCAGGATTTTATATATAGATATAATATCATGTTGTTATTATAACACCATGGTAAAATCAGAATTATAATGTAACAACCATGTCTGTTGTAAAAGAGACTCTTATAATGAAGTCCTACTGTATATTTGCTGTCTCTCAATAGCTCTAGTTACTCTCTGGTCTCGAGGACCATGCTATCACCATCTCCTCAGTGGCGAAGTACGTAATCTACGTATTCTTCGTAGATCGCGAAATGCCGTGGGGTCACTGGAGACCCACTGGGAATTCTCCACCAAACTCTGCAGCGCTGGCAGAGGCGCCATATTCATTGTACATAGTGTATATAATGCATATATATATTTAAAAATAAATAAGGCATCTCCTGACCACGAGCACATGTGCTTTTTAGATGGCAGAGCGCATGTGCTCGTGGTCAGGAGATGCCTTATTTATTTTTAATATCAACACCTGACCCACTTATCTTTTATTTTTTTCTATTGTTTTTCATATATATTTAATTATCTTTTTTTTAAGTAGTGCAGACTGTGCACTTTGCATGTATTGACAAGATGTCAATAAAATTATTTTAAATGTCTAAATTATCTAGTTACTCTCTACTCTCCAGTGGTAGACCTACTTGGTATACTTGGAATATGTACCACCACCTAGTGTACGGTTTACTTATTCAGCCTTGTTGCACCACTGTGTACATAGGAGACTAAGGAAGTAGACATACCGCTGCTGTATGGCAATGTTGTCCACATTCTCCTTGGTGTCAAAGGGAATGCTAGAGGAAGATGTCTCGTCCTCTTCCATAGAGAAAGATGGAGGGCTGGGGCCAGCCATGAGACTTTGGTTCTCTGGGATCGACACAGCAGCCACCAAGGGCTTGGCTCGGGTTGTGTTGAAGGCTGTCTGGATGTTGTCCACGAACCCCCGGCAGTCCTCTTGGTCCACCCATACCCGGTCCCCTAGGGAGTCCTCCAGGTAGACCTGACAACCAGGACTCAAGTATCAACAGAGAGATCTTCATTTGATATCACAAGTAGAGAGCATTTCACAACATTTGTCAGATAAGACTACAAGCTCCTAGTCAAACACACAAAACCTTTTATTAAGACCATTCAGCCCCAGAATGGGTTCTCTTGAATATAATGAAGAGTACAAAAGTGAAAGAAAACTTACATGGGATTCACAACTAATTTGTTGAGTCCCTCCTTCCCCTTACGGAAGTTCTCTACGTTTATATAAGCAGTAGATAGCAAGGAATACAGCAAAAAAGGTGGATGACCCTTGCTAGAAACTTTCTTTCCTTATTGAATAATGTGCATTCATATATGAAATGTATTAATTCAACTTTAATTTTACTTTTTGCATAATGCACACGATATACAGTAGTACTTCCCTGTAAAGGGACACCTAGTTGCAGAGTCAAAGGGTCCTTTAGAGAGAGGTGTCCTCTACCAGAGAGTTTCTAAATAGTAATGATGATAATTTTTGCAAAATAGAAACTGTCCCTTTGTAGAGAGGTGTTCTCTAGAGGGAGTGTCCTCTCATAGAGATTTTACTGTATTACCAGTTGTTAGTCTGATCAGTGCAGAAACAAACCTTCAGCCCCTAAATACAATCTGAGAGCAGTTTTACCTTGAGGAAGGACTCAGGCCACTTGGTCTCATCACTGTGAGCTGTCATCAGGATATTGGCTGCCAACACTGGAGCCAGACTGTTGCCTTTGGTCTTGAAGTTGGTGGTGCCGTCCCTCTTGAGGAGGTTGCAGAAGGCCTGTGTGGGAACAGTCAGCTGCGGGTGGAAACAGCTCAGAGAAATCTCACCTCTGTTACGGACTTAGTGCTAAAGTAGTTGGGCCGGGTCTTGGCCAGGTACAGAAGAGAGAGGTACAGAGTCTGGTCTGGCTTGTTCTTGGTCTGTTTCAGCAGCTTGACTGCTCCGCAGAGATAGGCCTCAACCTTGGCATCTTCTCCCTTATCTTCTGCATCTAGCACCTTGGAGACAACCTCTCCAGCTTCCACTGCAACAGACACCTTGAGTCTCCCCAGAACCACCACCATTGGGGACTCACCTTCAAGAGCCAAGGAATCCCACTGCTCTCCCTTGCCGGAAGGTCGTGATGTAAGCTTGGCCTTCTTAGCTGCGGCTGCTGCAGGAAGGGTGGCGGGGGCCTTGGTGTCTGATATGTCCGGGGTGGGTCGGGCAGCCTTGGTCCCTGGATACCACACAGGAACACTTGACAAGATAACTCGCAGGGAGACAAGATACCACGCAAGAACTCTTGACAAGATACCACGCAAGAAGACTTGACAAGATACCACACAGAAATGCTTAACAAGATAATAGTAAGGAAGGCTTGGGGGACTTGACAAGATAACTTGCATGAAGGCTTGGAAGCTAACTACAGGGAGCTTTAGTATTATACAGATAATTTTCTTAGAGCGCATGTAAAAGAATCCAAACATTTTCAGTGATAGTTTTTTTTTAAATTTAACTCTCATAGAGACAAATTTATACAATTGCTGTAAAGATTTTTAAAATATTGGGAGACGGCGGCCCACCAGCTTTGTTACCCTCTTCAGATCAAAGTATTACATCAGTCTGAAGGTGATAACAAGACTGTTATGGAAACACACACACACATCGAGTATAATTTATTTATTTGGATTTGTGTGGTCTCATCAACATTATGGTTGATTCACAACTATAATCCCAAACTGTTTCTCTCATCTCATTATTTATATAGATAAGCCTGCTACTAAATAGTGCTCCCAGTCTTAAAGACAAAGACAGATGCATTCTACTTCACCTAATCATTATGGATGTCAAATCTCAAGTTATACAGGCTTGATACCCTAATATGATGTGAGTGGAGATATGAAAGAAGAAGAAGAAGAGTTACATTTCCAATCATCACTGTATAATTTAAACTAAATTGTTGCCCTTGTGAGGAAGTATATTCATGGAAATAAACATTCACTGAGATTATATAAGAAGAACATAGATTTGATAAGTACAATTTGATATATAAAACGACATTTGAAATTTATCCCACAAGTGTTTCTTTTCAATGAAAAATCCAAATTTATTTTAAGGAGAAATAACGATTATTTCTAACCTTAGGAATGAGGTATGAAAGGATGAATTGTGAAGAGTAATGATAAACAGAAAAATAAAAGTGTCCAGGGATGGGAATTTTATTTTTCCGTTTATCATTACTCTTCACAATTCATCCTTTCATACCTCATCCCTAAAGTTAGAAATAATCGTTATTTCTTCTTAAAATAGATTTTGATTTTTCGTTGAAAAGAAACACTTGCGGGATAAATTTCAAATGTCGTTTCACAATCACAAGCCGCATTATATTGTATTGCATTACAATTCGATATATAAATTAGAAAAAACACAAAGAGTAACAAGACAATATAAAACAGAAATCAATAAATTAAACCATGATGTTTCGGTGTAACAGCTTTGTTAGCTTCTTCAGACAAAAATCACTGAATGGATTCTGTACTTCTGGGTTCTGAATTCTGTACATTCAGTACTTTTGTTTAAAGATGGCAACAAAGCTGTTACCAAAACACCCTAGTACAGTAACTACACCTTTATAACCAACCTGAAATAATCCCCATTTTTTATTTTATAATACAATGAACCATGGCTATAGTGAACCACAGGTTCAGTTCCATTCGGGTTTGCTATAGAGGGGTTTTACTGTATAATTTATTGATATGGATCTTGATAAGGCACAATTTGGATTATCTATATATATAAAAATGAATGTATGTGTGTGTGTGTGTGTGTGGTCTGTTTGTCCTTTATGCCTGACCAAACCACTCATTGGAACGCCATGAAACTTTGGGAAGTTATTTAGTATAGTACTGGGAAGGTTTCTAGCAAATAAAATTTTTGAAATAACTTTTTGCTTTAAAATAATCAAGGTAAATATTCTAATTTATGTTATAATTCAGAAATCTGATCTAAATATTATCATGATGATACGATGATTTTGTAATGTAGAAAATTAGGAAAGACAAAATTCAGGATGACACGGCAATTTATTTGAAACAAGAATAATGATACAATTCCAAGGCAAGATACTATTCCTTTAACTTCCAATTACCGAGGGAACCAATTAATAATGATTTTATTCAACTTATCGAGTATTTTTCAAGGGACCGGGAAAAAATGTTCACTTTATCGAGAGATTCGTTAGACAAACCTTTACTTGGGTAAAACCGGGGCGAAGCCGGGTACGTCCATACAAGAATAATGATACAATTCCAAGGCAAGATACTATTCCTTTAACTTCCAATTACCGAGGGAACCAATTAATATTGATTTTATTCAACTTATCGAGTATTTTTCAAGGGACCGGGAAAAAATGTTCACTTTATCGAGAGATTCGTTAGACAAACCTTTACTCGGGTAAAACCCGGGCGAAGCCGGGTACATCCGCTAGTAGATTATAAACACAAGATAATAAGACCAAAGGTCTTATTATTTTGGTCTTATTATCTTGTGTTTATAATATATAATCCAAATTGTGCCTTATCAAAAAAAAAAAATTATCATTCAATACTTTTGTCTGAAGATGGTAACAACGCTGTTACCGAAATGTCACACACTATTTATTTGGATTTGGTCTTATTATCTTGTGTTGATATGGATCTTGTTAGCTTGTGTGTTAGATTGAATTAAAAGGCTGTTACAATGCAACAAACAGCCCTCTTCACCCTGATAGTTTAGTGCACTTACCAAGGGCAATGAAGTCTCCGGGAGGAAAGAGAGAGGCTGAAACATTGAAGGAGAGATCAGACATGGCATCTCAATGTCACATTGCAGTTCACTCACCTTTGACTTTATTGGGCCCTCTTTTAATGGCCCCACCTTTACCTTTATCCATCTTGGGCGGATGGGAAGGCTGAGACATACCAGCAGTTGGGACTACAGTTCAGTGGGAACATAAATTGGTACAAATTTCTCTTACACTACTACAGCACAGTAGAACCTCTCTGTAAAGGACCACACTCATTTAGAAAGAGGTGTGTCCTTTTGCCGAAAGAATAGCTAAGAAGTAAAAAAAAAAAGGGGGGTAATTTTGGAAATGAAACCTGTCCTTTGTAGAAATGTGTCCTCAAAAGGGAGTGTCCTTTCATGGAGATTCTGCTCTATAACCTCTTTAATTCAGCCTACAACAATTCAACATTTATAATTCAACCAATTTTCAAATCCCAATCAGTCTATTTACTTTAATTTAACCAGCTATAAATCAACACACCTCCTTCAAGTGTTAAAATATCCAAGAAAAACATCTACTACCAGTTAACCATAGGCATCTTTAAACAACTTTAATTCAACAGAAATTTCTGATCCCTTTGGGGGATGTTGAATTGAAGAAGTTGGAATAGAAATAGCGTACAAAATTACAGTAGAGCATAAGCTCTTTAATCCAACACTTACTTTAATTCAACAGTTTTTCAAATTCCACACAGCCGGTTATAATTTAGCCAGTTATAATTCAACACCAACTTTAATTCAACCAAAAATTTGGGATCTCTTAATAAAGAAGTTGAAACTATATAGAGTATAAACACAAGATATATAATAAGACCAAATCCAAATAAATAAATAGTGTGTGACGTTTTGGTAACAACGCTGTTACCGAAACATCACACACTATTTATTTATTTGGATTTGGTCTTATTATCTTGTTTTTGGAACCAAATTGTCTTTTAAGGGAGAGGTTTCCTCTTACCGGAGAGTTGCTAAATTGTATAAAGGGTAATTTTGCAAATGAAAACTGTCCTTTGATGGAGAGATGTCCTCTAGTAGGGTGTCCACTGAAGAGAGGTTCTACTGTATATGGAAAAAAATGAGCATTATAAAATGCATCAAATTTCAGGCAGTCTAAGGCACTAAGATGATGAATATTTCAGTGTGATTTGACAACATGGATGAAAAAGAGAAAACAACTTCACAAAATAACAAATAAAAAACTAGAAAATGATAAGGCACAATTTGGATTATAGATTATAAACACAAGGTAATAAGACCAAATCCAAATAAATAAATAGTGTGTGACGTTTCTGTAACAGCGTTATTACCATTTTCAGACAATTATAGATTCAGTACTTTTGTCTGAAGATGGTAACAACGCTGTTACCGAAACGTAACACACTATTTATTTGGATTTAGTCTTATTACCTTGTGTTTAAAAACTAGAAAAGTATTCATAGCAAGTTAAAACGTGGTTAATTTTTTTTCTTGATTAATCAAGAAAGGGTATTTGGACAATTCTGGAAATAGTCAAAAATCAACATTTAGTTGATATTTATTCCAACAGATGGCGCAAACCATCAGCAACTTTTAATTACACAATCAGGAGATGTCTTTTTTTACTTATTTATCTACTTGTTTTCAATACAATTTCGCTTTTGATAAGGCACAATTTGGATTATAGATTATAAAAACAAGGTAAAAAGATCAAATCCAAATAAATAAATAGTGTGTGACATCCAGTACTTTTGTCTGATGATGGATAATGACAGAGTTCATTGCCAAAATGAATTGATAAAGCACAATTTGGATTATAGATTATAATAAAAGAAAATAAGACCTAATCCAAATAATTTATTAGTGTGTGACGTTTCGGCAACAACATTGTCACCATCATCAGACAAAAGAATAAATGAGCATATAATAATAAACAATTTGTCATTTATTGTTTTGTCTGATGATGGTGACAATGTTGTTGCCGAAACGTCACACACTAATAAACTATTTGGATTAGGTCTTATTTTCTTTTATTATAATTTCGCTTTTGTTCTATTTTCTACATTCTATGTTTATTTTCAAATCAACACACTTTCAAAACAATGTTTCAGTAAAGACAAGCACCAATTACAGCACTGACTTCAGATCAGCAATTTATACAGACCAGAATACAGGTATAAGAGGATCAAGATATAAGGTGAATATATTACAAATATTTTAACAACAAGATAATAAGACCAAATCCAAATAAATTAATAGTGTATGACATGTGTAAAACAGTCATTTAGTCATTTGTATGATGATTGTAACAATGCTGTTACCGAAATATCACACCATTAATTTATTTGGCCTTATTACCTTGTAGTTCTAATCTATAATCCAAATTGTGTCTTATCAAATATTTTGACAAGATATGAGGTAAAAATTTACTCTTTATTTATGTATAAATGGTGTTGCCTATACTTAATGTATACCTAGTTTAAAAGAAAGTATAATATTAGAGTAATTGCAAGTTTAACTGCTATACCATAAATGATAGATGTTTTCATCAGTTAATAAAGGAACAAGCTTTATATATTGATGTTGGCATGGGAGATAAAAACTACAGCTAAACTTCTGACCTGCAAAATATGGGTTTTGTATAATAAATTAAAATCAGAAGATCCTAATTCAAAATTCTCAATTATTTAAATTTGTGTGAGTCTCCAAATGATTCAAATATCTCATTTTTGATAATTTCCAGATTAAAATAATACATTTTTATTTTGACATTTACGATAAATTATAGTTTTCCTACATGATTTTGATATTGACCATTCCCATTTAGCTTCTAAAATATAGAATAATTCTATTACTTATATTTAATTTGTTATTTTTCTTTCCTATATACACTTTCATGAAAGTTTAAAATATCTATAGTGTTGCTTGAAAATTTATATTGAAAATTATTAATTCTTGGTATAAAGAGTCTATTACACTATATTTTATTCAATATTAAACATATTTTAAAGTTTTATACACTCTATATAATGCTTTAGTTTTATAACTTTGTACTGGCGCGTGCAGGCTAATAAATATCTGATTGTTAAAAAAATGTAGATATATATACTTCAACAAATTATTGTCTATGCGGCGATAATAAGTTTACCGTATAAATGAAACAGGTTTTGATCTAAACTTTTTTTAAGACTGATGTAATATAAATTTGCAATAATTATGTTTCAGCCACTAAGTAGTGACATAAGTTTAGAACTAATTTTGAGCTATCCAAACGAAAACAATGTTTATGTCATTCTTTCTAAGATTACTAAATTTGCAAAACATGTTTTGCTATTCAATGATTTTTATTGATTTAATTTTTTATTTTCAAAATAACTCTTTAAAAATAGCATATATATCGTCCAAAATTATACAAAATTGTGTTTTAATTTTTATATATATACAGTAGAACTTGGATAATTCGAAACCCAAGGGACCAAAAAAAAATCGAATTAATTAAAAATTAGAATTAAAAACGGAAATTCTATTTATAGGAAATTCTAATGACCAAGATAAATATTCGAATTAAAGACGTTCGAATTATCCAAATTCAACTGCATATTGGTTCAAATTTAAATACCAGAGTTTTATATTCTATGATATAAAAAAGTATTATTTTAAAAACAGAAATAGAATGCTTTAGATAACCTGGGTTCCAGTAACACAGAGAGCCAAATACTCGGCTCAAAAGCATATGAATATATTGTGTATAAAGGTTGAAATATATCTTCAATATGGATGGGTCAATATTTGTGGAAATACACAAGTTCACAAACAAGCAAACTTTTAAATCTATATTTAAATATGAAAAATAGCACAAAAGTGATTTTGTACTTGGATCAGGTGGATAGATTGAGAAAAAAAAAGCATTTCCTGATCGTGCAACTAAAATTTGCTGATGGCTTGTGCCATCTATTGGAATAAATATCAACTAATCGTTGATTTTTAATTATCCAGAATTGGCCAAATACCGTTTCTTGATCAATCAAGAAAATTTAACCATGTACCTTTTAGGCTGTTGGCCCTCAGCGTGGTGCAAGCTGCACCTCAATGACCAAAAAGCTGGTCTTTGGGGCATCTTGAAAATCCACGAAACGGGTATTTAGGCCAGAAGGGCGTGAGAACGCCAATCAATGTGAAAAAATAGTATAAAAGTTAATGTGTACTTGGATCAGGTGGATAAATTAAGAAAAAGGGCATTTCCTGATCATGCATCTAAAAATTGCTGATTATTGGCCAATTCTGGAATAATTAAAAATCAACGATCAGTTGATATTTATTGCGATAGATGGCGCAAGACATCAGCAACTTTTAACAGTAGAAATACATATAATACTAAATATATAATATGCTTCGAACATTGCTCTTCCGCAAATTGCGAGTGTAGTATTTCTACTGTCCTCAAAGCTTATGCCCATAATTCATTTGAAATACCCATTCCAAGAATCTAGAATCGGGATCAGTATAAAAGGAAAACCGAAAAATGCAATATTACAGCGTTGGCGAAACCTCTGGGAGAGTTCCCCACTGATGAGCCAGGCCCTCCAATTATTTTATCATTGCAGTAAGGGCAGTATAAAATTGATTTATTTTTAAAAGAATCATACGCGTCAAAAATATTGTAATTAAAATTTCTTATAAGTACAAGTGGGATCAAAATGGCATACTTTACTACGAACTTTTGCAAACAGGCGAAACAATCACTGCTTATCGCTATCAACAAAAATTAACGCAGTTACGCCAAGAAATCGTAGTGAAACGACCAGGATGGTGGCAACGAAATGGCAAGTTGATACTGCTTCATGGCAACGCAAGGCCACGTGTCGCACAATTGGTAAAAGACACCATGAAAGACTTTAAATGGGAAGTCTTACCCTACCCGCCATACTCTCCAGAAATCGCTCCATCGGATTATCACCTCTTCCGGTTGATGGCACATGGGCTGGCTGACCAGCGCTACCAGAATCGCGAAGAAGTTGAAAATTGGCTGTATGAATGGATTGCCTCGAAACTTAAACTTTTTTTTTATGATGTCATCCATAAACTACCCTAAATATGGGATAATGTTGTATCTAACAATGACAATTATTTTAAATAAATATCTAGTATAATTTTCATTCAATTTCATTAGATTTTCTAACAAAAAAAAAAACTCGGAGTCATACTTGCGCACCCATTAATCCTCTTTTTTAAATTCAAACCTGGATATTATCAAAATGTATTATAATATTTTTATTAGTTCTAAATATTTTTATTATTAATTCTTATTTATTTATTGTTTTCTATTATTACATAATTCTTTCAAACTTTATCTCAGTTAAAACAGTTTAGACATTTAAATAACGATTATATAAACAAATCTCCAAGTGTCTAAATTAAAATTGAAAATGTTTAATTAAAAGAGTTAAAAACCTATATATATATCACTAGAGTTTTTTTTTTATTAAATAATAAAAAAGGAGAAATCAAAAGATGATTTATTTAAATCAATTTATGGACCAAATACCAGTTCGACCGTGGCGCTCGAGTGGCCAAAGTTGGAACTAAAATTATATTATTTATGTTCCGTTTAAAGTGAAATTTAAATGGGATTATTTTTATAATTATTAAAAATCTATAGGCCTGATATCACCTTAAACATGACGTTAAAAAATTCAAACAATTTTAGTTCCCATTTCTGCCACTCGAGCGCCACTGTCGAGTTGATATTTGGTCCATAAAAAGCTCTCACTTATAATCGAATTTATATCTTTCCTATTTTAATAATTTGCGTCAATTCTATGGAGTATAAAATTCATATTTTCGCAATTTACTCTTTATATACTATTAATTTAATTTTTTTTTGTTTCTGTTCAAGATTTCATTAACGTGAATTATTTCATAACTATTTCTTTTGGATATTAAAAAAAAAAGTATATAATACGATATTGAAAAAAAATACCTTCTCATTTTGACCAATACAATATTAGAGCGTTATGGTATATTAAACTGACGCGGGCTTAAAGGGTTCAATACTGATGAGCCAGGCCCTCCCAATATTTTTACATCGCAGTAGGGACAGTGAAAAGTTTTTTGTTTGAGAGAAAAAAAAGTCACGCGTTAAATACAGTAGAATTTCCACGAAAGGACACTTGCGCTAGAGGACACATTTCTACAAAGAACTGTTTTCATTGCCAAAATAACCATTTTTACTATTCAGAAAAATTCTAGTAAAAGATCACCTCTGCCTAAAGGATACTTTGGTTTTGCAATTAGGTGTCGTTTACAGGGAGATTCTATTGTAGTTTCATTTCTTATAAATAGATGTCGTACCGATACCTTAGGTTAAATGAAGAATAGTCATGAAAATACAAGGATGTTAATATGTTGGATATTTAGCGCTGAGATTTAATTTTAGGTAAATGATATTTTCGGTTAAGATAGAAGAAAGAATATGTACTAGCGGGCTAAAGAATCGACTAATTTCACCAGTAGAACAGCGCACCTAAAATTAGCGATATCTTTCAAGGAATCGGTCAGGAAATCCTGCGACGGTAACTCTTCAGTTGAAGATGGATCTGCTGAGAGGGCTGGTGCATGCCATTGACTGGCGGTTGGCGTCTCGGTCCTTCTTCGCCGTGCGATCCTCGGCCGTGGTGTTCCTCGGCTGTGCCATCGTCGTGACCTTGCACCACTTCCTCAAGCATCCTATCAACTGCTTGTCCACGGAAATCGAGACCAAATTTCTGGATATTCACTGTATATCGCATCTACACGTTGATAATGAACCCCTAAGGTATTATGGTCGAGTGCATCTTCTACTTCTTGGACAGGCCGCTCTGTTCTTCATCCCCTGCTTGCTCTGGAATCGCTGGGGAGGTGGCAATGTCCTGGATATGGCCGCGAAGCCCTTCAAGTATCAACTTTTCTCGGATGAACGTCGGATCGAGACTATTGCCAAACTGGCCAAGTTCGTCGCGCGTGGATTTGGTGACAGAGGACGTTTGGGTCGTCGGTTTGTGGTATGTGAAATCCTTGTTATTCTTTCTATCCTTCTCAATATCTTCTGGACTGGATCCTACCTCGGCCCTGAGTTTATCGACTACGGCATCTCCTTCGTTCGATTTGAAGTATACAACGACAATCCAATTCCGAATGGTTTATTCCCATCCTTGGCCAAGTGTGACCTCAACCGCTATGGCCGCAGTGGTGACAAGGTAGTTACAACAGCTTTGTGCACGCTTCCTCTCAATACGATCCAGAAATACATCTACGTCTTCCTCTGGTGGTGGTTCCTATTCCTGGTCATCGACGGTGCCATCATCCTACTGGTACGTCTGATTCTCTACCCCATCCCCTGGCTGAGAAATACCTGGATCTTCAAGATATTTGTCAATTGTGATCTACAGACTCAAGTGATCTTGAGATCGCGTCAAGGGATCGGTTTTGGAGATTGGGTTTTACTCCATCAACTCAGTTTGCGACTTGAAAGAGCAGATTTTGATGAACTTCTTCCAATGGTTGCAGAAATGTTAAATCACGAGTCGAACAACAAGGACAACTCCAAGTAAAAAAAAAAAAATGTAATCAAATCAATTTCTGAATTCATTTCTTTTAATTATATAACTTGTGGTGATGTGTGATGGAATTCTTGATTCCATTTATATATTCTTTGTCGTTTCCAGTGTTTTTCTAATCATGTTTAATTTTTGTTTTCTGATATATATATATACATATTATTAAAAAAAAAACATATCTAAAAATGCTCATGTGAGGGATATGTCTTTTTTTATTATTAAAAAAAAATGAATAAATTATATGCGCCAACGTATTCATTGATTTATTTTAAATTAGCGATGCAACACTCCAATGTATGAAAGGGTCCACATATTAGTATAAAAAAACTCTCACCAATACAACTCAAGATTCTATAAAACATAATGAAATATCAGTTTACGTTAGAAACCATTATTAGAATCTAAAAAGACCCTGTTAATATGATCACATACCCACACACAAAAACCTTTATTAGGGATCAAGCCCCATACAGGATTCTCCCAATATAACAATGGTTTTAAATGAACATAAATCAAGTACCATATACAATTCCGCATTAACATGAGCCCAAAAAAAAGGAAAACTGTTTACACATGTTTCTCATCCTTCTCGCCTTCTCACAAAATTTGTATAAATCTATTGTGTCTACTTTTTACCGTTTCTGACAGCAGAGTGATAAATGATTAGCACTCGTATTATTAAAAAGTAATTTCCTTTCTTCATCCAGATGATTGCAGGTAAATATATAGTGAGTAAGTTCTGACTCAAAATTATCCCTGCACAATACACATACGAGATTTTCTGATTTCATAGTTTTATATGGTCTTCAATAAAAAATGTATATAAGATTCTTAATTGCGCAATGCATCGTTTGACCGGACTTGTTAATGTCATAACAAATCGGAGTTTATTTCTTTCTAAATATATCTTTTGGTTTAAATGTATCCTAGAATGTATCTTCTAGCGTGTGCGATGTGTTGAGGTTCTTATAGTAATATTTGCATACTTACTTACACTTTCTTTTTTACACACATAAAACTAACAAAGCGGGAATATATGTCTATTATTGAGTAAAATTAATCAGACCTCCAGGGAAAAGTATCTTTTCAAAACATTTTTATTCTCTAGCTTTCAGGCATGGACGACCTTCTACAGGAGAAAACTTGGTATAATGATTCGCCAATAGAACACGAGTTAAATATAATCGGATACTATTTTACATAATCTATATATATAAAAATGAATGTATGTGTGTGTGTGTGTCCTTTATGCCTGACCAAACCACTCATTGGAACGCCATGAAACTTTGGGAAGTTATTTAGTATAGTACTGGGAAGGTTTCTAGCAAATAAAATTTTTGAAATAACTTTTCGCTTTAAAATAATGTAGAAAATTAGGAAAGACAAAATTCAGGATGACACGGCAATTTATTTGAGACAAGAATAATGATACAATTCCAAGGCAAGATACTATTCCTTTAACTTCCAATTACCGAGGGAACCAATTAATATTGATTTTATTCAACTTATCGAGTATTTTTCAAGGGACCGGGAAAAAATGTTCACTTTATCGAGAGATTCGTTAGACAAACTTTTACTCGGGTAAAACCCGGGCGAAGCCGGGTACGTCCGCTAGTTTTATATAAAATTCTATATAGATATAAAAGAAATATTTCATATTAACTAGATATTCTAGGTGTTACCTAAAGATATAGTTGTCTTATTATTGACTGGCTTAACCTCGTAGGATAGTTGAGACACGTTCTGGAAAGATGCAAGACGCGTCTGAGGAGAAAATCAAGACTGAAGAATCTGCCAAACAGCAGCCTGGTGCAACAATATTTGGAACTTTATATTAACTATTATACAAATGGAGACAAAATATTTTCAAATATATATATAGATAGATGGCGTCTGGTTTTAGACGTCTATTTTGACGGGAGAGGCGACCCTTGTCTCTTTAGATCAATTTCCTCCCGGCAAAAAATTATATATATATATATTACATTTAAATAAAAAAGAATAAGATTTCTGTTGTTTTGATCATCTTGATGATTATGTTATGGCGGTGCAGTCGTGGTTGAATAATTTTGAGATCAGATATTGTTTTATTTGAGCTAAAGTGAATATACAAGGTGCGTTCATTAATTTCCAGGACTGCTCTGTATCTTTGAAAAAATAAAACAAATAAAAAAACTAATTCAATATTTTTCAAAATATGCCCCTCCTGCCTCAATACACCCGTTCCATCTTTTTTTCCAATTGTCGAAGCAGGAGATAAAATCACTTTTTGAGAGGTTCCTCAAGGTTGCCTTCGATTCAGCTTGTATCATATCAACGTTGTCAAATTTCCGTCCTTTCAAGTTAATTTTCAATTTAGGATAGAGGAAAAAGTCATTGGGGGCTAAGTCGGGGGAATAGGGTGAATGAGGGATCTGTATGGTTGAATGCTTGGCCAAAAACTGCAAAACAACATGGGCTGTGTGCGGCCGCGCATTACCGACGTGAAGTATCCAGTCATTGTTTTGCCATCTTTCAGGTCTTTTAAGGCGCACTGCCTCCCTTAAGCACCTCATTATCCCCAAATAAACAGATAGTCCAGTCACTGAAGATAATTCTTCTGTTAGATTTAATTAACTCCTTTATTTTGAGCTTGTTTTCCTCGCAACGAAATGATCTTGGACGCCCAGTATGCTGATCATCGTTTACCTTTTCCCGACCTTTTTGGAAGCGTGAAAATCATTCAAAAGTTCTTGAATGGGATAAAGCTGCATCGCCAAAAGCTTCTTTAATCAATTCATACGTCTCAGTATCACTTTTTTTTCAATTTAAAACAAAACTTAATGCAGATTCTCTGCTCTTCGAAAATGGCCATTTTAAAATTAGAAATGCGAACCTTACAAGGAAGTTGTTTTGTTCTATTTTTAGATCGGCGCGTGCGCCACGAGACTCGTGCTTTCAGTCAGGTGTGGTCGAATGTCCAATATTCAACTCTGTAAAAAATATTTTCTCTAGCTTTTTTATTTATTTTATTTTTTAACCAGTTCTGGAAATTAATGAACGCACCTTGTATAAAAACATAATTTGGTAAAAAGTAATGCCTGTCTTAAGGCGAGTAGAATAAGGAAACAAAAGAATATTTACATAATGTACAAAAGTTTGGGTCGACCAACGGGGAAGAGAAAATATGGTTTCACGGGCTACTAACCAAAAGTTATGATTTTTGAGCCCAGGCGCGATGTCAGGTGGCAAGGGACCCTAGGATCTGGCTGCAGGAGATGTGTCGCAGGGGTAGTGGAAACGTTGGGCAAGCAGGGGAACAGCGCCAAGGTGAAGTGAGGCAGGAGCATTGAATTGGCCAGGAATCCAGTAGAAGTGGCAGATGGAATTGGAGGCAGAAGGTCCTTGAAGCCTAGAACTTGAGGGCCCTAGACTTCAGGATGGGGCAGCTTGAGGCTCTCGCCTCGTGCTTGTCAGGAAGGCCCTTGGAGCAGCAGTTGGCACATTTGGAGGTGCGCTGGTCAGCAATGGATGGGCAGGCGCGGCCTTCGTGGCCGTCTTGACCGCAGTGGAAGCACTTAGGAGCTCTGGAGCATTGGGCAGAGTTGTGGCCGAAGCCACAACAGCGGAAGCAGACAGGGGGCGGATGGACTCCTCGAGGTTGAGGATTACTCCATCAACCACGATTCTCCCGCGAACGCCCAGGGCTCTAAAGGTCTTGAGGTCCACCTCGATGAAGGCGGTGCAGGTCCCGCTTCTGGGTGCAGAACGGTGCGCCACGCGCACCACCTTGTCCCCAGGAAGCTTTCTAACAGCAGCGGTTTCCAGGAAGGTCTCCTCAATTGTGGAGTTGGATGTCTCCTCATCCACTTTGAAGAGGCAGATCCGTGGCAGGATCTCCTTCTGCTGGCGGACCTTCATTCCATTCAACTTGCTGGCCAGGGAGGTTGTCACCTCAGGGATGGTGTCAGGATTACTGGAGTGGAGGACCAGCTTCCCCTTGGTGTGTAGGGAAGCCCAAACGCCTTGGGGGAGAGTGTGGGCAGCGCGGACAGCTTTTAGCATCTCCCTTGGGTCAGCCTGTGGGTCATCAGAGATGACCACTATGTGGGCCGCCGATTTTTCTCCGTGGAGGATCACTTGGGCGGCCGCAGGCTTGGATACGCGGGAAGGCGCAGGTTTTGAAGGACCATTCAGGTTTGTCCTCTTTGCAGGCGGGTTGGGAGCCTCAGACTGCTTCCTTTTGGTTGGAGCAGGAGCAGGCAAGGTGGAGGCAGGCTTCTTGGCAGGGAGAGCAGCAGGAGCAGGAGTGGCGGGCTTGATTGGGTCAGTCTGGGAGCTGGTTTCCTTGCAGGAAGGAGCAGGGCAGGTTTGAGTGCCGCGGCAAGCAGTCTTGGGCTTGTTGGCCTCCTCAATTTCGTCCAACTCTGCGAAGGACTCGAGGGTGTCAGTGAGGTTCTCTACATTGGTAGCGAGGGCTTTGATCATTTCAGTCCGCGAGGCGATGTAGCGGATCAGGTCCTCATGCAGGGATTTCAGGGCAGGATGGCCAATGGAGCCCAGGATGCTGCAGTTGCGTGAGATCACCATCTCATCTTCCCTCTCCAGGTCGGCGACGTTCACGATGGGCTTGTAGGCCTTCTTTTTCTTCTTGGCAGGATTCATGTATGTCACGAATGACCAACGGGGAAGAACGGCCAACGGGGGGACCAACCAACGGGGAAGAACAACAATGAGTTTATATAGTGGAAGCGTGACCTCTGGCGGTCGATTTAAACAGAGTATTTATATCTATGAAATATATTTGATAAACATATTTTTATATAACATATATATATATATATATATATATATATATATATATCTAATAAGAGGACAAACAAATAAATAAATATCTAGAAATGTCTATTATTGAGTAAAATCAATAAATGATGTATTGGGAAAGTATCCGTTGTTTGGAGATGTTCTCTGGTACGAAGTCATATTTAAAGAAAAACAATTATTAAAGAACGAAATTTTATTTCAAATTAAACACACCTCTCTCTCCTAGTGTCTTTAAGGTGTGTTGTATTTGAAAATAAAAATTCGTTTTTTTAATAGTTTTATTTTTAAAATATAGATGGCGTGTTATTGCCTTGTGTTTAATCTACCTAAATTCGCCATAATACTTACATCTATACTGAGTTTTTTTTTTATTATCCCTAGTACACGTGGTACAGGCCATGATAATCATGGTGGGCAGTTAGCGACTGGTTTTACTGTAAGTGCACCACATGTCTATATATGTGAAAAGCAGTTCTACTTTTGCACTTTAAAATATGCCAGAGCCCCTTTTGGTTATTTGCACTCGCTGGTGGGGTTGGACTTTTACAAGAATCGGGGGCCATTGGAGCATTTTTTTTTTTAATTAGTAAAAAGTGCCCAATTCGGGATTTGATCCCGGATCATAAAAGTCGAAAACCAATGGTTTACACCACCCTTCCACCGACCTGTGTTATTTTTTTAATGCTACCTCTCCCATAAAAATAGACACAAAAACTATGTTCAGTCTATTGAACGTCTCTGCACACTAGCAGACTCTCGGGTCGGTTACAAAGCCTCAAAACTAGTTTTGGGGAATTCAGATCGTCTTCCCGGAAATAGTGGTTTTCGGTCATGGACCTAGTCAGTCCAGGACGAACTTTGTCTTCACGAGA
Source organism: Cordylochernes scorpioides (assembly GCA_030710605.1). Taxonomy (NCBI): domain Eukaryota; kingdom Metazoa; phylum Arthropoda; class Arachnida; order Pseudoscorpiones; family Chernetidae; genus Cordylochernes; species Cordylochernes scorpioides. The sequence continues at coordinate 92,643,364 of CP092870.1, forward strand.
TCTACATAGGATTTAGGAAATCCTCAGTATTCGACAAAAAAACATTTTATTGTAATTATATGTATTTAATGAGAATTCTAAACTAATATAGACGCCAATGATTCTTTTAAAAATAAAACAATTATCTACTGCCCTAATGGGGGGGGGGGGGGCAGTGGTGAACCCTCCCAGAGATTTCGCCAGTTTAATATACCATACCGCTGTTATATTGTATTTTCACCTGGTTCAAATTCACATTAATAGGTACCGCTCAACAAGAGCAACCTAGTTCATGATAATTGAAACAGTGAATAATATATGAAGGTTATTCACATATTAAACAAAATGTTAACGCGGGATTCAATCCCGGTTCATGACTGTCGGGAATCGAGCGTGTTAGCCTCTCATTCACCGACTATTTATTATTGTATTTTTCTGTTTTCCTTTTATATCGATACTGAAGCTGACCTCTTGGAAATGGTATTTTGAATGAAAAATGGACATAGGCTTTGAGGACAGTAGAAATAATTATAGATAATATTCTTCTTTGCTTTTATACGTTGATTTAATCAATAAGTAATTAAGGATTTCTTATTTATTTTATTTTTCAATCTTTCGGGCCAACATGCTCTTCATCACGGAGATTTCCATGTTGAAGGGCATTTTGACCCGAAATCCTTAGAAATAAAATAAATAAGAAACGAAACCCTTGATTCCTTTTATAATTATAGATACATAATATATAACTTAACACAAAGCAATAACGCGCCATCTATACATATAAAATTAAAGGATTTAAAAGCGCGAATGTTTCTTTTATACACAATACAAACTTCTACTGTCCTTACTGCGATGAAAAAATATATATTGGGAGGGCTTGATTATCAGTGGTGAACCCTCCCAGCGGTTTCGCCAATTTAATCCACCAGACCGCTTCTCAGAGCTGCAATACTGTATTGGGCGATTCCGCTTATATACGCAGCACTGAAGGATGGAATCTCAGAAATGGTTTTCAAGAAAACTATGGACATAAGCTTATAGGACAGTAGTATTACATTTAAATATTGGTATCGAGCAATGCTCTTCCGCAAACAATGAAGACTAGGTCTATTATTTTATACATAATATATCCTATTATATGTAATTTAATAATATGAACATGCAATATCCAGGGTTAAGTTTCTTGCTCCATTTTTATTTTTCTACCATCAATATTTCGCTGTAAAATACCGAAGGTGTTAATCATGAAGTCCTTAAAACTAGTGGGAAATGGAACTGCCATTTAAATTTAAATACAGATTACATGAAGAAGAAAATTCCGCCATCTTTAAGTATCAAATATCTAGTTAAGAATAATTTTTCTGAAAAGGCGTATATACAAGGTGCGTTCATTAATTTCCAGGAATGCTCTGTATCTTTGAAAAAATAAAACAAATAAAAAAACTAATTTAATATTTTTCAAAATATGCCCCTCCTGCCTCAATACACCCGTTCCATCTTTTTTTCCAATTGTCGAAGCAGGAGATAAAATCACTTTTTGAGAGGTTCCTCAAGGTTGCCTTCGATTCAGCTTGTATCATATCAACGTTGTCAAATTTCCGTCCTTTCAAGTTCATTTTCAATTTAGGATAGTGGAAAAAGTCATTGGGGGCTAAGTCGGGGGAATAGGGTGGATGAGGGATCTGTATGGTTGAATGCTTGGCCAAGAACTGCAAAACAACATGGGCTGTGTGCGGCCGCGCATTACCGACGTGAAGTATCCAGTCATTGTTTTGCCATCTTTCAGGTCTTTTAAGGCGCACTGCCTCCCTTAAGCACCTCATTATCCCCATATAAACAGATAGTCCAGTCTCTGAAGATAATTCTTCTGTTAGATTTAATTAACTCCTTTATTTTGAGCTTGTTTTCCTCGCAACGAAATGATCTTGGACGCCCAGTATGCTGATCATCGTTTACCTTTTCCCGACCTTTTTGGAAGCGTGAAAATCATTCAAAAGTTCTTAAAGAGATAAAGCTGCATCGCCAAAAGCTTCTTTAATCAATTCATACGTCTCAGTAGCACTTTTTTTCAATTTAAAACTAAACTTAATGCAGATTCTCTGCTCTTCGAAAATGGCCATTTTAAAATTAGAAATGCGAACCTTACAAGGAAGTTGTTTTGTTCTATTTTTAGATCGGCGCGTGCGCCACGAGACTCGTGCTTTCAGTCAGGTGTGGTCGAATGTCCAATATTCAACTCTGTAAAAAAATATTTTCTCTAGCTTTTTTATTTATTTTATTTTTTAACCAGTCCTGGAAATTAATGAACGCACCTTGTATAAATGGAAATTTTGCCGGGAGGATATTGATCTAAAGAGACAAAGGTCACTTCTCCCGTCAAAATAGACGCTAAAACTAGATGCCATATATTGACCGTCGCCGCAAACTAGCGGCCTCGGGTCGGTGACAAAGCCACAACACCAACTTGGGCTATTAGCCCGAAACCATGGTCTCTAGGTGGACGCTTTTCAGTTTGCCAAAGCTGGTGTTGTGGCTTTGTTACCGACCCGAGGCCGCTAGTTTGCGGCGACGGTCAATAGATGGCGTCTAGTTTTGGCGTCTATTTTGACGGGAGAGGCGATCTTTGTCTCTTTAGAAGGCGTATATAGTTAGCTGGATGTTATACTTCTAGGTACTCCTGTTGAGAGGCATGTTAACCTGAAAGCTGGAGATATAAAAATGGTGCAAAGAAACTTAACCCTGGATTGTATGTTAGTTTTATTAATTTATAAGTCAGAGGATGAATGTTTATAATTATATCTATTCACCTCTGCAAACTTATAATCTTATTACGATGCACTAGCGCGCCATCTGTTCCGCCAAAAATGCAATATAACAGCGGTATGGTAGATTAAACTGGCGAAACCGCTGGGAGGGTTCACCACTGATGAGCCAGGCCCTCCCTTTAATTTTTCCATTGCAGTTAGGGCAGTAGAAAGTGTTTTATTTCAAAAAGAATATTACGCGTCTATAATAGTTTCGTAATTTTATAATCTTATGTCCATATAGCAAATTTCTAAGCTGCTTTCCTTAGTAAATTAAGGGTATGTAAATTCTAAACTATTATAGACGCATATGATTCTTTTAAAAAATTAAAGTTTATCTAATTTTTTTTTTTTTAAGAATCATAAACGTCTATAATAGTTTCAAATTTTCATAACAGATGTCGCGCTAATACATCATAAAATAAAGGGTATGTAAAAAAAGGTATTCCAATACAAGAGTAGAGCGGTCTTGAGGTTAATTTGGCGAAACCGCTGAGAGGGTTTACTATTGATGAGCCAAGCCCTCTCTCTCTCTCTCATCTAATAATTTCTATAATCACAATTTATCAATCAGGAGAATTATAATACGCTTCTTTATTCGTTTAAAATGGAAAACTTTCAAGCGTCAACTTATCATCAGGACATTTGTTTCGCAAATACTATTTTATACTGTTACTTAGTGTTCTCCATCATCGGCCGGCCGCCGGACCTACAGTCCTGGATCTTTCCAGTTGGTCTCGAGGACCACGCCATCACCATCTCCTCAGCGGCGAAGTACGCGATCTACGTATTCTTCGTAGATCGCGAAATGCGTGGTGTCGCTGGAGACCCACTGGCGATTCTCCACCAAACTCTGCAGCGCTGGCAGAGGCGCCATATTCATTGTACATAGTTTCATAGTAAGAAACATATTGCTTAAAAACGAATAAAAAATTTGATTGATTGATTATAATTATTTTATTTCCAAAGCGCTATATCCCGCAAGGGATACTTACGCTAAACAATGAGAAAAGTTTATTTACATAAGTTATTTACATTATTCAACACGTGAAAACACTAGAGATCCAGACTTTGTAGAAAGTTTAGAATGTATTTACAAAATTGAATACAAAATTTAATTGATGACAATTGAAATTGTAAAGAAATATTCAAATAATAAATTGGCTAGTTCAATTATATGGACGATATTATTGACTTTGATTAAAGAAACTGATTCTAAGAAGATTAATCAAACATTATCGATTTACAAGAGAGAGAACAAAATAAAACTTATAGTAAACAAAGCGAAACTTAACTTCTTATGTTGCATATCAGTTGCACGATAAGGAGATGCCTTTTTCTTAATTTATGCACCTTATCCCAGTACAATATCACATTTGTGCTATTTTTTCACATTGTGTAGCATTCTCACGCAATTCTGGCCTTAACTACCCGTTTCATGATTTTTCAGGATGCCTTAATGACCAATTTTTTGGTCGTTGAGGTACAGCTTGCACCGCGCTGATGAGGGCCAACAGCCCGAAACGCGTCCGTGGTTAGCTTTTCTTGATTAATCAAGAATGGGTATTTGGCCAATTCTGGAATAATTAAAAATCAACGTGGATAGTTGATATTTATTCCGATAGATGGCGCAAGCCATTAGCAACTTTCAGTTGCACGATAAGGAGATGCCTTTTTCTTAATTTATCTTCTTATGGTTAGCGCGTCTATTTACTTGTGATATGACATATATACTCTACGGGAACAATTAATTAATTAAACTTAATATACAACAGAGAGAGAGAGAGTCAATTAACATATTTTTATTGACATTTTGTCAATACAGGAAAGTACACAGTCCACACTAATTATGAGAAATTAACAATAATTAAAATGATGATAAAAACGAAAAAATAGATATAAAGAATAAGCTATGGATAATGACATTGTACATGCGGCCTCAGCCACCGCTTCAGAGTTTGGTGGAAGATCGACAGCGGGTCCACAGCAATACCACAAGAGAGAGAGAGAGAGAGAGAGATTTAGATTGAAACAACTCTTATTACATTGTTCATAAAATATTATGGTGACAGATGAAAACTAAAGAAAATAATAATAACAACAAGGATGAATAAACATAATGAAATCTAAACAGGCTTCATTGGTTTAGATCAAGGGCTACAAGACATCCTGAATTCGGCCCTTGGTTATAAATGGGTCTTTGTTCCCAACATGTTCAATTGCCATGTTGAGGAAATCTCGCAGAATTATCTTGTTTTCTGTCGAGAGAGAGATACATTTCCATCTCTGAGTTATTTGGGGTTCCTAATAGGAATGTAAAGGGTTAGTTGTCGAAGGTCGAGAGAATAAAAACATTGATTGGCCATTGAAAAATTACGGGAGAACGCCCTTGCAACCTCAGATACATTTTTAACGCCTTGCTAAATGCTTCAATTTTTATTTTTTCATGACGAGGACAAAAGATTTTTGTCGAAACGTCGAGAGAATAAAAAACCATTTACTGGCCGAAATACCTTTTAAATCTAAGAACTAATGGAGTATAGTTACATTTTTTTCTGCCATTTTTTTTAGCATTAAGCAAAAAATGGCTTTCAACAATGGTTGTTAATGGTCTGGTAAATGGATGGTTTAGACTAAAACTCTTAATCAATCAATAAATGATTTTCAACAATGGTTGAACAATGGATAGGTTAGACTAAATATTTCAACTAATAAATGACTTTCAACAATGGTTGTTAATGGTATGGTGAATGGATGGATTAGACTAAATATTTCAACTAATAAATGACTTTCAACAATGGTTGAACAATGGATAGGTTAGACTAAATATTTCAACTAATAAACGACTTTCAACAATGGTTGAACAATGGATAGGTTAGACAAAATATATTAAACAATAAATGACTTTCAACAATGGTTGCAATGATATGGTGAATGGATGGGTTGGACTGAATATTTCAACTAATAAATGACTTTCAACAATGGTTGCAATGGTACGGTATGGATGGATTAGATTAAATATCTTATTGAATAAATGACTTTCAACAATGGTTGCAATGGTATGGTGAATGGATGGATTAGATTAAATATCTTATTGAATAAATGACTTTCAACAATGGTTGCAATGGTATGGTGAATGGATGGATTAGATCAAATATCTTATTGAATAAATGACTTTCAACAATGGTTGCAATGGTATGGTGAATGGATGGATTAGATTAAATATCTTATTGAATAAATGGCTTTCAACAATGGTTGCAATGGTATGGTGAATGGATGGATTAGATTAAATATCTTATTGAATAAATGACTTTCAACAATGGTTGCAATGGTATGGTGAATGGATGGATTAGATTAAATATCTTATTGAATAAATGACTTTCAACAATGGTTGCAATGGTATGGTGAATGGATGGATTAGATCAAATATCTTATTGAATAAATGACTTTCAACAATGGTTGCAATGGTATGGTGAATGGATGGATTAGATTAAATATCTTATTGAATAAATGACTTTCAACAATGGTTGAACAATGGATAGGTTAGACTAAATATTTCAACTAATAAACGACTTTCAACAATGGTTGAACAATGGATAGGTTAGACAAAATATATTAAACAATAAATGACTTTCAACAATGGTTGCAATGATATGGTGAATGGATGGGTTGGACTGAATATTTCAACTAATAAATGACTTTCAACAATGGTTGCAATGGTACGGTATGGATGGATTAGATTAAATATCTTATTGAATAAATGACTTTCAACAATGGTTGCAATGGTATGGTGAATGGATGGATTAGATTAAATATCTTATTGAATAAATGACTTTCAACAATGGTTGCAATGGTATGGTGAATGGATGGATTAGATTAAATATCTTATTGAATAAATGACTTTCAACAATGGTTGCAATGGTATGGTGAATGGATGGATTAGATTAAATATCTTATTGAATAAATGACTTTCAACAATGGTTGCAATGGTATGGTGAATGGATGGATTAGATCAAATATCTTATTGAATAAATGACTTTCAACAATGGTTGCAATGGTATGGTGAATGGATGGATTAGATTAAATATCTTAGTGAATAAATGACTTTCAACAATGGTTGCAATGGTATGGTGAATGGATGGATTAGATTAAATATCTTATTGAATAAATGACTTTCAACAATGGTTGCAATGGTATGGTGAATGGATGGATTAGATTAAATATCTTATTGAATAAATGACTTTCAACAATGGTAGCAATGGTATGGTGAATGGATGGATTAGATCAAATATCTTATTGAATAAATGACTTTCAACAATGGTTGCAATGGTATGGTGAATGGATGGATTAGATTAAATATCTTATTGAATAAATGACTTTCAACAATGGTTGCAATGGTATGGTGAATGGATGGATTAGATTAAATATCTTATTGAATAAATGACTTTCAACAATGGTTGCAATGGTATGGTGAATGGATGGATTAGATTAAATATCTTATTGAATAAATGACTTTCAACAATGGTTGCAATGGTATGGTGAATGGATGGATTAGATTAAATATCTTATTGAATAAATGACTTTCAACAATGGTTGCAATGGTATGGTGAATGGATGGATTAGATTAAATATCTTATTGAATAAATGACTTTCAACAATGGTTGCAATGGTATGGTGAATGGATGGATTAGATTAAATATCTTATTGAATAAATGACTTTCAACAATGGTTGCAATGGTATGGTGAATGGATGGATTAGATTAAATATCTTATTGAATAAATGACTTTCAACAATGGTTGCAATGGTATGGTGAATGGATGGATTAGATCAAATATCTTATTGAATAAATGACTTTCAACAATGGTTGCAATGGTATGGTGAATGGATGGATTAGATCAAATATCTTATTGAATAAATGACTTTCAACAATGGTTGCAATGGTATGGTGAATGGATGGATTAGATTAAATATCTTATTGAATAAATGGCTTTCAACAATGGTTGCAATGGTATGGTGAATGGATGGATTAGATTAAATATCTTATTGAATAAATGACTTTCAACAATGGTTGCAATGGTATGGTGAATGGATGGATTAGATTAAATATCTTATTGAATAAATGACTTTCAACAATGGTTGCAATGGTATGGTGAATGGATGGATTAGATTAAATATCTTATTGAATAAATGACTTTCAACAATGGTTGCAATGGTATGGTGAATGGATGGATTAGATTAAATATCTTATTGAATAAATGACTTTCAACAATGGTTGCAATGGTATGGTGAATGGATGGATTAGATTAAATATCTTATTGAATAAATGACTTTCAACAATGGTTGCAATGGTATGGTGAATGGATGGATTAGATTAAATATCTTATTGAATAAATGACTTTCAACAATGGTTGCAATGGTATGGTGAATGGATGGATTAGATTAAATATCTTATTGAATAAATGACTTTCAACAATGGTTGGTAATGGTATGGTGAATAAAAATATAAGGTTAAAATGTTATTTTCTTCTTCTTTTTTTTTGTAAAACTTTTTCTTTCAAAGATGACTATTGAAAACATATTTTTAATTGATATGAGAGCGACTATTATAAAACAGACTTTAGTTGAAACATTTTATGAAAGCACTAAAACTTGAAAGCCAATTTACCATAGAAGATCACTAGTTAGTTCCAAAATGAAGCACAGAGAGTTTATCAGAAGGTTGTCCTATTGGAAAAGAGAATTGCGAGTCGAACATTTTGTCTCACGGGCTTCAAAACCATTAGTGTATCTAAATTTAGTATTCCGCTAAGTGCATCCGTCAGGAAATCCTGTCTGACAGCGTGCTTCCAGAAGGCGATGGAGTTGCTGAGAAGATTGGTGCATGCGGTTGACTGGCGCTTGGCCTCGAGGTCATTCTTCGGCGTGCGATGCTCGGCCGTGGTGTTTTTGGGCTGCGCCATCGTCGTGACTGTGCACCACTTCTTTGGAGCATCTTTTACATGCATATCCAGCGATTTAGAGGGTCCTTTCCTGGACAACTATTGTATATCGCATCTGCAAGTTGCGAAGAATGAGCCCATAGGATATTATGGCCGAGTGCATCTCCTTCTGCTAGGACAGGCCGCTCTGTTCTTCATTCCCTGCTTGCTCTGGAATCGCTGGGGAGGTGGCAATGTCCTGGATATGGCCGCGAAGCCCTTCAAGTATCAACTCTTCTCGGATGAACGTCGGATCGAGACTATTGCCAAACTGGCCAAGTTCGTTGCCCATGGATTTGGTGACAGAGGACGCTTGGGTCGTCGGCTCGTGGTATGTGAAATCCTTGTTCTGGTCTCTATCATTCTCAATATCTTATGGACCGGATCCTACCTCGGCCGTGAGTTTATCGAATACGGCAACTCTTTCATTCGATTTGAGAACTACAACGATGAAATCATCCCTGAAGGTTTATTCCCATCCTTGGCCAAATGCGACTTCCATCGGTACGGCACCCATGGATCAATATTACGTATAAATGCATTATGTACACTTCCTCTAAATGCAATCCTGAAATACATCTACGTCTTCCTCTGGTGGTGGTTTCTCTTCCTGGTCATCGACGGTGCCATCATCCTACTGGTACGTCTGATTCTCTACCCCATCCCCTGGCTGAGAAATACCTGGATCTTCAGGATCTATATCAAATGCGATGTACAGACACAAGCCACCTTGCGATCTTACCCTGGACTCGGTTTTGGAGATTGGGTCTTTCTCCATCAGCTTAGCTTGCGACTGGAAAGAGCAGATTTCGAACATCTTCTTCCAATGATTGCTGATGAAATGAATCACGAATCAAAAAGCAAGGAGGACTCCAGATAAAGAGGTGATCCATGCATCATGTCATTCTTCGAACAAAATAATGGTTTTCTGATCTTTCGAACACGCACATTATAGGATATCCAATTTATTCTGCATTAGCTTCTACTATTTCTAAAAAAAATTCTCACTATGCTACACATATATATTAAAATGATATTAAAATGCATACTCTTTTATCGTTCCTTCACAATCACCTGACATTTCTTCAACAAATTTTCTATTTAATAATTATATGTATCATTTAATATATATGTATATAAAGCATTTGATTGTAAAACGACATTTGAAATACTATCCCACATGTGTTTATTTTCAACGAAAATTCAAAATTTATTTCAAGGAGAAATAACGATTATTTCTAACCTTTTGGATGATGTATGAAAGGGTGAATTGTGAAGAGTAATGATAAACGGAAAAATAAGCCTAGTGGACATGGCATCTGCCCGGTAAGCGGAACACTGTGGGTTCGGTTACCATCCCTGGATACTTTTATTTTTCCGTTTATCATTACTCTTCACAATTCACCCTTTCATACCTCATCCAAAAGGTTAGAAATAATCGTTATTTCTCCATGAAATAAATTTTGAATTTTCGTTGAAAAGAAACACATGCGGGATAGTATTTAAAATGTCGTTTTATATAAAACATTTGAAACTTTTTATTTGGCAGATGAATATCTGTTGATCTTAAATACACGAACAAAAGTATTTATTAAGACATTATTATTCACGGATTTACCACGGAGAATGCAAATGAATAAAAAGTAAAACCTAATCACATTTTAATATGGTAATAATGAAATTTATATTTCTTGAAAATAAAGATACTTCGGCCAGTAAATCTTTTTATTATCTCGACATTTCGACAATTCGACGAATCCCTCGTTAACATTTTGTTTAATATGTGAATAACCTTCACATATTATTCATTGTTTCAATTATCATAAACTACGTTGCTCATGTTGAGCGGTACCTAATAAAGTGATTTTGGAACCCACAAGGATAATAATAATAAAAAGTCGGTGGACGAGTGGGTAACACCCTCGATTCCCGACAGTCATGAACCGGGATTGAATCCCGCGTTAACATTTTGTTTAATATGTGAATAACCTTCACATATTTTTCACATTGTTACAGATATCATAAACTACGTTGCTCATGTTGAGCAGGACCTAATAAAGTGATTTTGGAACCATACAAGGTTGGCACGCAAATATGATTTTTCTTTATAATGCCTTGCTTCAAAAAAATATGAGATTAAATTTGATAACTATATTAAATTTAATATGGGTTTGTACAACTGAACTCATTCTGGGAAGAATGGCGACATTTATAACCTACTAGCGGATGTACCCGGCTTTGCCCGAGGTTTTACCCGAGTAAAGGTTTGTCTAACGAACATTTGTTAAAACAATTCTCTATAACCTTATAAAAAGAAAGATATATTTTGATAATTTGAAACTCGTAAATTTGAATCTCTCGATAAAGTGAACATTTTTTCCCGGTCCCTGTGTGCCGTGTCATCCTGAATTTTGTCTTTCATAATTTTCTACATTACAAAATCATCGTTTTATCTAGTGAACATATTTTCCCGGTCCCTTGAAAAATACTCGATAAGTTGAATAAAATCATGGTCGTGAATCTCTCGATAAAGTGATTATATTTTCCCGGTCCCTGTGTGCCGTGTCATCCTGAATTTTGTCTTTCCTAATTTTCTACATTACAATATCATCGTTTTATCTAGTGAACATATTTTCCCGGTCCCTTGATAAATACTCGATAAGTTGAATAAAATCATGGTCGTGAATCTCTCGATAAAGTGATTATATTGTAATGAAGATAAAGAGCGGGAGATTCCAGATAAATTAAACCAGTTTATTTGCTGTTACAACTATAAATGCGCTGCACGGAAGTGAGTGCCAGCGCGCAGAAAAAGAAAAGAAAAATGATCTTAACTATGTAAAACAAAAATAGTGATATATATATATATGCAAAATTTAATTTTGCATAAAACAGAATAAAAGAAATAATGTATAACTATTATTTACAAATACCTTTTACATTGCCCCTTCCCTATAAAGGGCTGTGTCCTCACAGCTAGGAGAATCACCCCTGGGGCAAAGGGCTCACGTGTTCCTAGTCCTCCTGTCCGATGGGTCCATGGTAGGGCTTCATCCTTAGCACATGCACAATGTCCTTGGTTCGATGTCGTCTTCCTTGATCTTCAACTGGTCTCACTTCATACGTCACATCTGATAGTTTCCGGGTCACATGGTAAGGTCCAAAATAGCGTCTCATCAGTTTCTCGCACAGCCCTACACGTCGTACTGGTGTGTAAATCCACACCAGGTCGCCTGGATGGTACGCCACTCTCCTGTGTTTTGAGTCATAGTTTGTTTTATTGACGTCTTGGGCTTTCAGAATGTGGAATCGTGCAATTTGGCGTGCCTCTTCTGCTTTGGTTTCCAATTCTTGAATATATTCGTCACTATCGGTGGTTTCTGGATAGGGAAACAGCGCGTCTAGTGGGGTTTCTGCCTCTCTCCCGTGAACTAAAAAGAACGGCGTGAATCCAGTTGCCTCTTGTTTCGCAGTATTGTATGCGAACGTGACAAAGGGTAGAATCTCGTCCCAATTCTTTTGATCAAGGTCTACGTACATCGACAGCATATCGGCCATGGTTCTATTCAGCCTCTCCGTAAGACCATTCGTCTGAGGATGATATGCCGTAGTGGACCGTTTGATGATCCCACAGCAGTTGGCCAACTCTTGGATCAACTTTGACTGGAAGTTGCGGCCTCGATCCGTCACGATTTCCCGAGGGGCTCCATGGATCAGTATCACCTCCTCCAGAAGAAAATTTGCCACCCCTTGGGCATCCCCAGTCGCTAAGCTTTTTGTAATTGCGTATTTAGATAAATAGTCAGTACATACTATAATCCATCTCTTCTTGTTTCTTGATAATGGAAATCGTCCAAGTAAATCTATACCTATCTTTTGGAATGGTCGGCTTGGGGGTGGTATAGGAACCAGGTGTCCAGGTGGCAATTGTGGGCTGTTCTTTCTGCGTTGGCATTCTTGGCAGTGGCTGACATATTTTTTCACACTTCGGTAGAGTCCCGGCCAAAAGTACCTCCGTATCACCCTATCATATGTTTTGGCGAAACCCAGATGGCCTGCCATGGGAGCGTCGTGTAGCTCTCTCAATATGTCAGATCTGAGCCGTCTTGGCACGACGAGTAATAGAGATGGGCCGTTTGGGTCAAAGTTCTTCTTATAAAGAATCCCATTCACAATTTTGAAACGGTTGTCCTTGGAAGTACTGTCTGACAACCCATCAAGAATTTTCAGAATATAGGGATCTTGTTTCTGTTCATCTTTGATGTTCATAATGGTTGACAAAAATGGAAAATCATCATACATTTCGTCAACTTTGTCTTTTATGGGATTTCTGGATAGACAATCAGCGTCCCGATGTTTCATTCCAGTTTTGTAGGCGATTGATATGTCGTACTCTTGCAGCCGAAGAGCCCATCTAGCCAGTCTACCCGAAGGGTCTTTCAAGTTCGCCAACCAACATAATGAATGGTGATCGGTTACCACCTTGAACGGACGTCCAAATAGATAAGGCCTGAATTTGCCGATCGCCCATACGACTGCAAGACATTCTCTCTCGGTAGTGGAATAATTCCGCTCGGCCTTTATTAGAGTACGAGATGCGTAAGCGATAACCCTCTCTCTCCCTACATGAATCTGTACCAGAATAGCCCCTATTCCAAATCCACTAGGGTCGCAATGTACCTCTGTTGGTGCGCTCTCGTCGAAATGCCCTAGGACGGGTTTTGAGGAGAGGGCTCGCTTTAGGCTTTCAAATGAATTTTCTTGTTTCTCTTCCCACTTAAATGTGGATGATTTGCATAAAAGCTCGTTGAGTGGTCTTGAAATGTCGGCATAGCCTTTAATGAATCTTCGATAGTATGACGATAACCCTAGAAAACTTCTCAGCTGTTGTAAGTTCGCCGGAGTTGGAAATTCAGCGATGGCCTTTATTTTTTCATAATCAGGTCTAACTCCATCTTGGTCTATTTGATGTCCGAGAATTTTTATTTGGTCAGCTCCGAAACAACATTTTCTTAAATTGAGTCGCAACCCAGCCTTTCTGAAGCAATTCAGAACAGCGCCTAAACGCGAGAGATGTTCAGAAAAGGTGGCCGAGTAGACAACGACGTCGTCTAGGTAACAAAGGCATGTTGTCCATCTGAGCCCCCGCAACAAGCTGTCCATCATTCTCTCGAATGTTCTTGGGGCATTACAAAGCCCAAAAGGCATCACTTTAAATTCAAAAAGTCCGTCTGGTGTGATGAATGCCGTCTTTTCTCGGTCTTCTTCGTCTATTTCAATCTGCCAGTAACCTGTTTTAAGGTCCATCGTCGAGTACATTCGTGCTTCTCTCAAACAGTCCAGAGCATCGTCTATTCGGGGAAGAGGGTAGACGTCCTTTTTAGTAATCTTGTTCAGTCCTCTGTAATCTACACAAAATCTCCAAGAACCATCTTTTTACTTCACCAAGACGACAGGTGATGCCCACGGACTCTCCGATGGCTGAATGACGTCTGCCTCTATCATCTTATCAACTTCATTCTGAATTATCCTACGTTCGGCTGGGGACACTCTGTAGGGCATACGCCTTATCGGTGCACTATCGCCTGTGATGATGCAATGCTTTATTGAGTCTTGAGATTTTCTACTGGTGATAACTGGGCCAAATATTTCAGCATAATGATTGACTAGTTTTAGCAGCTCCTGTTTTTCCTCTGGCGCACGTTCTGGAGCAATACACGGCTCGATATTTATCTCGACGCTAGATTGATCACACGGCGGAGTGTTTTCGGCGGGATGTTGGGAATCGTCGATTGAGCAAATACCACACTCATCAATCTCCGAAAAATAGGCAACACACATTCCAGAGGGAATCAGACTTGTCTGAGTGCTGAAATTGGTTATCCATAGTTCCGCCTTACCGTGTAGCACTGTAATAAGTGACGCTGGGATTGATATTTCTTTGTCCAAGAGCAGTTTCCTGGAGCCTTCAGCTATCATATTCTTTCTCCCTGCAACTTCGGACGTAGAGACAGTTATCATTTTACTAGATTTAGGAGGCACGATGTATTCCTCTTCGACAAAAAAGCGTTTTAAAGAATCTCTAGACTCATCATCAATCGTCTCTGAAAAGGCAATTTCAGATCGGCCACAGTCAATTATTGCTCTTGACGCTTCCAGCAAATTCCAGCCCAGGATAACATCGTGGCTGCAACCCGAAAGTACTAGAAACTCAAACGCTTGCATGAAGTTGCTTATTTCAAGTTTTACGATGCACTTTCCAATAGGAGACACAAATCTGTTGTTCGCAACCTTCAACGTCATTCGTGGACCTTCAAACATCACGATGTTCAACTTTCGACGAAATGCATCCGATATTACAGAGTACGAAGCGCCTGTATCAACTAGTGCTCTCACTTTGTTGCCATTAATAACTACCATTAAATAATTAGAATCTAGGTCGGCTTTTGTCGATGGAGGGTTTACGTCACTGGCGACCTCACCTCCCTTGAGGGTCGCGCGACTTAGTTTTCCCGGTTAATTGGCCTAGGAGAGCGGCTTGAACGTCTGCTGGGCGACTGGGACTGTCTTCTTTCTATTCCAAACCTTCCACGTCCTGGGTATGGGGATGAACTTCTTGGGGGAGTACGTCGATTCGTGACACCGAAGTTGTCGTCGTTCGTCTCAGAATTCGAAGAGTATTGTGGGCGGTAAAAAAAATTTGGGTTGTAGTAGGTTCGTCCTCGTTTGTTGCACTCTATAGACTCATTTGCCCTTGCTTCCTGATATTGCCGACGACGTTCTCTGCAATATCGTACCACGTGTCCAGGCCTATTGCAGTGAAAGCATATAGGAATATTATCAGGAGTCCGAAATTCATCCGTTTTCCTCGAGGTGTATGGCTTGGATTCTCTTCTGGCATCTTGAACTTCGTGCCAGGGTTTATAGCCTCTTGTTGGGTAATTTGGGCGCTTGAGTATTGGCGCCAATGTATTCTCCGCTCTCTGGTAAACCTCATTTTCCAGTTGTTCAGAGCACGTGAGAGGGCTTTTGCATGAAAGGGCCTTGCCAACTTCCTCTTTTATAATTTTCCGGATAAGGCTTTCAAAATCTAGGTCACTGTCTCCCGAGATTGAAGCCACATTGGCAAGTCTTTCAAAATAAGCAACTCCAATTCCAATTTCTTACCAACTCCAATTTCTTACGGTCTTCTATTCTTCGGCACTGTCTGCTGAATTCGTCTACCGTTGCCATCTCAACGGGAAGGAGTGCTTGGAAGATGTCCTCCGCAACACCTTTCATCAGATGAGCCAATTTTTCGACCTCTCCCATTGCTGGATTGACTTGTCGACATAGGTTAAGGATGTCTTGGATGTAAGACTCAGACGGTTCACCAATCCTTTGTGCTCGTATTTTTAGCTTTGATTCAGCCTTTCGCACAAAATGCTCTTGATCACCAAATATCTTTAGGAATTCCTCCTTAAACCTTGGCCAAGAATTTAGGCTTTCTTCTACGTTTTCAAACCAACATTTGGCCGTCCCTTCTAAATAGAAGATGACATTAGCCAGGCAAAGAGATTCGTCCCAACCATTGTGCCTGGAAACGCGATCATAGTCCCTTAACCATTGATAAGGACACTCCGAGTCCTTGCCTCCAAACGCAGACGGATTTCTTGGTTGCTGAAGACAGGTAAAGGATGTCCTAGTCGACTGAGACCCCTCCATTTCGCTTTTCACTGACATTTCAGTTTCCTGATCCAAATCGGTTGGCGATAAGCCTCGAAGTCTCCGGCTTATTCTCCTTGATACGTCCACCTTTGAGAGGTAAATGGGATATTACAGCGTCTCCACCAGATTGTAATGAAGATAAAGAGCGGGAGATTCCAGATAAATTAAACCAGTTTATTTGCTGTTACAACTATAAATGCGCTGCACGGAAGTGAGTGCCAGCGCGCAGAAAAAGAAAAGAAAAATGATCTTAACTATGTAAAACAAAAATAGTGATATATATATATATGCAAAATTTAATTTTGCATAAAACAGAATAAAAGAAATAATGTATAACTATTATTTACAAATGCCTTTTACATTATTTTCCCGGTCCCTGTGTGCCGTGTCATCCTGAATTTTGTCTTTCCTAATTTTCTACATTACAATATCATCGTTTTATCTAGTGAACATATTTTCCCGGTCCCTTGAAAAATACTCGATAAGTTGAATAAAAAAACGACACGGGATATCATTTAATGTTGTCTAAAGGGGGTTAAGAGAGCAGTCTCTTTCAAATGAGAAATGCTTTAATTAAGCAGATGTTTAAAGTATAATATATGAGAGAGGCAATCTTACAGGTTGTCGACGCTGTAAAATCCCCAGAGAGAGTGTTTTTGTAGCATCATGCTGTGACTCACACGATGACCCAAGGTCATCAGGAGCAGCAAACTTAAGCCTATCTCCGTCTCAATGGCGGCGCTGCTTGCGAGTTAAAGCTACAGATCTGCAAATAACTCTAAGGATATTAAAGATATTCAAGATATTATTTTTCGTAAACCTTTCCGGGGATATGCCTAATAATATCCCAAAATTTCACGGCGATTGGATGTACGGTTTTTGAATCTATAGAGTACACACAGACCACAGACAAACAGACAGACAGACAGACAGACATTCATTTTATATATATAGATTAGAACATTGGCCCATCTCGAGCAGACGATAGGTAAATTCTCGGATATATAAACTGAAGCAGACGCTATTTAACTCACGAATACTGGAAGGAACCATTAGTTGAGATCAGTAATTAGGGGAACAAAAGGTTGTATTTTTTTTTAATAATGAAAATAAAATAATATAAAAAGGTTATATAATAATAATAATCTTCATATAATCTAAGAAAACTTTTAAATAATAATATATAATTTGACCATAGTCCTTGCTCACGTGATTCGAATTTATTTAGTAGAGCGAATGTATAGACAAAATTTTATTTTTAAAAAAATGGGTATTTTTATCAAACTTTGGATTGCTTTTAAAATTTTGTTTAAAAATAAGTTAAACAGATTCAGAACCGAATGTTTCAATTAAAGAAGTGCATGGTTATGTAGCTTATATAGCATAACAAAGATTTTCTATTAGAATCTGCCAAATTGTCCTTGAAGATCTCTGAAATAGAGATTTTGATCCAACTTGTCCTCATTGAGTGGAGGATCGACAAATAGTATATCACTTTATCGTCCCCCCCGAAGTTGATCCACTTTGCCGTAGTGGGGGGGCCCGAGTCCGACTTCCAAGTCGTTCCGCCAAGAGATCAACACCATAGAGGTCCGTACGTCTCTTGACCTCACGGACAATACAGCAGCTACATTATCTGGCTGAAGGCCTTGCCTCTCAGACTTTAATGACCGATATGTCCTCACTTCTTTTTTCTAGATTTGGTTCATTTTGTCTCCTCTCTAATTGTAAAGATGTTGCTGTATCACCTCATAAGCATAAATAAATAACTTTATCGTCTTCTGTCTACCTTTGCTGCTACACAGGCTACAAACACTACTTGGAGTACAAGACTTCAGCCCTACTTCCTGACCCAGCCTGGAACTACCTGGTTCACAGCAGCAATCTACCCTCCCCATGACTAGAATTCTAGACTGTGGCTGTACAGCCCGGGTAGTTGGAGGTTTACGCTCCAGGAGCCTGGGTTACCTCAATTTCTTTCTATGCCAACTTTAACAATAGAAATACAAACCCATAGATTGAATTTTAACCAAATCGACCGTGCATCATCAGAAATCAAGTGAATATCGAACAAATCAGAATCCTTTTTGTGAGAAATCCCAAAAATGACAATCAGAGAGGTATGCAGACAGATATATTGTACGGTTTGGTGCAATCAATAATTAGGAAAATGTGATTAGAGTAGCAGCTCGGTTTGTCCCTAAATTGTTAACAACCGAGCAATGAGAAGCTAGACTTTCAATTTGTAAAAACCTCTTTTGAAAAGTTACCATAAATAATCCCGACCTGCTGAAACCAATATTCATGTGGGATGAAACATGAGTTGACACGGAGAATAACAACAAGTGGCTTGAACGAGGCCAAACAAGTCTGAAAAAATAAAATCAAGAAAATAAAAACTTTGTTGAATGTTTTTTTTTTTTTTTCGATTTTAGAAGTAAGGCTTGTTCCCTTTAAAATTCTTGAAGATGGTTCGACAACAACTCATAATACGTGTGTTTGGCTAAGTTTTCATTGTTTACAAGAAGCGATTAGACTCAAAAGAATTGAAATTTATGAAAGAAAAATGGATTCTGTTTCACGTTAAAGCTCGACTTCACAAGGCCTTTTAGGTTTAGCAATATTTGGCGATGAACCCCCCGAAACTTCCTCATTCTCCCTATTCTCCTGAGCTATCTCCCCATGTCTTTCTTTCTTCTCTATTTCCTAAGAAAAAATATTTCTTAAAGGATAAGAATTTTGATTAAATGCAATCATTAAAAAATCGAAGAAAAATTTAAGAGGCCTTCAATAAAAAATAATTTATGCTTTAAACAGCTAAACAAAAAAGATAACAATACGATTGTGTAGATTGTCCATGAGTCCATTTGTTCGTGAATGCATATATATGCAAATTTTTTCAGGAATATGTTGATACTAAAAATCAAGGACGCTTCTCCCATCAAATTTATGGTCCTGCCACTCTTCCAGCTAATTATTTCTTCAGCAAATTATGAACATTTCATTTGATCCCTTTTTGATCTCATTGAATTGAAGTCTACCTTGTACTGACGAAATCCCGAAACCATGGTCTCCATGTCGCTGCTTCTCAATTTGCCAAAGCTGGTGTTGTGACTGTCACCGACCCGAGTTCGCTAGTTTGCAGAGACGGTCAATAGATGCCGCTTAGTTTTAGAGTCTGTTTTGACGAGAGAAGCGACATATATACATATAATACATAACCTATCTCTAAAGGACAACATCTAGTAGCAGAGCTAAAGTGTCCTTTAGAGAGATGTCTTCTTACCAGAGAGCTTCTAATTGGTAAAAATGTTAATTTTAGGAAGAGTACTTTATATAGAGGTTTCTACTATCGGGAGTGATAGTACTCTTATAGGACACTCCCGTCCTCCATTTGTGGAATTTTCACTCTGCGAGAAAAAGTATTTTCAGAGATGGGTTTCTGCTATCGGGAGTGTCCTCTATTTGTGGAATTTTTACTGTGTATTTTCAGGGATGACTTCTCCAACAAAGTTGATTGAGAAGTTGTGGGGGGAGGGGACTATTTTTTACTTTAAAATAATATCGACACAAAATCTCCACTGATTGTATCTATACAAGGATTAAGGCCTGTGCTGCGGCGAGGGAGAAGATGACAACGGAAGCAGGATGTCCTGTGTCGGTGTCGTACCAAGACGATGGAGCTGCTGAGAAGTGCGGTTCGGTTCACCGACTGGCGACTGGCGTCCAATGCCTTCTTCGGTGTGCGAAGCTCGGCCGCTGTGTTCGTATGCTGCGCCATTGTCCTGGCAGTGCATCATTTCTTCAGCTCACCTGTTTCCTGCATGGCTATCGATATTAATAGCAAGTTCCTTGACACCTACTGCTTGTATAACATACGGGGAGGTAAACATCCCATAGATTACTATGGCCGTGTGCATCTCCTTCTACTGGGACAAGCTGCTCTGTTCTATCTCCCTGTTCTTCTCTGGAGCCGTTGGGGAAGTGGTTATGTCCTGGATGTGATCGCCGAACCATTCACTTGTCAAATCTGCTCGGATGAACGTCGGAACGAGACTATTGCCAAACTGGCCAAGTGGGTCGCGGGTGGATTTGGTGACAGAGGACGTTTGGGTCGTCGGTTTGTGGTATGTGAAATCCTCGTTCTTCTCTCTATCCTTCTTAATATCTTCTGGACTGGATCCTACCTCGGCCCTGATTTTATCGACTACGGCATTTCCTTCGTTCGATTTGAGAACTACAAAGATGAAATCATCCCTGAAGATATATTCCCATCAATGGGAAAATGTGAACTCTACCGATTTGGAGCCAGTGGCACAACAATGCGATACAGCTACATGTGCGCTCTTCCTCTCAATGGAATCCAGAAATACATCTACGTCTTCCTCTGGTTTTGGTTCCTCTTCTTGATCATCGACGGTGCCATCATCCTACTGGTACGTCTGGCTCTCTATCCCATCTCCTGGCTGAGAAATACCTGGACCTTCAAGATTTTTATCAAATGCGATATCCCGACTCAAGCGACCTTAACATCCTATCCTGGATTCGGATTTGGAGATTGGATTTTACTCCATCAGCTAAGCTTGCGAATGGAAAAAGCGGATTTCTCAGATCTCTTACCGCTCATTGCCAAAAACTTGGATAAGATGTCCTGTTGCAAGAAAAGCACGTAAAGAGATCAACTGTCCATCACACAAAATCCAAATATTGTATTTTACTCTTCTCACCCGTTCTACTTTTTATATTGCAATATATAATAGCAATAAAAAGGAATATATTTGTTTGAATAAAAAGATTTATTTTCCAAAATTTCGGTTTGCTGAACGTCAACCTTTGTCAAAGCCTGAAAAGCAATATATGCCTTTTTATTATCAAGTATATATATAGTTACACAGAATGCAGTGTAACCTCTTAAAACCAACGCTTACTTTAATTACAGTTTTTCTATTAATTCCAATCAGCCTATTTTCTCACTTTACTTTAGCTGACTATAATTCTCGATACCGAAAACTCTGATCCTTTGGGGTGATGAATTGAAGAAGTTGGAGAACACTGTATTATTTTACATACACACATCCACTGAATATTAATCTGAATAATTTGTTACTCAACAAAATGCCACTCTTTGCTTCTCTTTTTTTCTATATAAATAAGATTAGACAAGATTATCTAGTATTTGGCATCCAACACTCCAGGAACCTGGGTTGTCTCTCTAAATAAGGTTGTATTGTTTTGATCAAAATTAATTATTTTATGTATTTTTTTTTATTACCAGTTGCAAACAAGACACGTTATATCCAATCTGGATAATTGCGCGTGAAACAATTTACACTAATTCATATTGTAGTAGAATAGGCAACAGAATTATCAAAAAGAAAATAAACAATTAAGAAAAAGAGCATTGAATAAACATATACATTAAACAAATAAGCAACATAATAAACAGATAGAAGAAATCGCAAGGTAGTTATTACCAGTATGTTAAACAATGATGGAAGTTGATTTAATGAAGTTATCTGTAATAATTAGTATCGTGGAGAGAGAAAGTTGTTCAAGTTGAGTTATTTACAATGAGTTATGTTCTAAAGTGACTTATTAATTATTTACATTGATGTAAATCAAGTTGCATAGTAGTGTAGTTCCTCAAGCTGCATAAATTGTTTTGTTGTCTTTGTCTCCCATCATTTTTCTATGCGACAATATTATGTATGGTGAGACATCGTATTTTTATAACTACTTTGTCGGCCAATGAGCAATTCCCATCATCCCTGAACTTTTATTGAGTCATCACAATACAATAAAACATTTTATCTATTTATTTATTTTATTTAAATGCAATTAGGAGATTTGTGCTCCACACAAACACGCTACACAAATCTCATTTAGATGTATACGTGAAATTTAAACTATTTTTGACTCATATATGATTCTTTTTGAAATAAAACAATTTTCGACTGCTCTTACTGCAACGATAAAATAATGGGAGGGCTTGGCTTATCAGTGGCTCTCTGTGTAATATTACATTTAACTGTTTTCCTTTTATACTGATACTGAAGTTAGACTCTTGGAAAAGTTTCTAAAAAGTCAGAGTTAACACATTATAAGAAAATAGTAAAAATAATGTAAATTTTTTAAAAGAATAATATTGCTATTTACACTATGCACGGTAAAGATATATATAATTAATATAAGAATTATATCATTTTATAGGTTTTAAAGTTTTCTACTTATAATAGATCTATGTAGTTCAATGTAAATGCCAGTTATTCTTCATAAATATTCTGGACTGAATTTTAATTACTGAGCAGAAAAATATGCAAATTTCAGGTAAAATTATCTCAATGAATAATTTAGATGGTGCAAATTGCGCTACTATATCTCGTGCATTTTGATTGAGAAATAAGTAAAGGAACTTGAACATTTGCCAATATTGACACCTTTCTGTCTGAGATGGAAAGTATTTGGCATTTTTGTTTTTGACTCAGAGAAAGTGTTTAGTAGCATATAATGCAAAGGCAGTTCCGGCAGACAGATGATTTCCCGAGAGGTATAGTGATTGTACTCAGAAGGGCAGGTTAGTATTTTATGCATTAAATATTAATAGACGCACACCTCGACACGTCCACAGTGCGCGTGCCATGGCGAAGATGATTGGAGCAAGGAAATGTAGCAGGATGAGGGGTGCTGGTGTAGCTAGAGTGATACGCGCACGCTGGAGGGCGTTGACGGCCCCACAGTCCACTTCTGTCGCCATTTTTCAGGATGTGCAGGACACATTTCATTCTTAAATATCAACCAGAATTATATTAAACAGATTGGTCGTTAGCGGCTCGCACTCACGGCGCCCATTAAGAAGACTTCCATTGTTCCAACAACACACCTCCTTTGCAATTCGTGATAGAGCCACATGAGAAGCGTAATGGCACAGAGTAGTGTTCTGGATATCGCTTGTTTTAGCAATAACAGTCACTGAGTAAGAGAAGAGAGAAAATAGAGGTAACCCGGGGTCCTGGAGCGTAAATCGCCAGAGCGTAAATCGCCAACTACCCGGGCTGTACAGCAGTCTAGAGGAGAAGTCTAGTCATGGGGGTGGGGGCAGATTGCTGAGGTGAACCAGGTAACCAGGTCTGAGTAAGAGTTTGTCGCAGTCTTGGTGATGAGTCCATCCTTTGTGGAATGCCGCACATCACAACAATGTGACATTGTGGTTTGGGGAGCTATCTCCTATGAAAGAAGATTACTTCTGTTTCGTATTGAGGGCACTATGAAGGCCCAACAATATGTGCTAGGTTGCGCTACCCTTCCTTCAGGGAGTACTAAATGCCATTTTCCTGCAGGATAACGTTCGACCTCACACGCACGCATCAATAAACATGCCCTGCATAAAACCTCGGCGTTTTCACGGCCACCAGTCTCTCCATATCTCTCACCTATAGAACACATCTTGGACGTCGTTTGCATGCGCTTGAAACAGCCGCGTTCAAAATGTGACCTGTGGCTAATGGCTGACAAAGATTGGGCAGCTATTCATCAAAGCACCATAAGTACACTCATCGAGTCAGTACCAACGCGATTCGCTGCCTGCATATCCGCCCGCGATGGTCTCACACAAAATACATTTTCCCACTAATTCTTTGTGTTTTAAATTCAGTGTCAATAGTTTATATACATATTTTTATAGGAATTTGAATATATATATGCATTATTATTCTTCCTATATCTATTGAAACTTTTAAATATTATATTAAATATACCTATTAATTGGTAAGTTTTTGCCTATTAAATGCAAAACCTTGATGCTACAATATGTTGTACATTGTAAGCATTGTAACCAGTTTAAAAGTTAATTTTACTTGTTCATACCAACTTGAACAATAGTTTTAGCCAGGTTAAGGTTACATTAATTTTCCCTTACAATTATTAATTATATTTTTTTTTAGTGGGAGCACATAGCAGATATTTTAGATAATAAAAAGACATACATTGGATGGAAAAAAAAAATTATTTGCCAACCTAGTCACTGCAAAGCAAATTGTTACTATCTCTCGACAAAGATTGGCGTTCAGCCATTCGAAATATTATCAAATAAATCCTTTTTAAATCCAAAATATTCCTATTTATCATCTTAAGATTTAATTATAGATTACACTATTTTTTTTTTAAATAAATGATAGAGAATATTTTGAGCTTTGAAAAAAAAATGGCCTCATAAATTTACAATCAATACATTTGTAATATATATATATATTTTTTTAATTTTCAATTTAAAAAAAAGAAATTTCATTACTGTGGAATTACTGAAGGGAACTTAAAGTACGTTGATCTAAAGTCAAATATATTTTTTTCATAGTTAATAAATCTCAGAACTTTAAGTTTTGTTATTGTACTTCGTAATTATCCCCGTGTTTACATCAGTGTTTTGGCAAGATGACTTCGAATGGTTCTTGTGTTGAACATCTTTATTCATATTCAAAAGCAATTTTAAATGTACAAAAACCGGTATGTGTTTTTTTTTTTTAATTCTTAAATTTAAAAAAAAATGGTCAACATATCTTTTGAAAACCTTCCCCTCTACATTCCTTTTTACATTTAAGAGAACGTGAGAAAATTGAACCACAATTTTCTGAAAAAATATTTAGATAAATACGATTAGAACATCTGAATATAATAAAATTTCATACACACTTTAAAAAAAATCTTCCGACCATTTAACAACTTTACCTCACACCCCTCATTTAGACGCCTACTGAAAAATACTATCGAATCATTGGTAAAATGTACACTTTTTTTTTACAAACCAAATGATACCACAATTTGTATTATGGATTTCTCATAATCAATAAGAATCTGAGCTCCCCCAAATCTTCCACTCACTAATGGAAAATACCTTTTTCCAAATTTGCAGATGGAAATTATGTTAGTTGAATGATGTAATGGTAGTTGTTTATTTTCCTTTCAATGTTTTTATATCGGGAACAAAGGATCAAAATTAGAAAAAAAAAAAAAAACTTGATAAAATTCAAATGACAATTTAGGTTGTTAATGTTTATGTCCTTTTGTTTACCAAAATGAACAATGCCAGAGCAGTTTAATGTAAAAATATCTATTTTGAAAAATAGATGGTTTCTTAAATTATTATTTTTTTAACCATATGCAAATATTATGCTCTGAATATAAATTTATATGAAATCATTATAGAGTATGAATTCATTAATTTTACTAATAATAATTTGACACCTGCGATAATTCAACCATTTTTTTTTGTCCTGACTTCTAGCCTATCAAATAACCATTTTTCTTAATTACAATTTTTTTTTAAATGATCCCTAGTATATATGTGATACAGTCCACAGTACTCATGGTGGGTAGTAGTTTTCGACTGTTTTTTTACTCTATATGCATCACATGTCTACACATTTAGTAAGCAGTTTGACTTTACAAGTGCGCCAGAACTCCGTTTGGTTATACTTCCACTCATTGGTGGGGTTGAATCAGGGGCCATTGGAGCAATTATTTTAAATTAAAAAAAGTGCCCAATGCAGGATTTGACCTTGTTCAAGGCTGTCGAAAACTAATTATTTATATCACTCATCCACCGACCACCAAATAACATTAATTTTGTGGGATGGTTGTTGCGTGATGTGTTGTTGTGGCTTGTGGAAAGGCCGCTGATAAAATTAAAATTAATTTATTTAAAGCCAGAAATATATAGAGAGAAAAGAAGTAACGATTGTTGTAATGGCCGTTGGGATCAAGCCTTCTTGTTTACCGCCAGTGGCCAGCAAAAGTCTCGGATGATGTCCCGCACGCATGCGCAGTCAGGTTGACACTGGCCGTGTGTGTAGTGGAGCTTTGTCCCAGTTCGTGCTCGCTGAAGCAAAGTGTAGTCGCCACAATTTTATCAGCATTCCAGTTCCAAAATAACTTTATTAGGTACCGCTCAAGAATAGCCTATGTACAAGGGATACACCCAGGACTATAATAGAAAAGCTGAGACAATGGAACCTAATGGAGATAGTTTAAATGACTTGAGGAATAAGCAACAACAACAACAACATAATACAGTAAAACCCCGCTAATACGAACCCTGGATATAACGAACCTTCCCTTATAACGAACCCATGCCGATTCCCAATTCCATTCCATTGAAAATACCATCGTTATAACGAACTTTGCGATTTTTAGAATAACGAACTACCCCTATAACGAACCTATTTTCGGTCCCAAAATAATAAAATCTATTTAAAATACTATGCTTATAACGAACTTAGAATTGTAATTAAAAAAAAAATTAAAGCAACCAAATTTTGAGCATGTTTCAGCTCGCGGATCGCGATTTCAAAACAATAAATTTAGCGGCATTGTTTGTTTTGAATTTTGCACTTTATTTTTGCTGTATGTTGTATAAATTTTAACACATTATACTTTTTATTAAATAGAATATATTTGCATCCATTAAATTTGAAATATAAAAATACAAATGGCTTCCAAAATGAAGAAAACAAAGGCATTTTAAAAACAAAAGCGTTATTTCTTAAAAAAAAAAAGGCCATTTTCAGAACTTTTCAAAGTGAAACAACACAGGCAAAATGTTAAGAACATATTAAAATAAGATAATATAACTATTCTATTATAAAAAATAAAATATAAAGCAATTAAAAATTGTTACAAAGAGGAATCAATTTGCCGCGATCGTACGTTTTAGGGCTAAAAAAATCCAAATAAATGGTCCCGTGATGAAACAAAAAATATTTTTATGCCATTAACTATGGTGATTTTAAAGTCAGCAATGTTTTGCATGACAGGTTTAAAAAAAAAACAACGAAATCTAGACCTAGAAGAATATGTGGGAAAATGAAATGGAAGAAAAACACCAACTTTATTTGAATGGTGCAATGCTTGAAGAATGCTTTGAAGCAACAAGGTGTTAGAGCCATTTTTCCAAGTAAACAATGTATTATATATTGTGATAATGATGTTTTAAAATCATTTTATATCTTTGAATATATATTTATTAAAACCTTGCCTAGGATTTGTCTTGATTTTTAAATTAGACATAGACATAGACGTATGTTAATGATAAGAAGAACCTATCATCTAATGATTTCTATTATTATTCAGTATTAATGTAAGGAAATCGGTCAATTAAGGGAATTAAAACAAAGTGACCACTATTAAGAGGAAGCCTCTTCCAGTGTGTATGGCTGTCCTTTAATTATATGGTCTAAAAATTTTGAAAAGTAAAAAAAAAATGGCCAAACCGTGGCTATAGTGAACCAAAACCTCTGTCCCATTGGGGTTCACTATAGAGGGGTTTTACTGTATATTGAATTTAGAGAGTGTTTGGGATTAATTTGCATAAATTGAATTAATAAATGTATAAATATTGATAAGGCACAATTTGGATTATAGATTATAAACACAAGGTAATAAGACCAAATCCAAATAAATAAATAGTGTGTGACGTTTCGGGAACAGCGTTGTTACCATCTTCAGACAAAAGTACTGAATGAGAAATTTTACCACAGCATGTTTTAAATAGCTACTGTTATCAAGTGTGTAAACAAGATAACAGATAAGAAGAAGATATTTATCTGAGAAACACAGAATATTATTCTTAGAATTAAAAGTGTACACTTTTAATGTCTGAAGATGGTAACAACGCTGTTACCGAAATGTCACACATTATTTATTTATTTGGATTTGGTCTTATTACCTTGTTTTATAAATGTATAAATAATAATATCCAACACCCCCTTTACATAGTCAAATCTTCATATTTCAAAATCAACAATCTACAATGGAAAAAAAAAAAATCAAAATATATAAAATGACAATTTCTTTTTTAATACAGGTCCACACCAATATTTTAAAATTCTATCTTGTATTTAAAGAGAGAGAGAAAATATTCTAAATAATAAATCTCTATGTACAATTTTATATACTCTATCTAAGAGGTTACAAAGTTTTCAATAATTTAGTCTTGTTACCTTTTGATTCTAATCTATTCATTTATTCAACTACTCTGCAAAAGGTTTCAAATTTATTATAATTAACAGGTTTTTAAGAACTCTTCAATGGGCATTTCATCAAAATACAGTAGAACTTCCTTTTAACAGACACTCACGCTAGAGGACACCTCTCTACAAAAGACAGTTTTCATTTGCAAAATTACCGTTTTTACTATTTAGAAACTCTCCAGTAAGAGGATACCTCTCCCTAAAGAACACTTTGACTCTGTGATTAGGTGTTGTCCTTTACAGGGAGGTTCTACTGTATGTACATTTAAAATGTATTATTTTAAATGTGTTTATGTATTTGGATGAAATGCCCATTGAAGAGTTCTTAAACTTGAAAACCTCCTAATTATAATAATTTTGAAACCTTCTTCTTTCTTATCTCCACTCAATCATATTAGGGCATCAAGCTTGTAAAGCTTGAGATCATGACTAGGTGAAGTAGAATGCGTCTGCCTTTGTCATTAAGACTGGGAGCACTACTCAGTGGAAGGCCGACTTAGCTCCAAAAGAAATGGCCGCCTCTGACATGAGGAACAGACGCCATGTGCAGCCGCTCATAACATAAAGCACAAACACTGCTCATCCTGTATCCCTGGATTAATAGCCCTTACAGGGTACTATCAGCTGAGCCCAGGTTTTTTAGTGAGCTTGTTACTGCTCCCCCTCCTCTTTTTTCATCCGGGCTTGGGACCGGCAAAGGCCGAGTTATTTTGCAGAGTAGTCGATTAAATATTGTAACATAGAAAATCAGGAAAGACAAACTTCAGGACAACAGCAATTTTTTAAAGACAAAATCAACATTTATAAGATAGCAATGAAGGAAAGTTTCCTGATTAGCAAAATATAAATTGTATAAATATCAAAAATTAATTAATCTGTACATGATAAGGCACAATTTGGATTATATGTTATAAACACAAGGTAATAAGACCAAATAAATAAATAGTGTGTGATGTTTCGGTAACAGTGTTGTTATCATCTTCAGACATTCAGTACTTTTGTCTGAAGATGGTAACAATGCTGTTACCTAAACGTCACTCACTATTTATTTATTTGGATTTGGTCTTATTACCTTGTGTTTATAATCTGTACATAAAATATAATAAATACTTTGCTACAATATTAAAAATATTCATCTAAAGAATGGTGTTCTTTTATTATTTATTTTAATAGACCTTTCTTTTCATTCTTCAAGGTGATATATATGATCCTTGAAGTACACATGTCTTACATACCACACAGTCTAACCTCTTTAATTCAACACACACCAAGGGATATGAGCTTTCAGTTGAATTAAAGGCAGTGTTGGATCAAAGTTGGATGATTTCATCACAGCATTCACTGCTAGTGGACACTTTTCTAAGAAAACTAAATATATAATTAATCATCTTCTTTCTCTTCTTCTTTCTTATCTCCACTCAATCATCAGGTTGTGACCCTTGATGGTGTCTGTTTGACAACCATCATGACTGGGTGAAGTAGAATGTGTCTGCCTTTGTCATTAAGACTGGGAGCACTACTTAGTGGCAGGCTGACTTAGCTTCAAAATAAATTGCGGCCTCTGACATGAAGAATAGATGCCATGTACAGCTGCTCCTAACATGGAGTACAAGCGCTGCTCATCCTGTATCCCTGGATTAGGAGCCCTTACAGGGTACTATCATTCTTCTTTCTTCTCTTCATTCAATCATATCAAGGTATCAAGCTTGTAGAGTTTTTTGATGGTGTCTGCTGGGGATGAGTAGAGCTCATCAATGGATGAGCCCCAATACATTCAATAATTAATTAAAATAGATTAAACTGGCGAAACCGCTGGGAGGGTTCACCACTGATAAGCCAGGCCCTCCTATGTATATATATTTTTTTGTAGTAAGGGTAGTAGAAAATTGTTTCATTTCAAAAAGAATCATTACACCCATTGAAAAGAGTTTACATTTCTTATAATGAATGAATCGCTATATAATGCATAATATTAATTAAATATTTTAAATAATGATGTGATACCCCATATTGGGACTTTTTTGTCCCCCCAGAATGTTTCATGATCAACTTTTAGCAATGGAAAAAAATTGCATCAATACATTTTTGAACAAAGGAAAAATTACATCAATACATTTTTGAACAAAGGAAAAATTACATTAATACATTTTTGAACGGAAGAAAAATTACAAATGCTATTTCAATATAAGTGGATAATTGCAATGGCAAGAAAAAGACACCTTATTTTTTTTTACATCGTGACTAGCGCGCTTAAGTAAGGCCTAAATTATCTAGAAGTAAACAAATTGCTCTCATATTGGCTCCAATATCTATAATCCCAATTTTGTACTTTATCAATAAGTGTTGGAGTATAGCTTCAGTTGAATTAAAGAGGTTTGACTGTAGATGGAGATGTTGCACCCAACTAGGTTTGCTGAAACACCCAGCGAGAGATAAAACACCTTATCTCTGATAACTTGCCTCTGCTTATGACTCAAGCCACTTTTTTATTGTTTCTCTCATTATCTTTCCCCCCTCTTTATCTTCCTTACAGGAGAAAAAAATTTGAAAGATAAATAGGACAAGTGCTCGAAGTGTTGTCAAGAAAATATGATGGCTTATTTTTTGTGGTTTATGATTGGGGGAGGGAAAAAATAACTTGATTTCAGTATCAAATAGTGTCATTGCCGATATAGAAATTTGGTTATGGAAAAATATTTTACCATGTTCTACGTTCTTTGGTGTTAAAATCTTGTTTTGAAGGATCATACTAATTTGAAACACTTGTGATTATAAATTTTATTCCTTTAATGATAAAGCACAATTTGGATTATAGATTATAATACAAGAAAATAATACCTAATCCAAATAATTTATTAGTGTGTGACGTTTCGGTAACAGCATTGTCACCATCATCAGACAAAAGAATAAATAAGCATATAATAATAAATAATTTGTCATTTATTCTTTTGTCTGATGATGGTGACAATGCTGTTGCCGAAACGTCACACACCATTAAATTATTTGGATTAGGTCTTATTTTCTTGTATTTATTCCTTTAAGAAAATAAAGATAAAATCTAACAGGGAAAAGGGAAATTGTGTGTGTGTCTTGTATTTACAAAAAAATGTTATACATGAATGACATGTGACCACGTTATATGTGTGTGCTGGTCAAAAATGTAAAATTGAACAAAAAATAAATTAAGATTATTAACAATCAATTCACCTCTTCATATCCATATCTCTTCATACACACGTAGTATAAGCCATGATAATCATGGTGGGTAGTTAGCGACTACTTTTACTGTAAGTGCACCACATGTCTACATATGTCATGTTTAATTGTTTAATTGTCTAAAGAAATAAAAAATAGTTATAAATAAATTGGTGGTGGTGGTGCTTATCTCCATGGTTAAACCAATTCCTGAAGTCCACTCCTCTCCAATTTTGCGATGGTAGTTATAGGCCTGGGGTCCTCTATTGTCAGTTCTGAGCATGACAAGATATGCTACGGAGAAGCTCCTGCACTATTGCATTTCAAGCATTTATTGAAGGTTTTTTGTCCATTTTGATATTTTAAGGCTTTTTATATGGCCACTTCATCCATATTAATAAAATGGAAATTTCATAAGTGGACACCACTAAAAACTTTCGTTACAATGCATCAATTTCAACCAAATTTTCAACATTTATGTAAAACGAGATGGAGCAGGTTTTGCTTAACATCAAAATATTTTTCCTAACATTAACATGCGTAACTTCGCTGTTATCGATTAAATACAAAAAAAAATCAACAGAGTTAATTTTATTTATATATAAATACAAAATTAAATTTCAACAGAGTTAATTTTTTTACATACTACTCTGCCATTGTCGGTCCCAAGCCCGGATGTAAAAGGAGGAGGGGGAGCAGTAACAAGCTCGTTAAAAAACCTGGGTTCAGTTGGCCCGACTGATAGCACCCTGTAAGGGCTCCTATTCTTGGGTTACAGGATATTCAGCAGCGTCTGTTCTCCATGTTAGGAGCGGCTGCACAGGGCGTCTGTTCCTCATGTTAGAGGCGGCCATTTAATACCAGGTCAAAGTCCAAGTTACACCTCTCTGTAGGTGACCTCGGGGAAATGTTGGATAAAACCAGCGCTCTAACGTAACTGGCATATAACCTATATGGAGTCGTTTTTATAAGGATAAGTAAAAAAAAAAAAAAAAACATACTAGCTAATAATCTCAATCTAAAAAATATTCAAAACAGGCAATTTTAAGATAACACCATATGTAAAACAGTCGGCCAAGAAAACAACAACGATATTACATCTTTCTCACATATTCACACACAATCTTGATTAATAATTAAAACTAATCTTTAACATTGTTTATTATACTTCAACTTTTATTTCTACATTTGTTTTTAAATACCCAATTGTTTTATCATGTTTCTAATTTCGCCTAACAAATATACAAATTTATAGTGACCAACATATGCAAATTTTATCTTTGTTTTTATTTAACTTGATATCGTAAACATAACATCCATTGTAAGCATTTTTCTGTTCACCTTCCGTGGTTTCTCTTTTCTCTGATAGTTTTCAGGTGTAGTATATTTTCTTATTACTAGACTACAAACATTCCCTCGAGAAAAACCTGGGCGAAGCCGGGTACATCCGCTAGTATTATATAAAATAAATTGATAAATAAAGATTTCTCTCTCTACACTTGTAGAAAGCAGTTTGACTTTTTCACATACAATTATGCCAGATGTGCCAACAGTTTGGTTAATTGCACTCATTGGTGGGGTTGGACTTCTGCAAGAATCAAAGGTCATTGAAGCAATTTTTTTTCCCAGAAAAAAAGTGCCAATGTAGAATTTGATCCCAGGTTGTGGAAAACTTACAGTTTACTCCATTCCTTCTGTTCCAGACCATTCTATTAGATTATCAAACCAATCCTTCCCTGGACTACTTTGAGGTGGTCCAACATGGTCGATGAAGATGAACTAATGATTCTCAAAGTAAGAATGTGGTCTGAGGATATTGTCACGGAGATAAATAAATCAAGGACAAATTTGGGGATAATTAATTTATTATAAGGGGTATTTATAGGGAGAGAGAGAGAGTACAACTTACCCCAAGTTAAAGATAATCCTAATGAGCGACGTCAGCTCCCCCCGCTGACCAGATTCCGAGAACCCCTCACACCCGTGGCCCCCACCCCCGGAGTTCAGGGATGATTGACAGGCGTCCCATGGGGCCTCTCGTGGTTGGAGCCTCTGAGCTGCTTGACAATATTTTCCCATTACAGTAAAACCTTTATAATACAATATAATGCGGCTTATGATTGTAGAACAAAATTGGGAATCTCTGGACACTTTATTTTTCCGTTTACCATTACTCTTCATAATTCATCCTTTCATACGTCATCCCTAAGGTTAGAAATAGTTGTTATTTCTCCTTAAAATAAATGATGGTGTTTTGTTCAAAATAAACATTTGCGGTAAAATTGTCAAACGTAGTTAAATCTTTCAGTAAAATCTTTCTAAAATGAACCAGGGATATAGAGAACCTTTCTCCCTTATAACCAACCTGAAACAATCCCCATTTTATAATACAGTGAACTATGGCTATAATGAACCAGGGCTATTGAGGGTTCTTAATATAGCTGCTGTCTCTCTTTACCTTGAGAGACAACCTAGTGTCCAGCTACTTGACCAGCTCCGCAACCCCAAGGAAGAGGCTCTAAGGACGACTATCAATTGTCCTAAACTTTTCCAGAAACTCATTTTTATTGAAAAACACGCTCAATTTATACAATAAAAGAAATTTACATACTAATTTATACATTAAAAGAAATTTACATACTAATTTATACATTAAAAGAAATTTACATACTAATTTATACATTAAAAGAAATTTACATACTAATTTATACATTAAAAGAAATTTACATACTAATTTATACATTAAAAGAAATTTACATACTAATTTATACATTAAAAGAAATTTACATACTAATTTATACATTAAAAGAAATTTACATACTAATTTATACATTAAAAGAAATTTACATACTAATTTATACATTAAAGAAATTTACATACTTTTTTTTTCTCTTAGTTTTCATGTTACAAATATATTTACATAAAAATAAAGTTGACTACTATAGTAGTCGTAACAATGACTATAGTGAACCACAGGCTCAGTCCCATTGGGTTTTACTTTAGAGGGGTTTTACTGTATTTTCTTAATTTTAAAAGGCTTTAAACACAAGGTAATAAGACCAAATCCAAATAAATAGTGTGTGATGTTTCGGTAACAGCGTTGTTACCATCTTCAGACAAAATCAGACAAATCTTTAGTCTGAAGATGGTAACAATGCTGTTACTGAAACTTCACACACTATTTATTTATTTGGATTTGGTCTTATTACCTTGTGTTTATAATCTATAATCCAAATTGTGCCTTATCAGGCTTTAATATATTATCTCTTTTACCATTTCTCCCAACATTTACTAAATTGCATTGGAAAGGACAAAAGATCCCTGTACAGAGAACCAAGAAGAGTTCTTGAGCTTCTTTGCGAGCACGACCTCCAAGATCTTGTCTAATTTAGACTAAAAGGATAAGTAAAAAAAAAAAAACATTTCTCCAATCCCTTTAAATTTTCATTCTCTACCTTATACATTTTTACAACAAAAAAAAAAGTATTAATAATAAATGTAAAAAGGTTGCAATTACTTTAAGATGATGCAATGAAGTGGGAAGCCATTTTCTCCCTGTGCTAGTGATCAGTTCCTCTCTTGCACAACTTCCAGTTGACGCTCACATTTCTATAATGACCTTGCCCACATTAGTTTCTCTTTCTCCATTTCTCTCACCCTACAGAAAAGCTCCCATGTGGTCCCTATATTGCCAGGTAGGTAGGTGGAGTCTTGTTGATCCCAACCTCTTATTCTCCTTTCTGAAACACAGGGTAATAAGACCAAATAGTGTGTGATCTTTCAGTAATAATGTTGATAAAGCACAATTTGGATTATAGATTATAATATAGGAAAATAATACCTAATCCAAATAATAGTGTGTGATGTTTTGGCAACAGCATTGTCACCATCATCAGACAAAAGAATAAAATGAAATGATTTTGGTTACCATATATCATCAGACAAAAGAATAAATAATCTCATTTATTCTTTTGTCTGATGATGGTAACAATGCTGTTACCAAAACGTCACACAATATTAAATTATTAGGATTAGGTCTTATTTTCTTGTATCTATAATCCAAATTGTGCCTTATCATCAGGTTTCATTTTTGTTTGTGACGTTACTAAAGTGTCACGAACATTTCAATTATTTGGATTTGGTCTTGTTACCTTTTGTTTTTTCCCCATCTTGTCCAAACTCTAAATGAGGGATCTGTTGTTGTTGTTGTTGTCGTGTCCAAATTGGAAAATGGGTGCTGTTGCCACGTTAGTCACCTTGGAAACGAACCAGAATTTGGTCGAATATTCCAAGGGTCCAGGGGGGACCGCAGGGAGGTGTGGTCGAACTTCTCCCCCCCCAATGAGGGATCTCACCACACTATTTGCAGCCTTCTTGCCACATCAAACTTTTGTTAGAACTTTCTATTTCAAGTGGTGTGAGGTATTTTTAGTGAGTTGGGGGCGGGGGAATGGAATAAGGGGATAACCTTTCTCTTCTCTATTTATTTATTTAATGTGATTTTTGGTGATATTTTAAACTTTTTCTCTCTTTGTGAGATACAGTAGAACAACCTCTCTGTAAAAGACACCTAGTTACATAGTCAAAGTGTCTTTTAGGGAGAGGTATCCTCTCATGGATGGTTCTACTGTATATATAGTTAAACCTGTCTATAGGACCCCCCTTGGGACTCACTAAAATAGGGTGCTATAGACAGGTCACTTTTAATGTAAATCCCATCTTTCTACGCATTTAAAATCGGGCGCTATACAGGGTGTACCAGGTAAATTGGGACTAACTTTGACAGTCCATAAAACAAAAACTACTTGAGATTAAAAACTTGTTTTTTTTTTCATTACGTAGCCATATTCATGTAAAATGCAACAGTACATGTGTGCGCAGTGTAGTGATGAAGAGTAACCGAGAATTTGAAAATCGAGCTGCCATCATCGTTGCTCTGCGCGCCGGAAGGAGCCCCAAAGAGATAGTGGATTTTCTTAAGTTGCCCAAAACCACTATTTATCGTGTCAAGAAGCAGTTTGATGAGGCCGACAGTAACAAAGAGGGGATAGCTACAAGGAAAAAGCACTCGCGTCGATCGGACAGGGTAAGAGGCGAAGAATTTGTCAAAAATGTCAAGGAGAAGATTGATGGAAACCCTGGGAAGAGCATGAGGGCCATAGCCAAGGAAATGGACGTTGGCTCTATGACAATTGTCAGAACTCTCCATGAGGACCTTGGTCTCAAGTCTTATGCCCTTCGGAAAGGTCAGTTGCTGACTGAGAATATGAAGAATAACAGAAAAGGAAAGGCTGCTGCCCTCCTCAACAACCTGAAACACGACTCTTTTGGCATGCTAAGGTTCTTCTCTGACGAAAAGAACTTTGACGTGGACCAAAAGGTAAATCCCAGGAATGATCGCTGGATCTGTAAAGACCCCTCAGAGATACCTGTCGTGATGCACACGAAATTTCCTGCCTCCGTAATGGTCCTTGGCGTTATCAGCAGTGAAGGTGATGTCATGCCTCCCCATTTCTTTGAGAAGGGCCTTAGGATGAACGCTGACACCTACATCAATGTTCTGGAGACCGTTGTGAAGCCTTGGATGGACATGGTGGCAGCAGGAAGGAAGTATGTCTTCCAACAGGACTCAGCTCCAGCCCATAAGGCAAAAAAGACACAATCGTGGCTGACACTTAACGTCCCTAGTCACTGGGGTCCTGATATTTGGCCCCCTAATTCTCCAGATTGCAATCCCCTCGACTACTATGTATGGGGCGTTGTTGAGAGAGATGTCAACAAAGCTCCTCATACCACCATCCAGTCTGTCAAGAAAGCAGTTCACACGGTGATGACCCAAATGGACAAGGTCATCGTCGCCAAGGCCTGTGCTTCATTCCGCACTCGCCTCGAGACTGTTGTAGCTAATAATGGAAACTACATTGAATAAATAAAAACTATATCCTTTTATCTACTACTGTGTCAAATTTCATTCGGATATTTTAATTTTTACTTGCAAAAAATTTCAGTTAAAATACCATTGTTGAAATTCCCAATTTACCTGGTACACCCTGTAGAGAGGAAGGTGCTATTTAGAGGGGGCGCTATAGACAGGTTTAACTGTATATAAATGTAGAATCACACACACACACACAAAAGCCTTTATTAGGACACACAGGTCTTACAGAGGATTCTCCTTGGGGTTACAAGACGGAGAAACCCATGAAAGTGGGAAATATACAAAGGGGTAAAAATGGAGAAAGATTATATACACATGGTAAATATATACAGATTATTATTTGAATAATCCTATGGAAAATAAGAAAAAAAAATTTTGGAAATATGGATGGGAGAAGTGGAGAGCGAAAAGAGGAAAGAAAACAGGTATAAATGTAGAATCAAAAAGGACCAAGTAAGATGACTATGTGGATGTTTAGGGGTAACATTATTGTCACCATTACACCAGAATAATATGGTGTGATGGTTGTGCCCCATGATATTTACCTATACAGTAAAGATGGAGTGATAAGATACAATTTGGATTATAAGATTATAAACACATGATAATAAGACCAATTCTAAATATATAAATAGTGTGTGATATTCTGGTAACAGTGCTGTTACCAAAACATCACCACATGCTATTTATTTATTTAGATTTGATCTTATTACATATAACTTGATTTATCGATAAGGTACAATTTGGATTATAGATTAGAACTACAAGGTAATAAGACCAAAATAAATAAATAGTATGTGACGTTTTGGTAACAACACTGTTACCAAAACATCAAACACTATTTATTTATTTATTTGGATTTGAGATTTTATCTATATAAAACTTGATATATCTTCCCCATTCGTTCTTCAAGTCACGCAGTGGAGCCTCATTATAGCAGCAATATGTTTCTAACATCCAAAGTCCCAAATTATAGGTCCAAATTGTTTTAGCCATGGTTATAACAACATAAAATCCTTTTGTCGCAAGTGATGTTATAACAAGATTTGACTATATACATCCCTCCAGTATGTTCAATAGATGGTCTTCCAATGATCCTCAGAGTCCTGTGAACTTCCTTTTGATCATGTCATTTAGAAGGTGGCTATACTCTCAACTAAATCTTCTGCACTAAACAGGACTTTATGGGAGAGGCCACTGCTTATCATATAACAGCTCGAGGAGCATGAACTCATGGAATTCATGTAATCTTTACACAAGGGGATAAGAAACAACAAACAACAACAACTAAATCTTCTATTTTGTTTTCTAACACTCTTTAATAATGAGGATACTTGATCTTGAGGATCCTTATCTGCCCATCAAATGTCAAAATGAGCTCCTCCTCTCTTTCTCCAGTTCTTTGGCCATTGTCCAAGCATCCATACAGGAAAACTGACCAAACAAAACATTTAGTCATCCTTTTCCTTAACTTTCCTCATTAGATTTTTTTTTCAAAAAGTATCTTTTTGCCTTTCCAATTTTCTGACCATGATGATAGATCAGAGGTAGCAGGCCCTAATTAAATCTTGTACATGCCACAACATTTTTCTTTCTTTCTTTCTTCCAGCACAAAGAGATTTGCTACATATCCTGGTTGGCTTTTGTCCAACTCCTGCTAAGAAAGAAGAGTGCATAGTCATCCAATAGTGCAGTGTCGGGCAACCTTTTTCGAGTTGCGGCGCACTAAGCTTAATTTCTTTTTTTTCGCGGCACACCTGTGGTTCTCACTATAAATTTCCTCGTAGGTAATTAAAATACAACAATAAATACTAGTAAAAATTTAAACATATATATCACATTTTATTAATTTTCAATATTAAATTAACATAATCAATGCGAGCATTGCGATTGTTTTTGAGAGCATATCAAATCAATACGGGGATCTACTTGTGAAAGACAAACGCGCATCTCCTCATCTATCATTTGAAGTCTTTCGCGCTTCTTAGACTTCATTTCTGTGAGTGTTGAAAAACCTTGCTCACACAGGTAGGAACTTCCAAATGGCAACAATGATTCGATGGCCGCATTACTAAGTTTAGGAAATTTGGAGTTTAAGCACAACCAAAACTCAGATAGCTCCTTTTCAGTGAATAGTCTTTTGAAAACTAAATCGTTTTTTAAATCAATTAAGTTTTCTTGCATTTCTTCTTCCAGATGTTGAATTTCACAGTGCATAAATGGGTTAACTACCCATTCCATCTTTTCAACGTCCAAGTAAGGAAAATATTTATCAAAAGAAGCGGATAGTAATGTCAAAGTTTCTTCGACTTCTTTTTTGATAATAGATTTTTATGGATTCTCTTGAACCATCGGAAAAGATGCAAAGTTTTCTTTAGCAATGTTTAAATTCCATAAACTGAGTTTTTCCTTAAACGCTTTCAACTTGGTGGAGATAGTGATAATGTTCTCCTGAGCACCTTGCAAATTTAAATTAAGGCTGTTTAATTTGTCGAAAATATCACCCAAAAATGAAACTCGTAACCACCAAACATCACTCATCATGAAAGTAAAATTAATCTCTTCGTTATCAATGAATGCCATTATTTCATTTTTCATTGAAATAAATCGATTTAAAACTTTGCCTTTCGACAACCATCTGACTTCAGTATGAAACAATAAATTTTTATAATCGGAATCCATCGCTTCACAAAATGTTGAAAAAATTCTCGATCGAAGAGCATTTGATTTGATGTAATTGACTACTTTGACAACTTCATCTAGAGTTGTGACAAGGATGGGAGGAACCGACTTTGACACTAACATTTCTCTATGAATCATACAGTGAACAAATTTGATATTTAGATTTTTTTTATGACATGTGCTATCAATCCCTTTCTTGAACCTTTCATAGCTGGAGCTCCATCCGTACAGACGCTAACACAATTTTCCCATCTCAAGTTATACTTCATAACATTTTCATCAACTAATTCAAAAATGTCCGCACCAGTCGTTCTTTGTTTTAATTCTTTACAAAAAAAGTAGTTATTCACAATTTTTCCTGTATCGACGAACCTCAAAAATGCCAGCAATTGAGCTTTATTACTAATATCTGTGGTTTCATCAAGCTGTATAGCCCATTTTGTTGATGAATCATTAAAAGATTGTTTTATTTGCAACTCAATATCTTCTGACATATCTTCAATTCTTCTCGCAATAGTTTTTGATGATAGTGGAATTTTCGTAACCTTCTCCATAGCATCATTCGTTAACATACATCCAGCCACAATTTTTAAAGCAGGCAAGATAATTTCCTCTGCTTCCGCGTGAGCTTTCTTCTTTCGAGCGATGAGTTGAGCTATCATGTAACTAGCTGTTTGAGCTTCATCTGAGGTGGTCATAAATTTCTTGAATTTTTTTTATTGCTTTTGAAAACTTGATCGTATATTTTCAAAGTAGCTTATTGGATTGTTCATCTGCTCCCGATGATTTGTCTCAATATGTCGAAGTAGTTTACTTGGCACCATTGTTTCGTTGCTGAGGGTTTTTTGGCAAATTAAGCAAAACGGCAGTGATGGATCATTAACAGATGGTATAAATCCATATTTGAGATAATCTTCAACGTATTTCCTCTTATTTCCAGTTGATTTTACTATTTTCTTCTTTATTTTCGTTTTGATTTTGTTTATCACTGGCACCTTCTCTAATTAGAAATCTCTCCATCTAGTTTTGAGAGAATTTAGAAAACACACAAATATAATAATAAAATGTTTAAATAAAGTTACCTTGAGTTAAAAGTGAGTGAGAATTTCGTAACAAAAATATTTTTTTCCTTTTTTAACCAACAGATTTTACGGTGTACAAAACTTATTGTGTGAATGTGTGTGTGTTTTACAACATGCAAAAAAAAATGAAGAATTACTACAGCAATACTTTGACGAAAACTCCGAATAAATTTTTTAAATAAATTTATAAATTTTTTTTGTTTTCTTTTTTTTAAGCTTTGTAGCTTTGAGTCTCTATTAATAAACAGCTGTGACAAAGATTGTAAATGACGGTTAAGTTTGGTCATATTATTTTAAAAATTAGGTATTTTCCCGCAGTATGTATTCAACTTTATTAAATAAAGTTGTTTTCGCGGATTGTTTTTTTTTTAACTTATGATTTTAAATAGGTACGTACCTATTTGCATTTTTATTTTTTAATAATGG
Source organism: Cordylochernes scorpioides (assembly GCA_030710605.1). Taxonomy (NCBI): domain Eukaryota; kingdom Metazoa; phylum Arthropoda; class Arachnida; order Pseudoscorpiones; family Chernetidae; genus Cordylochernes; species Cordylochernes scorpioides. The sequence continues at coordinate 92,685,176 of CP092870.1, forward strand.
CACGTGCCAGTTATGTACGTCAAGATTATGTACATACGTTATATGAAATATAAAATTATGCAAACTGTTGTAATTATAATACCAAAATAAGTTTTATATAAAATGAAATTTGCTTTTTTTTAATTTCATTTTTTATATGAAAATTTTTGAAAAAATTATTAAAATTGAATAAAAATTATAAAAAATATTTTTTGAAACATTATTTTTAAATTTAACCAAAAGTTCTAAATACCTACAAAAATGTTCGCGGCACACCTAGAATTCTTCGCGGCACACCGGTTGCCCGACACTGCAATAGTGTTCTGGCACTTGAATCAAGTTGAATATGCAACTTTTTTTTTTTTCCTTATATACACGCTGTGGGATCAACCCACAGTAGCAACACCTTCTTTTCCCATAAGGATTTTCATTGGCATTACAGTAGAACTACATTCCTGTAAAGGAAAAACCTAAATGCAGAGCCAAAGTGACCTTTTAGGTAGAAGTGTCCTCTTACATGGAAGTTGTACTGTATTACATGTTAGACAAAAATAGACACTTGAGACTGTTGTGCAATGAGCTGGCTAGAAGGGATCAAGGAAGCTACTAGAAGGTCACATGAAGAACAGTGAATGATGGTCACCAACAACATCAAATTGTGGAATATTTGTTCATTGAGTCACCAAAAGTCAACTTCTTCTTCTTTCTTATCTCCACTCAATCATATTAGGGCATCAAGCTTGTAAAGTTTGAGATCATGTCTGGGTGAAGTAGAATGCATCTGCCTTTGTCATTAAGACTGGGAGCTCTACTCAGTGGCAGGCCGACTTTGCTCCAGAAGAAATGGCCGCCTCTGACATGAGGAACCGACACCATGTGCAGCCGCTTCTAACATAGAGTACAAACGCTGCTCATCCTGTATCCCTGGATTAGGAGCCCTTACAGGGTACTATCAGCCGGGCCAGCTGAGCCCAGGTTTTTTAGTGAGCTTGTTACTGTTCCCCCTCCTCCTTTTTCATCCGGGCTTGGGACCAGCAAAGGCGGAGTTAAAAAGTCAACTTGATAGATGATAACAGCAACAACAACAACAAACCAAGTTATAAAGAAGGCTGGCTGTTATATTGAGGTTTTGTACTAGAGAGTGCACTACTTGTAAGTGCAAAAGTCAAAGCTGTTTTTCATGTGTGTGGATATGTGGTGCACTTACAGTTAAATCAGTCACCAGCTACTACCCACCATGATTATCATGGTCTGTACCACGTATACTTGGGATAATTAAAAAAGTGGCTACATTGACCTTGTCCAACTAATATTTTTTATATTTGCAGCCGATGCCCTTCAAATTCCCACTTCCCTCGCCCCTGGAGCCCCTGACCATGATGATCTTCTCTGGTCGTGTCCCTCCAGGTGCTGACAGGTGGGGGCCCTCTTTCTACACTACACTCATGGACAACACCTGAGGAATTTTCATATTTTAAGCATAAACCACTCCTTATTTGCTTATATAACGATAGATTTCCCATACATGTAAATTCGAACGTTCTCCTTTAAAAAAAAAAATTATATATATTCAAGTGATTAAGGTTGTACACGTGTTGCACTCGAAAAGAAGTTCTAACGTGCTGGCATTAAAGTATAGTGGATTATTCTAATCTTTCTTGATACCTTTCTTAGGATAAAGCAATCAATGACTACAAGACACCTTCTGAATGACATATCACGAGGAAGAACGATCGAAAGAAGAATCGAAATTGGGACAACCACAGCAGGAAGTCAGCAAGTTGTTCAATGTGTCTGAAAGCGAGTTATCCCATCTCTGGGCCCAAACTACTGGGACTTGTCACCGGAGAAAAGCTGGAGGCTACCCCAAGGTGACAACTCCAAGTGATGACTGATACATGGCTCTAACAGCCAAGCATTCACAGAATATGTCAGCCCGCAAACTCTTCCTGGAGCTTGCCACGACCAATGGCAGAATATATCCCAGAAAGCTGTCTCACAAAGGCTTAAAATGAAATGGTTTTTGCTAGGAAGCCTGCGATATACGTCCCCTTGACCCTGCTCTAGAAGAGGTGCATAGTGCAGAGAACATGTCAACTGGGACCATGACCAATGGAGTTGGGTTCTGTTCTCAGACTAATACATGTTTAGCCTGAATGATGATTCCCGGCGCTCCTACATCTGGAGAGAAAGGGGCACATGCCATCACCCCTAAAACATTGTTGAAATGGGTGCCTATGGCTGAAGGGGTGTGATGTCTGGGCAGGGATCATGACAAATAGTCGCATGCCCCTCCATGTGTTTGACGACAGGACTCTGAATGCCCAGTGATACTGGGACAAGATCCTAGAACACCATGTTCAGCTTTTCCGGGAGTCTGTTGGCCCGGATTTCATGTTTATAGATGACAATGCGCCGCTCACAGAGCCGGTCTGGTTAATGAATTTCTGGATTCTATGTCTTTAGAATGGCTGGCGAGGTCCTCAATCCCATAGAACAAGCTAACTGGACACCCTCATTTCCAGCATGAGACGACGGTTCAAGTGTTGCTTGGCAGTGAGGGGCGGTCACAATCCCTATTAGTCCCACTGATACCTGGGGTTTCTAAAAGTGGAAAGTCTTTGATGTTGCCATCATTTATTTTTTGAGTGTATTTGTCTTTAGCATTTCTACACTGTCTTTAGCATTTCTACACTATTTGTCTTTAGCATTTCTACACTATTTGTCTTTAGCATTTCTATACTATTTGTCTTTAGCATTTCCATACTATTTGTCTTTAGCATTTCTACACTATTTGTCTTTAGAATTTCTACACTATTTGTCTAGCATTTCTATACTATTTGTCTTTAGCATTTCTATACTATTTGTCTTTAGCATTTCTATACTATTTGTCTTTAGCATTTCTACACTATTTGTCTTTAGCATTTCTACACTATTTGTCTTTAGCATTTCTACACTATTTGTCTTTAGAATTTCTACACTATTTGTCTTTAGAATTTCTACACTATTTGTCTTTATCAGAGTAAAACTTTAGTGTACCACTTTGGGACGTTACGTTGTGTGTGGCAAGAGCAGAACCAAAGAGCTATAGAAAAATAAAAGTAGCTGTTGTATTGAGTGCCACATGTTATTTGAGGTGAATCAGCTCTAAGACAGGTGTACAGCCTCCTCAACCAGGCTATTCCAAGACAATCTATAGCCATAGTCTGGTGCCTGGGTCCAAGTGGTTCATCCATTAAAGATCTTTGTGGTGATGATAAGGTACAATTTGGATCATTTTCCATCTTCAGACAAAATAAATTTTGCCCTGATAAGGTACAATTTGGATTATTATTTGCCATTATCATACAAAAGTACTGAATGATGTTTGCTCTGATAAGACACAATTTGGATTATAGATTAGAATCAAAACGCAATAAGACCAAATCCATTTTATTGAAATATATGTGACATGACATTGTGAAAATGCTGTTACTGAAACATCATGAACATTTCAATAATTTGGAATCAGTTTTGTTACCTTTTGCTTTTATATATTTTGTTTTTTGTTATTATCTGGATTCAATTAAGCAAATCCATTAAGAAAAATAGTTTAAAAAATGAAACTTTTTGATAAGGTACAATTTGGATTATAGATTATAAACCTAAAGTAACAAGACCAAATCCAAATAAATAAATAGTGTATGATATTTCTGTAACAGTGTGGTTACCGAACCGTTACACACTATTTGGATTTGGTCTTATTATTTTAGTTATTAAACTTTTTATAAATCCCCTTTTGTTAGTGTGATCTTCATATTCTAAGCTATTTAACTGAGCGTCATTTTATCACTTGCACACATCTTTATTATTTAATTTAAATAATAATCATAATACAGTAGAACCTCCTTGTAAAGGACATCACCTAATTGCAGAGCCAAAGTGCCTTTTAGGGAGAGGTGTCCTCTTACCGGAGAGTTACTAATTAGTAAAAATAACAATTTTGCAAATGAAAACTGTCCTTTGTAGAGAGGTGTCCTCTAGCATGAGTGACCTCTCATGGAGGTTTTTCTACTGTAATAATAAAAGAGCCAAATATAATCCCTCCATGGATGCCATCAGAAAGCTGTCCAAACAACATTCCACCAACTCCCAACAGAATATTGCTGCTGGCCGTGCAAGAGTTCTCAGGTTACAGACTGCTGGTGGATGTTCCAGGTTTGACGTCAACCTCATGGTGGGGGAGGACATTGCCTTCCACTTCAACCCTCGCTTTGACCAGAGGAAGGTGGTCCGTAACACCCGGGTGGCTTACAAGTGGGGTCGGGAGGAATATGGACCCAACCTCCTGCCATTCCGGATTTCTGAGAGTTTTGAGCTGGTGATCCTGACCACTGAACAGTGTTATAAGGTATCTATATAGCCACCCCCCTCACATTTGAAAACAAATAATTAAATAATATAAATATACAGAAAAAAAACTCCTCTATAAATGATGGAACTGAACCTTTGGTTCACTTCTGCGACACGAATGGTTTTGTCTTTTCCCGGAAATACTTTCAAACATAGTGTGTGTAAATATGAAGTAACTGGGGGGAAGTCAACAAAGATAATCCATTCCTTATCGTTGGCCTCTTACTTTTTTTTTGTCTTAATAAGAAATAATAAAACTAAATATTCACACAGACAAGTCATCCAGTTAGTTAGAAATATGTGGGACCAACCATGACTAGGACAGTGGGCGGCAGTAATGATGTTGAAATGTCACATTTAATTGGCCTACTGACACACTTGTTGATCGATTGATTGGTGGGTGACATTGTTGCATATTTACACTGGCAATTATTTCATCTAACAATGTTTCATTATTGTGCATTTTTGTACTCCTGTAGAAGGGGCGGTAATGCCCAAATGCTTGAGATTGTAATAAAAATGAAAAAGAAAAATCTTATCTCCAAAAACCTGTTGCATTATTTGTAATATTTCAGATCCTCTCTTAGAAGTCAGTATCTCTTGTGGCTACGGGATAGAACAACTAACTGCTTTAACATTACACTCATGGACAAAACTTAAGGAAGTTCTACCTTTTAGCATGTATATTGGGATTCAGACAATAACTCTGAAAGATATTTGATACACAGTGATCTTTATTGAAGGCACACAAGATAACCAAGTGTAAACAAAATTGTCTCTGACTCCATAAAAAAAATAGACGACTGTCAACATTAAAGACTTTCCATCTTAAGTTTTGTCCCTGAGTGTAATACCTTGGACTTTGTAGCTTCCTCAACAATCTATCATGCCAATATTGACACAGTGGAATCCCATTATTACAGCAACTGAACTACATAACGACACTTGGATCTTTGCCAAGAGGCCTAGAAGTGGTAACATTATAATTATAAGTCTCAACTTGTAAGTTCTTAGGGTTTTAACACCATGGTTATAACAATGTAAAATCAAGTCCTAATAGATGATATAGAAAGCTTCGATTAACATTTTAACATTATATTTATTTTGAATTAACATTTGTGAAATACAGTAAAACCTCTTTATAACAAACCCCAATGGAACTGAACTTTTGGTTCACTAAAGCCATGGTTCTGTTGTGTGTCGATTTATTAGTCCAGCGATGGCTCAGAAAGTCTCTCAAAGTTAGTGTTTTATTGGTATTACTTATTAGCTACATTTATATGGGAAGACAAAAAGGACAACCCTCTAGAATGCACATTCTGGTCCTCTCTCTGGTTTCCACCGCTGTGCCGCTTGGCGCAGCGGTCGTCATCTCCTATTTCATGGCGCCGCTTGTATATTTTTGTTGACGGCGTGGTGCATCATCCCAGCAGGCTGGAAGGAAATCTCTCAGCCCCCACAGTTCATTATAGCCATAGTTCACTGTATTATAAAAGGGGGATTATAGTGTCAAGCTTTACAAGCTTGATACCTTAATATGATTGAGTGGAGATAAGAAAGAAGAAGATGGGGATTATTTCCAGTTCATTATAATGTAAGGTTTTGCTGTATATTTTCAAACTATTTTAGGTATACTAAAGAGAGATAAATAAATAGAACGCTATAATGACAAAACCTTTTGTGTGAGCAATAAGGAAACAAAAATCAAAATGATTTGGTTCTGTGCCAGAAACCTTGTTCCTCCAATCAATGGTAATCACTCCATTCATCAGAAAACATGACACTGTACTTCTCCATGTGCTTTCCAATCAGCAGCAACAAGCTTGTTGCAGCTCTCATGGTTCCTTGGCACATTGCCAATCATCATGGATGTAAGGTCTACCATGTCTAACAGGATTCAATGGCCCTTTAACACACCGGTACTTCCTGTGGCCCACTTTGGTGTTGTCTGGGTATCCTGACAATACTGAACATTTCAATCCTTGGATGTAGCTGTCGTAGTGATTCAGTCGGCCAGCAGGACCTGGTGAAATGTGTGCAGCACCATTTTGATATCATTGTCATTACGGGAGATGTCTGCCATTGTTGTGGAATATTCCATTTTAACTAAATAGAATAAATTAAGAAAAAGGCATCTCCTTATCGTGCAACTGAAAGTTGCTGATGGCTTGCACCATCTATTGGAATAAATATCAACTATTCTCGTTGATTTCTAATTATTCCAGAATTGGCCAAATACCCATTCTTGATTAATCAAGAAAAGCTAACCACGGACACGTTTCAGGCTATTGGCCCTCATGTGCAAGCTGTACCTCAACGACCAAAAAATTGGTCATTAAGGCATCCTGAAAAATCATGAAACGGGTAGTTAAGGCCAGAATTGCGTGAGACCGCAACACAATGTGAAAAAAAATAGTACAAATATGATATTGTACTGGGATAAGGTGCATAAATTATGAAAAAGGCATCTCCTTATCGTGCAACTGAAAGTTGTTGATGGCTTGTGCCATCTGAATAGAATAAAGTCATTGTTTAACAATGAGGCACAATTTGGATTATAGATTATAAACACAAGGTAATAAGACCAAATATCCGAATAAATAAATAATGTTTCATTTATATGGATTTGGTCTTATTACCTTGTGTTCATTGTTTAACATCCAAATGGAATATTCCATCATGCCATCTCTATATTTAGAAAGAGAAACTATTTAGAGAAATAAACAAAAGGGAACAGGTTTTTTTTTTTTTTGCTTATCCCTACTACACGTGGTACAGGCCATGTTAATCATGGTGGGTAGTTAGCGACTGCTTTTACTGTAAGCGCACCACATGTCTACACATGTGAAAGCAGTTCGACTTTGCACTTACAAATGAGCCAGAGCCCCGTTTGGTTACTTGCACTCGCTGGTGGGGTTGGACTTTTGCAAGAATCGGGGGGCCATTGGAGCATTTTTTTTTTAAACTGAAAAAGTGTCCAATGCGGCGATCGAACCCGGGTCGTAGTGGTCGTAAACCAAACGGTTTAACCAGCCTTCCACCGACCCCAAATGTTATGTTTATAATCTAAAATTAAAACTATGCCTTTTAATTTAGAGCAATGTTGTTTTTATTGTTGTTGTTTTTTTTTTTTAATCCTACTGCTTTTACTGCAAGTGGTGAACTCTCCCAGCAATTTTGCCATGTCTGGTAGATTAAACTGACAAAATCTTTGGGAGGGTTCACCACTGATGAGCCAGACTACCTGAATATATATTTTTTTTCATTTGTGGTAAGGGCCGTAGGAAATTGATTAGAAAAAAAAAATCTCCAAAATATTTTCTATAGAAAGAAAGGACACCTCTCCAGTCAAAATAGACACAAAAATAATGGGTCCTTTATTGACTTTTTCTACAAACTGGCAGATTCAATTCAGTAACAAAGCCACAACATCAGCTCTGGTAAATTCATAGATAGTATGATCATAGATAGTGTTTGCATCTATTTTGAATGGTGAGGTGAATTTTTAATAGATCAATTTCCTTCCAGCAAATTTTCCATTTATAGATAGTTTACCTTCTAAAATACTGAATGTTTTGAATATTGTAGTTTATTGAGAGTTACAAGAAAATAAGACCTAATCCAAATAATTTATTAGTGTGTGACGTTTCAGCAACAGAATTGTCACCATTATCAGACAAAAGAATAAATGACATTCATTCAATAGCAAAAAAACATTTATTCTTTTGTCTGATGATGGTGACAATGCGGTTGCCGGCACACACTAATAAATTGAATGTATTATAATCTATAATCCAAATTGTGCTTTATCATCTTTATTGAGAGTTAAAATTACTTTGTACATAGATATTATACGGAGAGATAAGGTTTTGTGGTGTCAATATGTATATTGTGTGGCAGGTTGCTGTGAATGGCCGCCATTTTATAGACTACACCCATCGAGTCCCCTACAATTCCGTCAGCCACATTTCAATGGAGGGAGATGTCTTCCTTGATTCCCTGCAGGTCTTCAACCCCGGTAGATTTGTGAGTGTCCATTATTGTCTCTGGGAAGTTTGTTATAGTGTAGATAACTTTTTACACTCTTTTTTATAAATACTTAATACAGTAATGAGGCACAATTTGGATTATAGATTATAAACAAAAGGTAATAAAACCAAATCCAAATAAATAGTGTGTGACGTTTCGGTAACAGCATTGTTACCATCTTCAGTTTCAGTACTTTTGTCTGAAGATGGTAACAATGCTGTTACCGAAACGTCACACACTATTTATTTGGATTTGGTCTTATTAACTTGTGCTTAATACAGTATAACTTGGATAATTCAAACATCTTTAATTTGAAAACATCTTTAATTTGAATATTTATCATGGTCCATAGACTTTTAAGCCTTTTTTTCAAAACTTTTTTTAATTTGAATTTTTGGATAATTCGAATTTATTTTTGGTCCCTTCTTCCTCTTTCTTATCTCCACTCAATCATATTAGAGTATCAAGCTTGTAAAGTTTGAGACTTTTGATGGTGTCTGCCGGAGAAGAGTAGAGCTCATCAATGGATGAGTCAATACAGTCAATAATGTGCTTTGGGGTTGCAGGTTGAGAATTGCACTTAGTACATATTGGGAAAACCTTGCAACCATTCTGGAAAGTCATTGTCCGTAGATGACTAGACTTAAGTTCGGAAAATCCCTTGGGCTTTGAATTATCCAAGTTCAACTGTACTTGGGAATATGTTTATTTACCTGACTACATCCTTGCTAGAGCAACAGTTCAGCTGAACAATAAACACTGAAGGCTGGAAATATGGAATTGATGTTTAAATATTTATCTTATAAAGATAAAGGTTGCCTGGTTGGGGCATTCATAGTTCTTAAAATTAAGAGACACTCCGCCTTTGCCGGTCCCAAACCCGGATGAAAAAGGAGGAGGGGGAGCAGTAACAAGCTCACTAAAAAACCTGGGTTCAGCTGGCCCGGCTGATAGTACCTGTAAGGGCTCCTAATCCAGGGATACAGGATAAGCAGCGTCTGTACTCCATGTTAGGAGCGGCTGCACATGGCATCTGTTCCTCATGTCAGAGGCGGCTATTTTTTTTTTAGCTAAGTCGGCCTGCCACTGAGTAGTGCTCCCAATCTTGATGACAAAGGCAAACGCATTCTACTTCACCCAGTGTGGAGATAAGAAAGAAGAGACACTGTGGTGTAAACAAATTGGGCTGATGCATGCGCAGAACGCTGAACATCCTCACGGCCCGATTGCGCCACCCGGACCCATCCTCCTGCCTGACACCCGCTACCAGCCACTGTACAATCCGGTAAATTTTTTCTTCTGTTGGCACCATGAGGACCTCTTTGCATATTTCCTCACAATATCTCCCTTCTGTCTCACATACATACACCTTGGCTACAACATTGTCTAGGCTTGATTCTATTCTCTATTTACCCCCAATGTACTAGAGCTATATCACCCATATATGACTGTGAAGCACATGCATGCCACCACTTGTGGTGTTGTTATGTAAAGATTGCACATATTCCATGAGTCCATGTTCCTCAAGCTGTTTGATGATAAGCAGCAGCCTCACCCAAAAGTTCCTGAACCACTTAGAGTGGAGCGATGAGATGGAAATGAATGCAGTAGAACCTCTCTGTAAAAGACACCTAGTTGCAGAGCCAAATTGCTAAAAGCTTATTAGTAAAAAAAAAAGGTCGTTTTGTTATATTAAAACTGTCTCCTTTGTAGAGAGGTGTCCTCTCACAGATGTTCTACCTTAACATATAAAATGATTACACCATAGCATTAGATGCACTAAGCAGGACCTTTGGGAGAAGCCGCTGCTTATCATAAAACAACTCGAGGAGCATAAACTCAATTTGTGTAATCTTTACACAAGGAGATAAGAAACAACACACCATAGCATGTGTGATGTTAGCAACATTTTCTACTAAATACCTTAAATATATTTAAGCCAACTTACTAGAAGAGTTGTTTTCTCATTGTGACACTCGTTTTATCTCCAATGTCTGGGAGATATGTTCTTGTTGCCTTTCAACCCAAGTTGATTCTCAACTAGCGTGTGTTGCCAGGATATTCCCCTAACCTACCCCCTGAAAAAGGGCCTCACTCCCGGCATGAAGATCTGCATCAGTGGCCATCCCTTCCCTTCATCTTTCAAAATGTGAGAGCTCCTGTGTGTGTGTGTTCCCAAAACCTGACATTTACTTGGGAGGCTCCCGAACCTACAATCATTGCCAAAACCTAAGGAAATGGAAAGTCTTTGATGTCACCAGCTATCTATTTTTTTTTTTAAGGAGACAGGCAATTTTGTTCACACTTTGGGTATCCGGTGTGTCTTCAATAAAGGTCACTGTAATATCTTTCAGAATTATTGTCTGAATCCCAATATATATGTTAAAGGTACAACTTAAGTTTTTGTCCATGAGTGTTTTAGCCCACTACCCATTTTGGAAAGGTATACTAAGTTTCTGCCTCTCTTCAAATAAGATGAGCTTAGGCTGCTTGATGGGCTTCCTCATGCATTTCTGAATCCAGTACTGGCTCCTTAGAAGGTGGCCATCAACTGTACTGTGCATATATTGGAGCCTATTGTTTAGCTATTTCACAATGTGTGTTTGTACATTGTATCAACACATAATGTAACGAATATCTTCTATATTATTACTGAGAAAAACCTCCTATGAATGATCTCATATTTATAAAATCGCAAAGCAAATTGCAGTGCAGAGCAAATTTGTTCTTTAGGGAGAGGTATCCTCTTACCGGAAAGTTTCTAAATAGTAAAAATGGTAATTTTGGCAATGAAAACTGTCCTTTATAGAGAGGTGTCCTCTCATGGAGGTTGTACTGTATAACAATTTTTTTTTCTTATCCCTAGTACACGTGGTACAAGCCATGATAATCATGGTGGGTAGTTAGCGACTGCTTTTACTGTAAGCGCACCACATATCTACACATGGGGAAAACAGTTCGACTTTGCACTTACAAATGTGCCAGAGCCCCGTTTGGTTAATTGCACTCGCTGGTGGGGTTGGACTTTTGCAAGAATCGGGGGCCATTAGAGCATTTTTTTTTTATCAGAAAAAAGTGTCCAATGCGGAATTCGAACCCGGTTCGTAGCGGTCAAAAACCAAAGGTTTAGACCATCCTTCCACCGACCCCCGTATCAACACATAATGTAACGAATATCTTTTATATTATTACTGAGAAAAACCTCCCATTAGTGATCCCATATTTTTAAATTGCAGTGCAGAGCAAAATTGTCTTTTAGGGAGAGGTATACTCTTACCGGAGAGTTGCTAAATAGTAAAAATTGTAATTTTGGCAATGAAAACTGTCCTTTGTAGAGAGGTGTCCTCTAGCGCATGTGTCAAATGGAGGTTCTACTGTTTAACAATATTATCTTTGTGTGTGTTATATTGTCAATTGATCCTTATGTCAATAATAATCCATACACGGTCCACACCACCAAGGTATGTCTGCGTAGGTTCCGCGTGGATCTCATGAGTGGAAACGACATCGCTCTGCACATCAACCCGCGTAAGACCCAAAATGTGGTGGTGATGAATACCTTCCAGAAAGATGATTGGGCATCCGAGGTGAGAGCCCCGCTGGCTCCACACTTCAGCCCCGGAGTTTACTTCGATCTGGTCATCTCCGTGGAGAGGGATAGCTTCTCCATCTCAGTTTGCGGTGCTCCTCTGGCGGAATACTCACATCGTCTTCTGCCTCTGTCCCGGATCAACTCCCTGCAGGTCCGTGGAGACGTGGTGGTGGCTGCTCTCATCTTCCTCTGATCTCCAGTGCCAACCTTTACTTCTCTTGTTTTATACTTTTTTATATATCGCTACCCCATTATTATATATACTCTATATGTTCTTATTTTATAATATGGCCTCTCTATATATGTATATTCTCAATGTGTTGTACAGTTTTTATATATGACCTATGTAAATAGTTAATCAGCTACCTTTATGTTAAATATAACAACAATGCTACAGTCGCTTCTATCAAAACTTGTTGCTAGTTGGAAGACAAGAATAATTAAATTGTCAAATTTTAACTTTTGTTTGTTTCTTTTTTTATGAATAACAAAACCCCTTTGCATTTCAGCTTGACTACACTCTGCTTCTACTCAGCACATTAATACTCCTTATTCCATAGAGTCTTGTTTCTTATATCCTTGTGTATAATAAGACACAATTTGGATTATAGATTATAAACACAAGGTAATAAGACCAAATCCAAATAAATAAATAGTGTGTGACGTTTCGGAAACAACGCTGTTACCGAAACGTCACACACTATTTATTTATTTGGTCTTATATCCTTGTGTATAATAAGGCACAATTTGGATTATAAACACAAGGTAATAAGACCAAATAAATAAATAGTGTGTGACGTTTCGGTAACAGCGTTGTTTCCGAAACGTCACACACTATTTATTTATTTATTTGGTCTTATATCCTTGTTTTATAGATTACACAATTGCAGTAGAGTCTACCACAAGAGACTGGAGCCTTAAAACATGTCTACACCCAGTTCCCCCCCTCCTGGAGGTGGTTATATCTGAGACCCCATGTGTCTACTTGGCCTGACATGACAGCCTCTGATAAGAGACTACCTCCAGGAGAAACTGGGCTTAGCCATGTGTTTAGGTTATGCAACTAAAAGTTGCTGATTGTTTGTGCCATCTGCCGGAATATCAACTAATCGTTTTTAATGTAATTTACTCAGACAGATGGTGCAAGCCATCAGCAACTTTTAATTGCACGATGAGGAGAAGCCTTTTTCTAGATTGTTGTTGTCTGGAAGGAGCAACCTTTGGCACATAAAATGTCAGTCTTACTTTAAATATGTAGCAGTGCAATATATATATATAAATATAGGGTAAACTTGAATAATAAATTCTATTGTTGATTAGGTACAATTTGGATTATAGATTAGAAACACAAAGTAATAAGAGACCAAATCTATTATTTATTTATTTGATCACTCAAATCCCAATTATCAAATGCTCCGTGTACATTGAATTCTATAAATATAAAGGTCACCTCTCCTGTCAAAAAATACATCAAAACTAGACACCATCTATTGACTGTCACTGCAAAATAGTGGCCTCAGGTCGGTGACAAAGCCACAACACCACCTTTGGGAAACTGAGAAGCCTGGAGACCATGGTTTCAGACTAATGGCTCTCATCAGTCAAGGGCGGACTTTATTCCATGAGAGAGATCCACAAGGGATCAAATGGAATCTTCACAATCTGCCAAAGAGGTTTGCCTGCCCAGAAGTCCAACCCCTCCTCTATGTGGTGGGTGGGAAAATCAACACAAGTAAGTAAGGGACTGCCCTGTAGGGTGAAGTACAGTGTCGTGAGCCGCTACGGTAACCATGAAGGCCTATAGAAAACTCTGAAATGTGGCTGACTAACGGGGGCAATGGTATCCCCCTTTCCATGGAGCAATACAGTTGCCATCCTTGTTGCCCTCTATATGGCAGACACACAAAGCGTGTTACCATCTTAGTACTATATTCAGTACTTTTGTTTGAAGATGGCAACAGCGTTGTTACTGAAATGTCACCCACTATTAATTTATTTGGATTAGTTCTTATTTTCTTGTTTTCTTTTATTAGTATTTAGTAGGGGGTCGGTGGAAGGCTGGTTAAACCGTTTGGTTTTCGACCACTACGACCCAGGTTCGATTCCCGCATTGGACACTTTTTATTTTATTTAAAAAAAATGCTCCAATGGTCCCCGATTCTTACAAAAGTCCAACCCCACCAGCGAGTGCAAGTAACCAAACGGGGCTCTGGCACATTTGTAAGTGCAAAGTCGAACTGCTTTTCACATGTGTAGACATGTGGTGCACTTACAGTAAAAGCAGTCGCTAACTACCCACCATGATTATCATGGCCTGTACCACGTGTACTAGGGATAATTAAAAAAAAAAAGTATTTTGTAGATAAAATGTGTTAAGCGGTATCTTGGGCACTTCTACTCCTATGGCACCAGCATTGGCTGACAATATGTGTTGGGATGTTTGGCAGCCAAAAGGTTTATATATAAAAACATACACCCTCGCTTTGCGTCGTTTCGTTTTGCGTTTTTTTCAAAGTTGCGTTGTTTTGAATTCGAGTCTTTAATTTGTTTTTCTTAAAATATGGCAACACCTTTGTTTTAGATTGCGCCTTCACATATTTTCACTTTGCGTTGTTTCAATTTGCGTCGTGTTTTTTTGGAACGTAACCCCGACGCAAAGCAAGGTATGGGTGTATGTATGGAAATAATAAAGGCATCTCCTGATCATGCAACTAAAAGTTGCTGATAGCTTGCGCCATTTGTATTCAGAACTTTTTTTTTTCTGAGGAAAGTGTGGAACAAGGTGTGTTGTTTGTGATGTAATTGTACATATTCAGATGTAAATATGGTTTTGCATATAGACGCTCGAGTTAGGTTATAAATAGAGACAAATGAATGTTGTCAGTTAGTTAGTAAGTTCCGTTCTTAAATAAAGAAGTGTTCACCATCGTAGCCCGATTCCCCTTGAAGAAACAAAACATGGTGGCAGCGTAAAAGCGGTATAAGCGTAAAAGCGGTATAAGCGTAAAAGCGGTAAAAGCGTAAAAGCAATTTTCAAAATTATAAAGTTGAAATATAAGAATTTTTTTTTAAGAAAAGGGAAAAAAATGGCTGATTATAGGCAAGTTGCTGCGGCAAGCAAAGAGAAAGCTGTACCTGTTGAAATTGTGGATCCATCAACAAAGGATTATCTACAGAGCGGTGAAAAGGCTAAATTATCCCGTTGGAAGCCCATCGATTCTCTGTGCTTAGAAGACTTCAAGGAATCCGAAGACGACGATGGAAAGTACAGTTCATCGGCATATATGGAATGGCCAGAAATCTTGAAGAAAGAAGTCTTAAGACCCGAAGCTTTAGAAAAGGCAGTCAATCTGGAAGATTCTGAGAAGGCGGCAGAAAGTCAACAACTCTCCAAAAGACATTTAGAGAAATAGAACAAACAAGGCTCATGCATAAAAGCTGAATTAAAAACTTGGGAAGATCCTATTGAATCCAACTTAGTAGCTGCAGAGTCTGATAATCCGGCAGTTTCCGAGGAAGAGCTGGCCGGCGAATCTGAAAATCTCAGCCAAGATTCACCTCAATCAGATGCTCCAAGGGAAGCTGAAAATTCTAGCAAGGAGTTGGCCGAAGGATCTGATGGAAATATTCAAGTTAACAAGCAGTACGTGTATACACCAGACTATTCTAATATTATACTAAGGCCTTGTACAGACCAGGAAACTATCGAAGAAATGCCTGAAATTATTGAAATGGAAAACCAAGTGGAGCTCGATCTAACTTATTTAGAAAGCCGTTTAGAATTAAGCACGGCTAAAATTCTATTTACTTTTCGATCTATTTTGGAAGATAAGTATGATAAAATTGAATTGAAAGGACGTGGCCGTTTAAGTAATTGTTACAAAATCTCTGATACGGAGGTATGCAAATTTGTAATGGTGGCTAAAAATGATATAAATAAGTATGCATCCTACTTGTATGCAGGATATAGCTCAGAAGGATTTAATTTTGATGACGTTTCAAAAGGAATTCTTGAATTACTCAATATTGAAGTAGGAAAGGTGAAATACAAGGATACGAAATATTGTAGAAAATGCAGGTTAAACAAGGAAGAAATTGGTTTGCCATGTCACAGGCTATGTAAGACCTGCTGGATCGGTCATGTGAGTGAACATCTTTCTTCTGAGAAACTTGAAGATCCTATAACGTGTCCAAATGAAGAATGCAAAGAAACTTTGAATTCTGAAAAAAGAAAATTGTACAAAAGTGAAAATTGTACAAAAGTGAAAATTGTACAAAAGTGAAAATTGTACAAAAGTGAAAATTGTACAAAAGTGAAAATTGTACAAAAGTGGAAATTGTACAAAAGTGGAAATTGTACAAAAGTGTAATTGTACAAAAGTGAAATAGTACAAAAGTAAAATTGTACAAAAGTAAAATTGTACAAAAGTAAAATTGTACAAAAGTGAAATAGTACAAAAGTAAAATTGTACAAAAGTGTAATTGTACAAAAGTGTAATTGTACAAAAGTGTAATTGTACAAAAGTGTAATTGTACAAAAGTAAAATTGTACAAAAGTGTAATTGTACAAAAGTGTAATTGTACAAAAGTGAAATAGTACAAAAGTAAAATTGTACAAAAGTAAAATTGTACAAAAGTGAAATAGTACAAAAGTAAAATTGTACAAAAGTAAAATTGTACAAAAGTGAAATAGTACAAAGGTAAAATTGTGGTTCCTGTGGGATTCCTTTGAAGGTGCGGAGTGACAATTCGGATCACTATGGCAAATCAAGGGAAGCTTGTTCTGCTCCCTCTATAATAGGTGTTGTGAATGCTATTGATGAAAAGGAGTAAAAGATTCTGATGCGAAGCCTAAGGGCGCAGGAGTACGAGAACTGCCTCCATTGGAAGTAAAGGATCGAGTTTGGCTGACGGACCTTAACGGGGAGCCATATGTGAATTGCCCGGAGGCCAACCCACACACTTCGGATGCTGCTGCGGATGTGGCCGGATCATCAACATCTCCTGGAAGAACAGTTCGTCCGCCCAGACGTTTTGGAGAGGACTAGAGCTAATCTCTAAGAGGGGAGATGTGATGTAATTGTACATATTCAGATGTAAATATGTAACGTTTCGGTAACAGCATTGTTACCATCATCAGACAAAAAGAATAAATATTGTCTGATGAAGGTAATAATGCTGTTGCCGAAACGTCACACACTATTAAATTATTTGGATTAGGTCTTATTTTCTTGTATCTTATCCCCTTGTGTAAATATTGCACGATTACATAAAGTTTACACAGCAGCAGCATTGTTAGAAAGAGGAGAAAGACCTTTTGAAAATCCTGAGTTCAACTGACCCGGTTGATGGACCTCTAAATAGATGTTGTTGTTGTTGTTTCTTATCCCCTTGTGTAAAGATTACACGAATTCCAAGAGTTCATGTTCCTCAAGCTGTTTTATGATAAGCAGCGGCCTCTCCCAAAGGTCCTGTTTAATACATCTAATGCAAGCCAAAATGTGTTCTGGAGCTGCAGGTGCAAAGCTACATTTTGGGCAAGTGGGGTAGATTTTGTTATTATTTTAGATGTTTAGATTTATGTATATATGTTTAAGATTTATAGATGTAGTTGAAGCAGGTGTCAAAACATTGAGATCATGAAGGATAAATAAATATTGTTTTTTAGCGAGGTTCGTTCCCCTCTCTCTGATGTTGTAGGGGGTTTAAAGCAGATTTATGGAACATGTTCTCCCATGGACTGTTGTGTTCCACGGCTGCTTTATTTGGCAGGCTCCTCCTCTGTCTCCTCTTTATCACTCCCCCTCTGGACACAGTGTGTGGGTTATTAATTAAAAAGCATATTTTGGATCTAAAATAAAACAAAACATTTAATACAAAATGCCAATATATCAATAGGCTGTACGCCGTCAGGGCTTTTCTTGTTTTTAAACTGCTTTGGTTGATCTCACGATGCCTTCACTCGACAATATATAAATATATACAACTCTGGGGCTAATATTTAAAATATATATACACAAATATAAAAAAAAAAAAAATAAGAATAGACTATATACTTACATTTATAAAAATTAAATAATAATATATGATTCCTAATAAGTATAATAAAATAATTTTTAAATCGATTTGAACTGTAAATATAACAGAGGGATGTCAATTTTTCTATTAATACTGTTGGTATCTTTCATTGAGGTCCAACTTTCTAAAAAGAGTCTTGAGTGTTAATCTTGAACAGTGGGTTATGTAAATAAAGGGGCACCTCTCCCTTTCTCTACTAGATACTAGTACATTTTGTGTCAGTCAGTGTTGCTACCATAGATTTGTCTCACACACAGGTACAGACTTTTTTTTTACACAGTGGTAAGGTACCAATTTGGATTATACACTCATGGACAAAACTTGAAGAAGTGGAAAGTCTGATGTTGTCTATAATTTTGGAGAGGACAGAGGCAATTTTATATAAAATAAAAGGATTTAAAAGAGTGAATGTTTCTTTTATACATAAAACAAACTTCTACTGTCCTTACAGGCAATTTTGTTAATACTTTGGATATTGCATGTGCCTTCAATAAAGGTCACTGTGTATGATAAAGCACAATTTGGATTATAGACTACAGCCACAAGAAAATAAGACCTAATCCAAATAAATTAATAAGGTGTGACATTTTGGTAACAGCATTGTTAATAAAATGTCACACACTATTTATTTATTTGGAATTGGTCTCTCTTATTACCTTGCACTAATTTACTACTTATGGGAAATGTTTTAAAAAAAAAAGACATTTTAAATTCACAGTGCAAAGAGTTTCTTGTTTATGCAGGAAAAAGACTACCATTTGGACATTGCCTTTCAACAGGTCTTGGTATTGAATGTGCCTTCTTTTTGACACAAGGGTATTCCAATGTGGCTGTGAGAGAGCCAACTGGAAGTTAATTCATTCCTTCCTCCTTGCAACAGAGCTAGCCATGATGTTTCTGTGTCAGCAGAACATTACTACCATCACCAGACTGGAGTACATTGTTTTTTTTTTACTTATCCCTAGCACATGTGGTACAGGTTATGATAATCATGGTAGGTAGAAGTAGGCAACTGCTTTTACTGTAAGTACACTACATGTCTACATATGTGAAAAGCAGTTTGACGGAGCGATATAGTGATTTCAATAATACATGTGCCACACAAGGATTAAAAAAAAATGCCTGCTTGTGTTTGCAGCATGTTGATCTAAATCCTCATGGGACTAGAAGGTGTGAATGAAGAACTCACCAGCTCACTTGTGGTCCGTTCCAGAACATCTGCTGCCAGGAGGGAACAGACCTCTTCAGCTGTCAAAGCCTGCTTTTCCGGGAACAGCCATTTCTGTCGAAACACCAGACAATTACTGTCTCCATGATAATTGGGTAAACTACTCTTCCCCGGCAGACACCATCAAAAGTCTAAAGCAGTGATTCTCAACCAATGTGCCGCGGTAATTTTGTGTGCCGCGAAATTCTAAAAATGTGCCGCCGAATTTTAGTCATATGATTATGTTCACGTTTGTATTGGTTTTTCTTTTTTTCTTTTTCATTTTTTTACTTTTTAAAATAACGAAATTAGCAAATTGAATGTTAGAGATGTATATTACTTATATTTTGCATATAAATATTGATACATAATTTGAATTTTCTTGCATTCAAGTTAGCAAAAGTGTGCCGCGAAATTCTAAAATTGTGCCGCCAAATTTTCAAATCTTTAAAATAATGCCGCAACAAAAAAAAGGTTGAGAATCACTGGTCTAAAGCTTTACAAGCTTGATACCTTAGTGTGATTGAGTGGAGATAAGAAAGAAGAAGACAGTCTCCACATTCCCCTTTTTTTTAGAATGGGGTTTATTAGGTTTTACATATTATTATTGAATGTTATAGAGAGTGAATAGAAATTCTTTCTCCACATTTTTTTTTTTTTTAATTAAAGATTTCGGTGGATAAGAATCCAAGAGAAATTAGTTTTAGAATACTCTCCCCCAAGCAAATGCTTGCCAATCAATCATTATTATCATAATTGTGGGTTGGATTATGCCCAATCCAAATAGAGAGAAAAAGAGATGTGCTGCCTTTGTTTTTTAGAGGATCGTGAAGAGAATGGCTTTTGACAGGTAGATGGGGTGGAGGTTGCCATGAAGGAGGAAGACAGGGGGATGATGGAGTCTGACAATAGACACATAACTGGACAAATGAACATGTTTTTACCCAGGATTTACTAAAGGGAATAAACACAAGGTGATAAGTTATGAATACAATATCACATTTGTACTATTTTTTCACAAGGTAATAAGACCAAATCCAACTAAATAAATAGTGTCTGAAGATGGTGACAACGTTGTTACCTAAATGTCGCACACTATTTATTTATTTGGTCTTACTACCTTGTGTTTATAATCTATAATCCAAATTGTATCTTATCATTACTTAAGGGAATGTTTAGGAATAATCACCTGCTATTTCTTAAATAAATACAGCATTGGGCAAAGTGTATCTTTTATTGGTGGAAAAACTCAAACTTTTGAGCATATAAACTCTTCTACTGGGGCTAAAGGAGGAATAAGGCCAACAGTTTGCATTTTTCCCAACGATCTACTGTCTTTATTTATGGGAATTGGAGTAAATATAAAAACAAAACTGCTGTGAGGGCTCACCATGGATGAACCAAGCCCTCCCATTATTTTCATCTTTGCAGTAAGGGCAATAGAAAAATTATTTTATTTAAAATAATCATACATTTTTCAATAGCAGATGGGGTGCTAATGGCTATGTTTAAATTTAAGGGAAGGCTTAAAGGTATTGTTGGAGGGATGTATAGACTGGGAAGGCCAAGGATGGAATTCATGGACAATTTCTGAAGAAGATCCTATGATAGCATCAAAAACTAGCCATAGAAAGAAAGCTCTGAGAAGATAGAAATGCTGTCAGCCACCAACCTGTGATGGCTGACATTGAAGAATGACCAATATGACCATCAAAAAGGCAAAAAGAATAAGATCTAGGCACAATTTGGATTTTAGATTATAAACACAAGGTAATAAGTAGAAACATACCTGGATGGATGTGTTATCCGGCAGGCGAGATTCCAAGAAGGGCTCTGTGCCAAAATCAGATGTAGCTTGCAGCCGAGAGGATGTGAGACTGGAGATCATGGATTTGGCTCCACCTCTGTTGGATACCGGCTGCTTCAGTCGATCTAACCTTCGCTCTGATCACAACTACAGCATTACTTTCTGTAGAGTGAAGAATAACACAAAACTTTTTTAAAATGGATGGATTTCTGATGGCAACTGTTATGTACTCTTCTACCTAATATTCAATAAACTTAGGTAGTGTAGTTTCTATTAAAAGATATTGTATGTTACTGTTATATATTTGTATAATATTTTATTATTACAGAATTATCATAAGAACTAAAAACATGAATATCTCACGCTATATATTGATTACATCACACAACAACAACCAAGTCCTTGGTCAAAACCATATACACATATTTTACAGCAACCAAGACTATACATTAAATAGATAAAACTTCTTGTTCTTTAAGCAGTTCTATTTCAATGATTGTGAGGTTAAATTCTAGATGGAAATATTTCTCTGGGAGGATATTGATCTATAAAGATAATGGCCACCTCTCCCATCCTCGCGTCGGCAAAGCTGCGGATCTACCGCCACTTTGTTCAGGTTGGACTCGGTGGCGTGGAGGACCCACTCATCGCCTGGAGGAGAACACTCGCACGCCGAGGATGCCTTCCTTCATCATCTGTCATATAATTTCCTTTGTATATATTTTAATTTCTCTATTTATTATTATTATATTATTTTCTTATCTTAATATTTCTGCTAAATAACTCTTGCTGAGTGTAAAATTGACAAGATGTCAATAAAATTGTTTTAATTGTCAATTGTCTCTCCCATAAAAATGTCAAAGCTATATGCCATCTATTGACTGTTGCAGTAAACTAGCGGTCTTGGGTCGGTGACAAAGCCACAACACCAGCTTTGGCAAACTGATAGGCATCTAGCTTTGATGTCTATTTTTACAAGAGAGGTGAACTTTATCTTCATAGGTCAAATTCCACTTGTTTCACTTCTTTAATTCAACCAACTCCAACTTTTAACATAAAAAAGTGCCCAATGCGGGAATTGAACCCGGGTCGTAGCGGTCGAAAACCAATGGTTTAGACCATCCTTCCACCGACCCCCACAGGCAAAGTTACATTTAAGAGTGAGCACAGGAGGGGGGGGTTGAGATATACCTTATTTACTCTAACTGGCTAGAATTCAGTCTTTAATTCAATATACAGTAAAACCCCTCTATAGTGAACCCCAATGGGACAGAGCTTTTGGTTCACTATAGCCACGGTTCACTATAGCCACGGTTTGGCCATTTTTTTTACTTTTCAAAATTTTTAGACCGTATAATTAAAGGACAGCCATACACACTGGAAGAGACTGCCTCTTAATAGTGGTCACTTTATTTTAATTCCCTTAATTGACTAATTTCCTTATATTAATACTGAATAACAATAGAAATCATTAGATGATAGGTTCTTCTTATCATTAACATACATGTACCTCTATGTCTAATTTAAAAATCAAGACAAATCCTAGGCAAAGTTTTATTAAATATATATTCAAAGATATAAAATGATTTTAAAACATCATTATCACATTATATAATACAATGTTTACTTGGAAAAATGGCTCTAACACCTTGTTGCTTCAAAGCATTCTTCAGGAATTGCACCATTCAAATAAAGTTAGGGTTTTACTTCCATTTCATTTTTCCACATATTCTTCTAGGTCTAGATTTCGTTTTTTTTTTTTTTAACCTGTCATGCAAAACATTGCTGACTTTAAAATCACCATAGTTAATGGCATAAAAATAATTTTTGTTTCATCACGGGACCGTTTATTTGGACTTTTTTTTTAAGCCCTAAAACGTACGATCGCGATCGCGGCAAAAGTTGAGGTTGATTCCTCTTTGTAACTATTTTTAATAGCTTTATATTTTATCTTTTATAATATAAAATTTATATTCTCTTATTTTAATATGTTCTTAACATTTTGCCTGTGTTGTTTCACTTTGAAAAGTTCTGAAAATGGCCTTTTTTTTTTTAAGAAATGACGCTTTGTTTTTAAAATGCCTTTGTTTTCTTCATTTTGGAAGCCATTTGCATTTTTTAAATTTCAAATTTATTGGATGCAAATATATTCTATTTAATAAAAAGTATAATGTGTTAAAATTTATACAACATACAGCAAAAATCAAAACAAACAATGCCGCTAAATTTATTGTTTTGAAATCGCGATCCGCGAGCTGAAACATGCTCAAAATTTTGTTGTTTTAATTTTTTTTAATTACAATTCTAAGTTCGTTATAAGCATAGTATTTTAAATATATTTTATTATTTTGGGACCGAAAATAGGTTCGTTATAGGGGTAGTTCGCTTTATTCTAAAAATCGCAAAGTTCGTTATAACGATGGTATTTTCAATGGAATGGAATTGGGAATCGGCGTGGGTTCGTTATAAGGGAAGGTTCGTTATATCCAGGGTTCGTATTAGCGGGGTTTTACTGTATATAAGTATATATAAAAGGGTATACCTGCATCTGTAAAAAAAAAAATTCTCAAAATATTTCGAGAGATTGCTTCCTTTTTATCAATTTATTGTACACTCTGCAATAAATTGATAAAGAGGGAGCAATCTCTTGAAATATTTTGAGAAAAAATTATCTTTTTACAAATCTAGATACACCCTTTTATATAAACTTAATTGATGGATCGCCTTTTGACTATAACTTTCCTCTTTAAGTCAAAGATCCTTACAACTCCATGCTGACGAGCACCAACAGCATGAAACACATTCGTGTATGGCTTTTTTTGCTTTATCAAGAAATTGGGTTGGCCAAATATCACGGAGCAAGCTAAATAAACGTTTAGTTTATTTTTGCTCCACTAGATGGCGTTCTGCCATCTAAAAAGCACATGTGCTCGTGGTCAGGAAATGCTTTCTGTATTTTTAATATCAACACCTGACCCACTTATCTTTTTTTTTTTTCTATTATTTTTTCATATAATAAAGTATAATAACAAATATTAATTGCAATGTGCTTCTTTCTATTGTAAATTCAGCTAGCTTTCAAGTGTTGATTTTTTTCACAGGCTGATGGAAGAGCTAATGTATGAAAGCTAGCTGAATTTATAATAAAGAAGAGCTTATTGCAATTCCTATTTTTACAACAAATGTAGAACATTAATTAAAAACTTGGATAATCCTGGATCCCTCCAGGATAATCTTGCAATAAATAATGACAACAATTTACATGATGTACATTGATAATGACAACAATGTACAATGACAACACCATGTCCTAGAAAAATGTCCACTAGCAGTAAATGTTACCATTAATTGATAGTTATCTTATATAGAATTGAGTACAAAATGTATTTCCACAAAAATATATATATATAACCAGTCAATTCATTAGGATTCAATTAAATGATTCCTATATAAATATTTTTAGTGAAAGAATCATATAAGGTAAGAGTAGAGTTATATTATCGAATTAAATTTGGCTTGAATGTAAATTAAATGGCATCCGCATTCTAAAAATACTACCAAAAGAAATCTATATATACTGTTTAATTTTGAGGTTGAAGAAATTAGGATTATACCGATATATATATACTTACGTAACGAATTCAAATATGCTTCTGAGTCTGGCAAAGAAACATATTTCTTTTTATCCAGTTCAGTATCTGAAATTGAATCTTCACTTGTTTTCATCTTCATGATCAATAAAATAAGAACTTTGTCATTTTTTTGAATGTTTTTGTTTTCACGCGATGGTGCTAAATCAATTTAAATTTATATCAAAGAGAATATATATTTTATAACATAAATAAATCATTTGCATCATTAATAATATAATTGAGAAAAATTATATATATCTATATATAAAACTGGTCATTCAGGCATTCTGAAAATGAAAAGAATGGGTATTTGGCCAATTCTGGAATAATTAAAAATCAAAAGAATAGAGTATATTTATTCCGATAGATGTCGCAAGTCATCAGCTGATAGATAGAGAGAAAAATATAATCAAACTGATCATTCATTTAAAAAAAAAAACTTGATCAAATTCTAATAAATCAATTTAATCGATTTCCCATCTTTCGATGAAGTTTCCAAAAATTATTCAAAAATAAAGATAATATAAAGGGGTTTGATGATAAAAAGTTTGAAAGCCAATAAGTAAAACAAAATACCAATTTGAATATTAAGTTTTTAAAGAGTTCTTTAGAAAGAAAAAGCAAGGGAACTAAGGAAAGAAGATTTATCAAATAAGAGATAATGTTAAACGTCATTAAATATTAATAGATTTTTATTGGCCAATTATGGACTTGAGAGATCAATAAGGCCATTCAAGAAATTTTATTTTTATAGACAGATATGAATCTCACTATAGATCAACCTTCAGGTAAGGTATCGCTGTTGAAGTTGAGTAGGTTGATGGGTTGTTGATCAACTGGGTTGAGACAGATATGAATGTCATTACAGATTAACCTTCAGTAAGTTGAGTAGGTTGATGGGCTGGAAGTTGTTGATCAACTGGGTTGAGACAGATATGAATATCACTACAGATCAACTCTCTGGTAAGGTATCGCTGTTGAAGTTGAGTAGGTTGATGGGTTGTTGATCAACTGGGTAAAGACAGATATAAATGTCGCTATAGATCAACCCTCAAGTAAGGTATCGCTGTTGAAGTTGAGTAGGTTGATGGGTTGTTGATCAACTGGGTTGAGATAGTTATGAATGTCACTACAGATCAACCTTCAGTAAGTTGAGTAGGTTGATGGGCTGGAGGTTGTTGATCAACTGGGCTGAGACAGATATGAATCTCGCTATAGATCAACCTTCAGATTAGGTGTTGCTGTTGAAGTTGAGTAGGTTGATGGGGTTCATTCCATCTATATATAGTGATCAGTAAAATACCAATTATGTCAAAGCTAATTATTTTGTTCTACTTTAAAAGACAAACCTCTATAACCACTAAGGGAGGTTTGATTCATCATTGACGAACCAAACCCTCTTCTTATTTCTGTTTTTCTTTCAGTTGTGGTAAAAATATTTGCCTTTTTATAAATAAAATATTATAAAATTAAGTCTCACAAAGAATGATGCGCTAATTTCATATGTTTTAAACCGATAGATGGCGCTATGTTTTCCCAAATAATTATTAAAATGTCTATTTATCACACACACACACAAAACACAAATGATTATCGAATTATTGTTGAAAAACAAAATCAGTCCAAACACAGATGCTTTTTTAAAAATTCTAAATAGAATAATTCCCTTTCTTAATTGTGTATAAAATAAAAAAGTTATATTCTAGATCTATATATTTCGACTCAAGGTGTATACAAGTCAGAATTTATATTATCTTGAAAATGAACAAGTTACCAAATCGAAAAATATATCGGTATACATATTTTTAATTTTCCGATTCAATACATACACTGCGTGACATTGAAAATGGAACACCAAGAAATAGTGGCCAGAAAGTGATGAAACTCGGCAGACAGAGAGAGACAGGGACGAACAATAAGTGATCTTCATTTCAAAATGATAGTCATAATACAGAGCGAGAACGGCGTCGGCTTAGTAGCAAGTAGGACCACCGCGGACGGCGATGCACGCAGCAACACGTCTAGGTAGAGAGTCAATCAGAGTACGGATGGCGTCCTGAGGGATGGCTCTCCATTCCCTCTCAACCATTTGCCACAGTTCGTCTTCTGAACGCGGCTGTGGCAAGGCATGCAAATGGCGTCCAATGATGTCCCAGACGTGCTCGATTGGTGAGAGATCAGGAGAGTACGGTGGCCAGGGAAGCATCTGTACATCTTGCAGAGCTTGTTGGCTAATGCGAGCAGTGCGCGGTCGGGCGTTATCCTGCTGATAAAGGGCATTGGGTACCCCCTGAAGGTAGGGGAGTGTCACCGGTCGCAGCACATCATCAACGTATCGTTGGGCCGTCATAGTGCCCTGAATACGAAGTAAAGGTGACCTGGAATCATACGCGATTGCGCCCCAAACCATGATTCCACGTTGTCGCACTGTGGGGCGTTCCACAATTGCTGCCGGATTGGACCTTTCTCCACGTCGACGCCACACGCGTACACGGCGACTATCACTGGACAAGCAGAAACGCGACTCATCTGAGAACACGACCCTGTGCCATTCCGTCATCCACGTCGATCTAGCCCGGCACCATTCCAAACGTTGGCGCCTATTCGGTGGGGTCAATGGCAGTCTTCTTAGCGGACGGCATGAGTGCAAGCCATTAGCAACCAATCGACGGGAAATGGTTCTGGTCGAGATGGAATGATCTAGGGTGTCTTGCACATGTTGCAGGATGGCGGTACAAGTGGCTTGTGGGGCCGCCACTGCTTGTCGAAGGATACGCCGATCCACACGTGCTGACGTCACTCTGGTTGCACCGACATTCCTATAAATTGCCACATTTCCTTGTTCCAACCATCTTCTCCACAGTCGGTGCACCGTGGACGCACCAAGGTGTGTATCAGCTGCGATTTGACGTATGGACCAACCTGCCCTTTTCAGTCCGATCACCATGCCCCTCGTAAAAGCGTCTGTCTGCTTGAACTGCCTCCGTTTACGATGACCTGGCATTCTCTGTTATTACACGTGTCTTTTGACACAAGAACAAAATTTCTACAATGATTTTCCTTGAAGAAATAACGACGCGAATACTGTCCTTTCTGCAAGTTCCTTCCCTTATATCTTACTCCATGTGCGCACGAGAGCTGCGCATTTTACATCATTTGCATAACTCGGTTAGGCGCGTCTACCCTAAAATTTGCATAATTTTCTGGCCACTATTTCTTGGTGTTCCTTTTTCAATGTCACGCAGTGTATATACATCCATGAACAAAACTTGAGGAAGTTTTTTTTTTTTTTACCCTTTTAACATATATATCAGGATTCAGATAATAGCTCTGAAAGATATTTGATACACAGTGACCTTTATTAAAGGCACACGAGATAACCAATTGTGAACAAAATTGCCTCTGTCTCCTTAAAAAAAAAAAAAAAGACGACCGGCGATATCGAAGACTTTATACTAACTCAAATTTTGTCCATGAGTGTAATATTGAATTAAAATATATTTTTGAATTGATTTATACACATCACATATATTTTTTTGTTCAGATCTTCTGGCGTCGGAGAATTTTCCGAAATTCGTAGCAGACGTGGTTCGGTCCCTCATCTTGCCCTCGGTGTTTGTGGCCGTGCTACGGTGTTCGTCTGACTACAGTATGTCTGCTGCGTATTGCAACTAGCCCTAACACTACAAGAAACTTTTGATTTTTCCCTTTCCATTATTAAAATAAATGAGGCAGAATTTTTACCGTTTTTGTTTAAATTCGATCTACAAACCCTACATAATAAGAAAACAGTTTTTTTTTCTTCTGTTGATGTTAAAATTGATTAAACAAAATTGTTACCATTTACGTTAAATTAGATTTATATGTCTAAAATAACAAGAAAAATCAAGATTATAAGTGAAAAAATTACAGAAATGTAGTGATGGTATAGAACCTCCCATGAGAGACCGCAAGGATATTTTTATAATCATCTCAAGATTTCTTCATTCCTGGACCTATCAACTCATCTTTATACTTTCTTCAAAATCATAGCATAGAAAACCATAGCACGAATTAAAAAAGATAACTTAAAAATATATATTCGGAGAGATTTTTATAGGGTAAAAATGAAATAAGATTGTATAGAAGCTGTTTGAACTGACTGTCAATCTTGTGTAGGTCATGTGGCTGCAGACAGGATTGCTGAACGTCTAGCCAACCAATCACGTCTCGTCCTTATCTTTCACAAGTCCAGTTCCCAGGACCTCACCGAGTCCCTGACATCTGCCTTGAGGTCCAGGACGCCCATCTATATCTTTTGGACCTGTGACGTCAGTAGCGCAGACTTCGACTGGGTAGGTCCTCTCTAAGGCTGGGATGACGTGACAGTTAAGTACCTCTTATTTATCTAATGGAAGTATAGATAGATAGGTTGAGTTGAGAAATGGCACTTGGCCAATACTCCGGAATAAAATGAAATCAACGTTTAGATGATATTTATTCCGATAGATGGCGCATTTTGGCATATTTAAATATTTATTTGGGGGCCAGTACATACCTTTTTATTAGTTTTAAATGTCTGATATCTTATTTATCTTATATATTTTTTCATATATTTTACCTAAGATGGGGAAATGTAGAGGTATTTATTCTTCAGGTATGTGGTCCAGATTGAATCCCGGCAGATCCCTCAGCCAAGACTCCGCTGGATTCTCCCGTTGCCGGGACCTGAGTCCCAGAGTCCAACTGTAGCTGGACGATGCAGGATCTTCTGGGTGAAGGTATGTAATGGAGAGTCTCGCAGTATTGAGGTAGAATGGCACCAGTGTTATTCTATATGAGATTTCATATATACGAGAACCCTCTGTCTAATAAAAGTATTTGAGAATAGATGTCCTACATGATGATGTGCTTGCACATAAGTCGGTTTGCAGTGGGTAACACCCTCGATTCCCGACAGTCATGAAGCGGGTTTGAATCCTGCGTTAACCTTTTGTTTAATATGTGAATAACCTTCATATATTATTCACTGTTTCAATTATCATAAACTAGGTTGCTCTTGTTGAGCGGTAGCCAATAAAGTGAATTTGGAACCGATGTGCTTGCAGAGCTGGCAGGACCATCTGATCTTGCGAGGTCCGCGGACCCTCCCAACAGTGAGAGGATGTGAGCCGGTGAAGGAGCTGGCTCGTTGGAGTCCAGAGCGAGGGCTGGAGACGGACCTGAAGTACCCTGGACTCCTGGACTCAACCAACGATACCTCGATGGTACAGGGGCAGTCCTTCCTCTTGGCCCATCTCAACGTGAGTCTTGTAGTGTTACTAGATATTACAATTTACATATTGGCTTTCAAGTTATTGTCTTTCGAGGTGTGGCATTGACACAAAAGCGATGGGAATATCATGGATTGATGGACAGCCAGAGTAATGAAGATCTCTTAAAATATTTAAGAATGCTCGTAGCCTTCTGAAGACAATTGAAGGGAGGAAAACACACCAGCTTGTTTGGACATCTTATCCAGAACTTGTCTGTTAACAGAAAGAGTCTTCTTTCTTATCTCCACTCAATCATACAAGTATCTATGTACTTGTATTAGGGTAACAATCCGATCACAGCAAGAGTACATGTACCATGCTGATAGCATTTCTATGCTCTCTCAATTTCTTTATATGGAGTGGTTACCTTAGAAGAAAAGATGGTCAAATTAACTCACCCATATTGTTATTTATATACCTCAATGATGTCTCTCTTATTTTTAAACATGAGACAAAGATGTTTGTGATTGCATTGATGTTGTTTCCGTAGCTCTTCCCGCTGTTTGTCAGTAACGCCTCCTACACGGAGCACCCGGACGTCTGCTGCGTCGGTGTAGAGCACACGCTGATATTCACCGTCGCTCAACATCTGGGATTCAGGTCAGTGTGTGCGCATCTTGTACAGCAGAGCATACTCCATGAGAGGACAACTCCCTCTAGCAGACACCTCTCCACAAACTACAGTTTGCATTACCAAAATGACCATGTTTATTTATTATCAGCTTTCCGTTGCACGAGGACATTTCTATCTCTAAAGGATACTTTAGTTCTTGAACTAGGTGTTGCCTTTAAAAAAAAGGTTTTACTGTATTTGTACATTGTTCAGATACATTAATGCTATACAAGTGTTATTGCGAATGTAACTATATTGTATATAACCATTTCTTTATTAGATGTTATTGAATTGTGTTTTGCTCTTTATTGGAAAATGGGTGCCGTTGTCACGTTAGTCACTTTGGTAACGGACCAGAATTTGATCGAATATTCCAAGGGTCCAGGGGGTCCAAGTGACTGCAGGGAAATGTGGTCGAACTTCCCGTGTTAGTGAATTGAGTGTGTGATAAAATGGTGAGAACACAAGTCATTGATGGACACAGATCTTTATTAGTATTTCAGGTAAATTAGTGATAAGGCTGGTTCGTCTTCTCAACCAGACTCCTCCAAGACGATCCATAACCATTGTTGTCGGTAAGTCGATGCCTTTGTTTCTCTCCGTGGTTTTTACGGGAGTTCGATTCCAGAGAGATAGTCTGATAAACGGTTACCACACATATATGTTATAGATTAGAAAATTTTTGTGTGTTTGATTGTTGAAAAGAGGTGCAGTCGTGGAAAAATAAAAATAATTATTTACCTTTCAAGCAGATTTTTATTTTGAATCTCTTGAAGTAAAAATATACATATAAAATTATTTATATCACAGTAATATAAAATTTAGAAAATGAATTCTATATTCGTGATTTTCATTAGAAAAGGTAGGGTTCACTTTACATATTTACAACAACAATAATTAAAGTGCTATTATTTTGAATATATGGTCAAAAATGTATAACAGTCAATGAATGAAAAATAAAATATATGTTTTTAAAATAAAATAAAATATTTGCATTTTTAGATTATATAATATATATATATATATAGAAGGAACGAATTACCCTTTCCCGGCACGGAGAGGTACTAACGGAAAACAACACTACAGGACTCTTTTTCAAATTAAACAAAACTTTCTCTTGTCCTCCCTGCCATGAAAACACATTGGGAGGACCTAGATCATCAGTGGTGAACCTTCTCAGCGGTTTCACCAGTTTCCAGTATTACCATACCGCTTTTTGTACCTCTACTATTGTATTGAACGATTCTTCTTATATACTCATTAACAAAACTTGAGAAAGTTGTACTTTTTAGCATGCATATTCGGGATTCAGACAATAACTCTGAAATATATTACAGTGACTTTTATTGAAGACACATAAGATAACTAAGAGCGAACAAAATTATCTCAATCTCCTTGAAAAAAAAAAAGAAGACAACCGGCGACATCAAATACTTTTTACTTTCTTAAGTTTTGTCCATGAGTGTATACGTGGTGTTGGAAAACTGCGGTGATGCGCAGGCTCCATTTGATCAGCACGCCCGACAAAGTCTGGGGGATGAAACTCCCTGACGGGACATGGAGTGGGATGGTCGGCATGGTTAACCACGGGGTAATGTCTCATGAAACTTCTCTACCCCGCGTATCGTCTAATTAACGACACAAATGTCGTTATTTATTCAAGTACAGAGCAGCACAAAGAACTTTTCTGTTGTTACAGAGAGCTGATCTCGCAATGACGGGACTCAGCATGACCTGGCCACGTCTGGATTGTGTCGAGTACACCCCCAGCCACCTATCTGACGAACTCACCTTCATTGTCAAGTACCCCCGGGAGAAACCTAAGGCCTTCATCATCTTCAGGCCCTTCGGACTTACGGCAAGTTTCTCTTTCTACCCCGCGTGAAGATATATCAGGTCGAATTAACTGTAGTCTTTCCATTTGCCCTGAAGATATATTTACATGGGGGGTCGGTGGAAGGCTGGTTAAACCGTTTGGTTTTCGACCACTACGACCCGGGTTCGCATCCCGCATTAGACACTTTTTTCTGTTAAAAAAAAAAAAATGCTCCAATGGCCCCCGATTCTTGCGAAAGTCCAACCCCACCAGCGAGTGCAAGTAACCAAACGGGGCTCTGGCACATTTGTAAGTGCAAAGTCGAACTGCTTTTCACATGTGTAGACATGTGGTGCGCTTACAGTAAAAGCAGTCGCTAACTACCCACTATGATTATCATGGCATGTACCACGTGTACTAGGGATAAGCAAAAAAAAAAGACCATCTATGGCCAAGATATTAAACTATTAGGCACACGCGATATTTTCCCTTCTAAGTAAAACACTTCCCTACACTGTTCTTATTACAATATAAAATGTTGAGAAGGCCTGGCTCATCAATGGTGAACCCTTCCAGCACAGTTTAGTCAGTTTAGTCTACCTTATTGCTTTAATATTTATATAGAAAGACGTACCTGGATCTGTGAAAAAGAAAAACATTGAAGAATTTTTTTTAAAAAGTGCCCAATGCGGGAATCGATCCCAGATCCTGGGTGTCGAAAATCGATGGTTTAGACACTCGTCCACCAAAAGACCAATGTAACAATGGAAACCAGGGCAGGGAGCCTGTGAGCGGGAGGATCAAAAGAACGACAGATGCCCAGTGAGCAGACGATGAACCTTATCGCCATCTTGGTGTTCGCGGCCTTGCTGGTAGTGTGGATGGCCGTGTATGTCCAGACCTTCCACAGCGTGCCCGTCAAGTCCTGCGTGCGGGTCAGATATAGAAGCTGATCTCCTCTCTGCGTGGTATTTCTTATCTGAAAGATAAACAAGATTCACTTCATTCCATGTCATAAACAGGAACTCAATAAACTTGCTGTAAATTCTTATCCTAAGTGCTAATTATTTCTTTGTATTTACATTAAAATGTCGGTCCTTGAGTTTTCAACTTTGTGGTTTACTGTCCAGCTCGGACTTCTCCTAGCGGGGACTCTGGTCCTGACGGCGCTGGTGTCGCACGGCTTGAGGCTACTGAGTCCGGATGGACTGTGGTCGTTTGGTCAGGCGGCCTGGTACTTCGGGGCTTCCCTCACCTACCAGGGTACTGCTTTACTCTAAATTTACTGTAGTTCTACTGTAACTGTACTGTATTTGTACTGTAGGTCTACTGCTACTGCACTGTATTTGTGCTGTATCCTATTTGCATGGTCACTGAACTATATTCGCACCATCCCTGCACTATATTTGCACCATCCCTGCACTATATTTGCACCGTCCCTGCACTATATTTGCACCATCCCTGCACTATATTTGCACCATCCCTGCACTATATTTGCACCGTCCCTGCACTATATTTGCACCATCCCTGCACTATATTTGCACCATCCCTGCACTATATTTGCACCATCCCTGCACTATATTTGCACCGTCCCTGCACTATATTTGCACCATCCCTGCACTATATTTGCACCGTCCCTGCACTATATTTGCACCATCCCTGCACTATATTTGCACCGTCCCTGCACTATATTTGCACCATCCCTGAACTATATTTGCACCGTCACTGCACTATATTTATAGTCTTGAAGATGGAGGGTGCCTGGCCGGAACCCAGAAAATTTTCTCAAAGAGTTCTATATGGTGTCTGTATATATTGACCCAGTTCCCCTATAACTTTCTCCATAATTTTGTTATTAGGTCTATTCTCTTATAGCCCGCCAGTAGTTTCTCTAATGCCCTAGAAATATAGAGATGAATAATTCCATTCTCAAAACACTACAAGGACTTATAATTTTATTAATTTGCATACATATGTGGGTACCAAAAGAGGCAACTCTCCCTCTAATTGTGCATCTGAGCAATGGCACTGTACATCACCCTAGTAAAAAAAAACTTTACTAGTGATGATAAATAATGAGCCACAACACCAGTTTAGGAAAATACAGACAAAAGCCAACAACCTGTATACCATGGTTTTGGGCTTTGGCCCTCATCAGTACAGAGGAGGCTTCAATTTCATAACATCCTATGAAAGGGGTTATGAAATCGGTCGAATTCACCAAAAAATACCATATATATGGTAAAGCTGGTTTTGTGGCTTTGTTACCGACCCGAGGTCGCTAGTTTTCGGCGACGGTCAATAGATGGCGTCTAGCTTTGACGTCTATTTTGACGGGAGAGACGACTTTTAAATCAATGTCCTCCCGGCAAAATTTACATATATATATGTGGCAATATAATAAGGTGGGAAGAGAAATAAGGACACCACAAGTTGGAAGAGAAGGAACCCAAGCCACCAGAGAGAGAGAGAGAGGGAGAGAGACGGGCCTGCCACCGCTGAGCGGCCGTTCGTGTCGCACACAATCACCAACTGACTTAAAAGTCCCAAAGTGTTAACGGACGGGCCCCATTTGCCGCCCCTTGGAATGTTGCTGCTGTCTCAAGTGACCGGACTTTACATCCCGTCTCTTTCTGGACTGGCTCTAGGTTTGCTTTATGGAAGAGTATATATTATGACATATATATATGTGAT
Organism: Cordylochernes scorpioides; assembly: GCA_030710605.1. Lineage (NCBI taxonomy): Eukaryota > Metazoa > Arthropoda > Arachnida > Pseudoscorpiones > Chernetidae > Cordylochernes > Cordylochernes scorpioides. Next base: position 92,720,309 of record CP092870.1, read on the forward strand.
AACCCCAGGCGGCGCCGTGCCCCTGCCCCTAAGCCAGGCCGGGCGTTTGCTCACCGGCACCTGGTGGATCTTCGTCATCGTGCTGATGACCACCTACAGCGGCGCCCTCACCTCCTTCATGAACTACCCGGGACTGGAGTCCGCCGTGGAGACCATCCCGGACCTGGTGGCGGCAGTCCGTGGTGGGGACCTCCGAGCTGGACCCATCCTCGGGACCTCTTTCGCCACCAATTTCAGGGTAAATTTGTCATTTACATGCTCCCTACACTGGACTGTCAGACTCTTCCCCTGAGATACCATCTTCCTTTGACGATTTGTACAGAATATATATCATATATAGTCACGACCGTCTTTCCTCATCGGCCGCCTCTGTCACGGATAATATACAGTTATCATCGTCATGCGTTCTTAATTCTGTCACCGTTTGCTTTTGGTTCAGTGGTAGAATGCTCGCCTGCCACGCGGGCGCCCCGGGTTCGATTCCCGGCCGATGCATTTATTTTTTACAATTTTTAAAACTCATTTATATATTATACAAGAATGACATCCACGGCGCCAATTTATAATTGTAACGAATAGTATTTGAATAAAAGCATTTAATCGGGTAAAACCCGGGCGTTGCCCGGGTCATTCGGCTAGTATATCATATAATAGGCAACTCTCTTTCTTTTGTTCAGATTTTTGTTTTGTTTGACTGAAGTCAATAAACTTATTTGAATTGTCTCTCTCTTAGGTAAATCATGCAATATTCTCTCATATCTTAACTCTTAAAGTTACCTAAATCCCGTCTTTCCTGTAAATAATCTCTTATCAATGAGTCTACCATGTTAATTCAAGTCATGAGGCGTTTTTCAAATTAAACAGAGTCTCTGATGAAAGACCATCTCCAAGATAGACCAAATTTAGCGAAGTTTTTAGGCTATGGTCTTTCATGAGAGACTCTACAGTATTATAAGTAACTGATTGCTGCATGATGTATTAGAAATTGGGATGTTGGAAGAAGAAGTAGGAGGAAGAGATTCCAAAAGATTGACATGGACTTAACAGTCATGGAATGTTGGAGTAATGGGTCTTTGATTCTGATAGGGAGAAGAAAACCTGGAGGCTTGATATTTTCACCTTAATGTAGATAGGTATTGGGCAGGTGGCTAAGCCAGGGGACCCGGACTACCAGCTCGGTAGCCTGATGGAGCGGGACGCTGCGCGGTCCTACGTGGCCAATATGTCCGAGGGCACCCACCGCGCCTACCTCGGGGGATTCGCCTTCATCGCTCCCCGCTTCAAACTCCAGGGATCCACGTCTTCCTACGGCTTCCAGCAGTTCCTGTTGGCGAGGGACAACTTCTTCACCACGTTGTACTCCGTGGCCACCACGCGGGGTTCGGCACTCCGTCACCTGCTGGAGCGACCGTGAGTTCCAATAACTTGTGTTGAAGCCATTCTCTTTTACTTTACACACTAGAATCTCCCTCCACCTCTCTTAAGAGACTTTAAAACATAGATACACTTGGTTTCCTCTGGTGGTAATCAAAAGTCCAACCCCACCAGTTAGCACACGTAACCAAACGGGACTCTGGAACGCTTGTAAGTGCAAAAGTCTAACTGCATTTCACATATGTAGACAAGTGGTGCACTTAGAGTAAAACCAGTCGCTAACTACTACTCACCACGATTATCATTACCTGTACCACGTGTATACTAGGGATAATAATTTAAAAAACATTTGTTTAACAATATTGGTTGGAGGAACACTACCCGGGCGAAGCCGGGTCATGAATCCAATGTCTAAACAGGCAACGCTAATAGGTATAGATTTCTGTTATAGGAAATTAGAACTATTTTGTTGCGTATAATTTATTTTTAAAAGAATCAAACGCGTCAAAAAATAATTAGAATTTTCGATAACAGATGGCGCGCTAATAGATTTCTGTAACTATAATGTAGAGGTATGTTTTGTTGTAACCAACGAGACAGTCAGCTGTGTGTGAGTTCCAGGATCAAGAGGCTGGTGGAGGGCGGTATGATCGACAAGTGGAAGAAGGACATCATCCTGCGGGAACAGATCAAGGCCGACACGGTGATCGAATCCCATGGCCACGGACTGTCCCTAGGAGATGTCCAGGGCTGCTTCATGGTGCTGGGGCTGGGATGGTGCAGCTCTATTCTTTGTTTTGTTCTTGAGATACTTTCTCATCACCTACTGTCCCACTGATTTCTTGAAGCTACATGTCAATGGATCAAGTCCTAGATCTTTGATTGCGTAGTTACATTTTTGGTTTTGTTATAGAGATTCTGGTGCATCAAGCTCTATTCCACTTAATTCTTGCACGCACCACTGGATCAAATTCTAGAACTCGGGTGGTTCATTCTTTATGCATGCTGTAGAGGCCATGTCAAACCAACCTCTGTCTTGTTGAAATTCTGAATAAACACATCAATGGGTCAAGTTCTGGATGGGGAACATTTCGTCCTCTGTTTTGTTGTAGAGATCCTACTGTACCAATCCCTGCAGAAATACATCAATAGGTAGACTTCCCAGTTGGATAGTGCATCTCGAGCTTCTGTGTTGTTGTAGAGATTCAAATGCACCAATCCCTGCAGAAATACATCAATAGGTAGACTTCCCAGTTGGATAGTGCATTTCGAGCCTTTTTGTTGTTGTAGAGATTCAAATGCACCAATCCCCTGCAGAAATACATCAATAGGTAGACTTCCCAGTTGGATAGTGCATCTCGAGCCTCTGTGTTGTTGTAGAGATTCAAATGCACCAATCCCCTGCGGAAATACATCAATAGGTAGACTTCCCAGTTGGATAGTGCATCTCGAGCCTCTGTTTTGTTGTAGAGATTCAAATGCACCAATCCCCTGCAGAAATACATCAATAGGTAGACTTCCCAGTTGGATAGTGCATCTCGAGCCTCTGTGTTGTTGTAGAGATTCAAATGCACCAATCCCCTGCAGAAATACATCAATAGGTAGACTTCTTAGTTGGATAGTGCATCTCGAGCCTCTGTGTTGTTGTAGAGATTCAAATGCACCAATCCCCCGCAGAAATACATCAATAATAGAATTCTCTGTAGGATAGTGCACCTTTAGCCTTTGTTTGTTGCAGAGATCCTGGTGCACTAATCCCTGTAAAAATGCATCAATAGTTAGAATTCTCAGTAGTATAGAGCACCTCTAGCCACTGTATTGTTGTAGAGATTCAAATGCACCAATCCCCACGCAGAAATACATCAATAGGTAGAATTCTTAGTAGTATAGTGCACCTCTAGCAACTGTTTTGTTGCAGAAATTCTACTGTACCAATCCTGACAGAAACACATCAATAGGTAGACTTCCCAGTTGGATAGTGCACCTCTAGCCACTGTTTTGTTATAGAGATCCTGGTGCACCAATCCTGGCAGAAACACATCAATAGGTAGAATTCTCAGTAGGATAGTGCACCTCGAGCCTCTACTTGGTTATAGAGATCCTGGTGCACCGCCTACTGCTTCACAGAATCCCGGTAGCTACATGTTAATGTCTTAAGCTCTGAGACTTGGATGGTGCACCTTGTTTGCATATCGCCTCTCACCTTATTGAACATCAAAATCATTGTATCAAGTTCTGAAGATTGTTTATAGGGAAGTTCCTCACCACTCTGGATATAGCTGTCCCTGTATGACGTGATGAGTCAATAAATTATATTTCTTATCAATAAATGGTGGTCTTTTTTTACTTATAAAACTTTTTTTATGTTTTCATTTCATTGACTTTTCGACATACACCCCTTCAACACAATAGCCAATACGTTTTGAAAATAGAGCAATCCATAAATAAATCTTTAATTAAAAAGGCATATATTGGATCAAAAATAATTTATTTTACCAATATTTCAGTTGGATGAGCGCCAACCGTTATACCTTGATAAAGGTTGGCGTTCAGCCAACTGAAATATTGGTAAAATAAATGCTTTTTTTTAATCCAATATATGCCTTTTTATTTAAATTTAAATAAACAATACGTAATTTATATATACAGCCTTCTCCACGCTGACGAGCGCCAACAGCGCGAAACGCGTTCGTGGATGGCTTTTCTTGATTTATCAAGAAATTGGGTTGGCCAAATATCACGGAGCAAGCCAAATAAACGTTTAGTTTATTTTTGCTCCACTAGATGGCGCTCTGCCATCTAAAAAGCACATGTGCTCGTGGTCAAGAGATGCCTTCTTTATTTTTGATATCAACACCTGACCCACTTATCTTTTATTTTTTCTATTGTTTTTCATATATATATATATATATATAAGAAAACTAGTATATCTTTTTTTAAACTCGTACTTCTTGTCAAAGGAGAATACCAAAAATGTGAATATTGAACGTTCTCATTATAGGCATTGACGTGCCAATTAGAATAGGAAACGTATCTATTTGCAAAACTATGTCTAATATGCTTATACTTTATGTAATTTGGCGAAACAAAGTATTTGGAATTACTCCTGATATTCCTAGAAGTGCATGTGTAAAGAAGTTGTGCCAGATCCTATATGTAAAGAGATATCTGGAAAACACAATCAATCGATACTTACCAAATGTTAATTATGATCGATAAGGGGGACTTTAAATACATTAACCAAACTTTTTAAAAGGTCTAGCCTTCATTAGCATACAATACATTAACAGGAACATAAATGCATATGCAACAAAGAGTAATCCAATATGCAAATTCAGAAAAATTTACATTTGAATACGCCGTTACAGAACAGTTCAATTGTGCGGGTTTCACGACTCAATCGCCGATATCTCTGGAACACAGTACAAGAACATTGATATTGAAATGTTACCTTCAATATAATCCAGTACTGTACAGGATGGCAGAGAGACCGAAGAAACGAGGCAGGGTCCAGACTGTGTCTACGTTTGTAGAGAACCTCACTGGAGATGGCTATGTCAAGTTGACAGGACGTCAGATTGTCTACAAGGTGACAGTGCTACTGTTATGCTGTGCTGGGTTTGTCTACCAGGTGTGGGAGTTCATGGACATCTACCTGCTCTATCCCTCGCTGGTAGACTTCGACATCGTCTACCCGGACTTCGTGGAGACCCCGTCTATCGCTCTCTGTAATGAAAACTCGTGAGTTCAGAACTTGATCATCTGATTGTCTATGTCTTGTTTATCATCTTGGCTGACAAACTTTGGTTGTGTGCAACGAGAAATCATGAGTCCATAACGTAATCATCTGACTGTCTATAACGATAACTTGTTCAAATCAATAAGCTTGAGGGATAAGTATCTTGAAAGATACTTATCCCTCAAGCTTATTGATTTGAACATTCTATTAGGGGATTAGCCTATTAATAACGATAACTTGTTTAACACCTTGGATAGCAAGCTTTGATTGTGTGAAACGATAAATAGCGAGTTGCCTTCACAACATATTCAATATTGTAGTCAACAAGCTTGGCTGGTCGTAATGAAAGCGCAAAATCACTTTTAATAAATCGTGCAATACCCTTATTATACATTCATGGACAAAATTTAAGGAAGTGGAAAGTAGTTAATGTATCAAGTCGTGTGTCTTCAATAAAGATCGATGTGTATCAAATATATTTCAGAGTTATTGTCTGAATCCTGATGTATATACTAAAATGTTATGAAACACTAGCTTGCCATCTGTTATCAAAATACGAAACTATTATAGACGCGTATGATTCTTTTAAAAATAAAACAATTTCTACTGTCCTTAATGCAATTAATATAATACTCCCATTAATATAATATATATAATACTCCCATTAATTTTTCCATTGCAGTAAGGTCAATAGAAATTGTTTTATTTTTAAAAGAATCATACGCGTCTATAATAGTTTCGTATTTTGATACTAAAATGTACAACTTCCTTAAGTTTTGTACATGAGTGTAATGTATAGCCGCCTTAAGTTCAGACTTAACGTCCCGAAACAAGGTCTATGTGAAATTGTTCTGTTCATGTCAGGTTCCGGCGGAGGATCTACTGCGAGAACAACCCGGAGAAGTGCCGCATGTCTGAACGCGGAGAGGAGGTGTGTGAGCAGGACCCGGAGTTGTGCCGGAACCTCACCTTCATGAGTTACTACATGGTGAGTGCTGTTCTTCCTTACTTTACACTCGTACAATCTTTTACAATAAAAACGTCTACACACAATATATACCCGTCCATTTACCACACTTATGCATCTGCACAACACATATATTATATAATATAATATACTGCGGCTTGTGATTGTAAAACAACACTTGAAGTTACACCGCATGAGTTTCTTTTCAACGAAAAATCAAAATTTATTTCAAGGTGAAATATTGACTATTTCTAACCTTTTTGGATGAGGTATGAAAGGGTGAATTATAATTTTTCCGTTCATCATTGCTCTTTATAATTCACCCTTTCATACCTCATACAAAAAGGTTAGAAATAGTCAATATTTCACCTTGAAATAAATTTTGATTTTTCGTTGAAAAGAAACTCATGCGGTGTAACTTCAAGTGTTGTTTTACAACACATATATGCACCCATTATTTCAACATATATTTCGCACATTCTGATTCCAAAATAACTTTACTAGGTACCGCTCAAAAAGAACAACCTAGCTTATGTTATTTACAACAATGAATAATATATGAAGGTTATTCACATATTAAAACAAAGTGTACAATGCGGGATCAGATCCCTGTTCATGGCTTTCGGGAATGAAGGGATTTAACCACTCGTCCACCGACCTTTTTGATTTTCACACATCCACACACAATATGGCATACACGCCTATATAGCCACACCCTATGACACTATAAAAATAATTTATCACCAGACAAAGCACAAGGTTTGTAACCTTTGGATTCCCATATGAATACAGGCTTATTAGGTGGCGTCGATGTGTGGTATTGATGTTAGACATTGATGTGAGGTACCTGTGTTAGACACTGATGTGAGGTAGTGATTTCAGACACAGACAGGTACTGATGTTACGTATGGTTATTATGTAGTGGTGTGAGTGGCTGATGGAGGTACCGGTGTTAGACACTGATGTGAGGTACTGATTTCATACACAGACAGGTACTGATGTTAGGTATGGATATTATGTACTGATGTTAGGGACTGATGTAAGGTACTGATGTTAGGCACTGATGTGAGGTACCTGTGTTAGACACTGATATGAGGTACCTGTGTTAGACACTGATATGAGGTACTGATTTAAGACACTGATTTGAGGCACTGATTTCAGACACAGACAGGTACTGATGTTACGTATGGTTATTATGTAGTGGTGTGAGTGGCTGATGTGAGGTACCGGTGTTAGACACTGATGTGAGGTACCGGTGTTAGACACTGATGTGAGGTAGTGATTTCAGACACAGACAGGTACTGATGTTAGGTATGGGTATTGTTGAAGCTTGGATCCTCACAGTAGTAGTTTGGACATCCGTATAGCTTCTTAACCTTTTGTTTTTGATGTTGACTATCTTTCGGCAGAGCTTAACTTGGACTGTATGCTTTCACCTCGACCTGCGTGATTGACTACCGAGAGATTGTACCTATCCTAATGCGATGTAACAACAAGAGAATGGCCACACAGCCTCACGGCGTTTTGCTGACACACACACTTTATTCAATCATCCACTCCTTTTATATACATACATATTTACATAGTCAAAAGAAAGAAGAATTTGCATGACTATGAATCAATGCAGCCTAGCTAGCGATTTGCATAGTTAGGCGCAAACATACTCCCCCCCACCGCTGAACTTCAGTTCAGATCTTGAGGCGCAATGGGAAGAGGGGCCAGCTTGGCGATTGGTCTCCTGAAGGCTCCTCCGTTGCGTTATTGGCGATCTAGAGGTAGGAATGGAGTTGTTTTGATGAGCCTTCCTTAATAGCAGTTTCACACTGTATCTTCCTTGGCCGCCTCTAGAATAGGTTTTCTGGCAATAAGTCTCGTACTTTTCTTCCCTTGGATTCTGGTCCTGCAATGACGGCACTGACTCCGATTCCCTGAAATCTCCCACCTGACCATCTAATTCTGACGTTGTTTGAACCGCAAGGCTGCAAGGTCCACCTTTAGAGTTCGACGAGAGAGAGCCGTCCACTTTGCCCATTAGAACCCAACCGAGCCTTGAATTCATTGCTATAGGCTGGTTCTTTCCCAGCATTCTTTTCTCTCCTTGCATCAGACATGCACACATCTCTGCACCTAGAATGATGTCGATTGGTGCCGAAATATGAAACAGAGGGTCTGCCAACTTAAAGTTTGGAATTTCGGTTGTTAAGACCTTCATCACTAGAGCATTCGTTTCATATTTTTCGGATTTATAAATTGACCTGAATGTCAAGTTAACAGATGTAGATGATCCCTGGACTGGATTATTTCCAATACCCTTAAGTGAGCGTCCCGATGTTTCTCCTTTGAGCCCAAGTTTCTCATAAATTTCTTTTGTGATCAAACTAACTTGTGATCCACTATCTAAAAGTGCTCGGCAGATCTGCTGTGTACCGTTTTCACCCTCCACAATTATTTGAGCAGTCGCAAGGAGCACTTGATTGATGGTCTCACTTCCTTGTTCAACACTGGTATTGTTGACTTCACTTACAGGTGTAAAATTCTGTGGCTTCGCACCCTTCTGAGTATTAGTCACCTCTGTGTCAAGCCCATGGAGCAAAGTATGGTGCCTTTTGTTGCACTTCTTGCAAGGTCCTTGGTAACAATTTTTCCTTGCATGACCTTTTTTTAGACAATTGTAGCACATCTTGTGTTGTTTAACAAATTCCCATTTTTGCTCGATGGGCATTGTACTAAATGTAGTACAGTTGTGGATTCTGTGACCTGCTTTGCATGCTATGCATATTTGAGCATTGGTATTAATCGCAAGGTGTACATTTGCATAGTTCCTTTGAATTTCATTTTCCTTTCTTTGGTATTCCCTAGGTCCCTGTGGCAGACTTCTAGCTTGTCTCTCAAGAAACAGAATGAAGTCTTCATAGCAGGGAAATGATCTCTCATCCTGGGTCAACTCCCACTGCCGTTTCATATCCTCATCGATTCTGTTCCTCAAGAACTGCACCAATATTATGTCCACCAACTCATTTCTTTGCAATCCGAGGGATCCTAGATTGCGTACAGACTCGTTACATGTATCCAGAAGTTCCCTTAGGGCCTTTGCTGAAGGATACTTCATTTTCTTGATCTTGAATATTCCGTTCAGTTGCGCATAAGCCAACTCTCTTTGGTTGTCGTACCTTGATACTAGAGTATCCCATGCTTGCCTGTAGCTTGCCGATGATATTGGGAACCCACGTATCAGTCTGGCCGCTTCTCCCTTCACCGCGGAGCCCAAATACTGCAGCTTTTGTAGATCACTCAGCCCTGGATTTTGATCTATGGTCATTCCGAATACCTCCTTGAAGTTGAACCAAGAGTTCGCATCTCCATAGAAGTGAGGCAACTCGAACTTGGGCAATATCACCGTTTCGAGGCCCTTTGCTGGCTTTGTATCAACTGTACCTTGGTTTCCTTCTAATGCACGCCCGAGCTTTAATTCCAGTTTCTTCATTTTATCTTGAATTGTTTCATAACCTTCGAATTCCTTCTCCTCATCTACTTCCTCCTGTTCTAATAACTCGTCAAATAAGTTCTTTGTTTCCGTTTTTATTTCGGATATATCTTCATGTATCAGCTTTAAATTCTGGAGATCTCCTGCCTCTATTTCTGCATCTATGGATGCCAGGTATTTATCCATTCGTCTTATCTGGAAACGGATCTTGACTTTTAGGCCTTTGATTGCCTTAGGCATATTTTCAGTTTTGAAGGTTTTTCCTCAGCAGAATCACGCTCTTTCTCTTGAAATCCGGGTCGATATGGACCATATGTTGAAGCTTGGATCCTCACAGTAGTAGTTTGGACATCCGTATAGCTTCTTAACCTTTTGTTTTTGATGTTGACTATCTTTCGGCAGAGCTTAACTTGGACTGTATGCTTTCACCTCGACCTGCGTGATTGACTACCGAGAGATTGTACGTATCCTAATGCGATGTAACAACAAGAGAATGGCCACACAGCCTCACGGCGTTTTGCTGACACACACACTTTATTCAATCATCCACTCCTTTTATATACATACATATTTACATAGTCAAAAGAAAGAAGAATTTGCATGACTATGAATCAATGCAGCCTAGCTAGCGATTTGCATAGTTAGGCGCAAACAGGTATTATGTACTGATGTTAGGGACTGATGTAAGGTACTGGTGTTAGACACTGATGTGAGGTACCTGTGTTAGACACTGATGTGAGGTACCTGTGTTAGACACTGATATGAGGTACTGATTTAAGACACTGATTTGAGGCACTGATTTCAGACACAGACAGGTACTGATGTTAGGTATGGGTATTATGTACTGATGTTAGGGACTGATGTAAGGTACTGGTGTTAGACACTGATGTGAGGTACGCGGCAGGTTCCCGAGATGATGTACCTGGAAGAGGAGACGACCATCAACGTCAAGTCCGGCATTAAGACCTACGGCCACACTCTGGAAGGGATGATCCGGGAATGCCGAGCCTCCTGGCTTAACACCTCGGACTTCTGCAGGTCCCCGTTGTTCCAGCTCCTATAGTTGACTTTATGTATCTCCTGTAACAATTGAAGTCTATTGGACAATTGTTTTATTCACTAATATTGTCACACCCATCAAATATTAGGAAAGAGACAAACTCCAAGATGACACGGCAATTTATTTAGGGGGGGGGGGATTTAAACATTTATAAAATACCAGAGAGACAATAAGACATGTTTACAGAGTATCAAAATTTATAAATGTCAAAATTTTGATAATCTGTTAATAAAATAATAGGTATTTTCCCACAATATGAATTTCGTATTAACATGCTTATCATTTGAATCCTCTTTCCTTTCTCCTCTTCACACCACTACTTCTAATACATTATGTAGCAAGCAAACATTTGCTTCCTATAATACTTTACTTTAGTTAGTTCACAAATACGCTGGTGGTGTGTGAATGTTGAACACAATGTGTAACCCTGTATTGGGAGACTGAGGTTCTGTGTGTGCTAGGGGGAGCCAGGTCGTGGAGATTCCAGGCGTCAACTTGTACGAGGTCTACTTCCAATGCTATGTGCTCAACCCTAGGGTCCTTCTGCCAGATACGGACTTCGCCTATATGCCCCTGAATGGAAGTAAGTTGGTCTACATGCCCCTGAATGGAAGTAAGTTGGTCTACATGCCCCTGAATGGAAGTAAGTTGGTCTACATGCCCCTGAATGGAAGTAAGTTGGTCTACATGCCCCTGAATGGAGGTAAGTTGGTCTACATGCCCCTGAATGGAAGTAAGTTGGTCTACATGCCCCTGAATGGAAGTAAGTTGATCTACATGCCCCTGAATGGAAGTAAGTTGGTCTACATTCCCCTGAATGGAAGTAAGTTGGTCTACATTCCCCTGAATGGAAGTAAGTTGGTCTACATGCCCCTGAATGGAAGTAAGTTGGTCTACGTGCCCCTGGATGGAAGTAAGTTGGTCTACGTGCCCCTGAATGGAAGTAATTGCCATGATAGTCAAAATAGTTATGGATGCCTATGTTCAGACGACCAAAACCCCACCATCGAGTTACTTCTGGACTTTGAGACGGTGGATTACTTCCAGCCACGGCGTCCAGTTCGGATTATCTTTGAGATCAACAATCCTTTCTTCATCAACAACCCATTCGAGTACGGCCTCTCGCTTGAGCCAGGTCGGAAGTACGATCTCCAGCTAACGCCAGTAAGTACTGATGTGGTATTTTATTTCAGCTATTGATGACGGCAACACAGAAATAGATACAAGTACACTCACGGACTAAACTTAGGTGAAAATGGAATGTCTTTAATGTCCTTGGTCGTATATACAATTTTTTAAGGAGACAAAGATAATTTTGTTCATACGTGTTTATCTCGTGTATCTTAAATAAAGGTCACTGTGATATCTTTCAGAGTTATTGTCTGAATCCCGATATACATGTTAAAAGGTACAACTTCCTTAAGTTTTATCCATGAGTGTAATGAATTAATGATGTTTTCTCCATTAAACCTAACGGCGAGATATGAGTCAACCTGTCTGATCTAGATCATCAACAACCTGCTCCCCGCTCCATTCAGCACCAACTGTAAGGACTACGAGGTGGAGTGGAGACTCTCCAATGGCACCAAACCCCGCGGCCAGCAGGTAGGGACTTTTTGGACAGCAGGTAGGGCCTTCTTGGACAGGAGGTAGGGCCTTCTTGGACAGGAGGTAGGGACTTCTTGGACAGGAGGTAGGGCCTTCTTGGACAGGAGGTAGGGCCTTCTTGGACAGGAGGTAGGGACTTTTTGGACAGCAGGTAGGGCCTTCTTGGACAGGAGGTAGGAACTTCTTGGACAGGAGGTAGGAACTTCTTGGACAGGAGGTAGGGCCTTCTTGGACAGGAGGTAGGGCCTTCTTGGACAGGAGGTAGAGCCTTCTTGGACAGGAGGTAGAGCCTTCTTGGACAGGAGGTAGGGCCTTCTTGGACAGGAGGTAGGGCCTTCTTGGACAGGAGGTAGGGCCTTCTTGGACAGGAGGTAGGGCCTTCTTGGACAGGAGGTAGAGCCTTCTTGGACAGGAGGTAGGGCCTTCTTGGACAGGAAGTAGGGCCTTCTTGGACAGGAGGTAGAGCCTTCTTGGACAGGAGGTAGAGCCTTCTTGGACAGGAGGTAGAGCCTTCTTGGACAGGAGGTAGGGACTTCTTGGACAGGAGGTAGGAACTTCTTGGACAGGAGGTAGGGCCTTCTTGGACAGGAGGTAGGGCCTTCTTGGACAGGAGGTAGGGCCTTCTTGGACAGGAGGTAGGGCCTTCTTGGACAGGAGGTAGGGCCTTCTTGGACAGGAGGTAGGGATTTCTTGGACAGGAGGTAGGGCCTTCTTGGACAGGAGGTAGGGCCTTCTTGGACAGGAGGTAGGGCCTTCTTGGACAGGAGGTAGGGCCTTCTTGGACAGGAGGTAGGGCCTTCTTGGACAGGAGGTAGAGCCTTCTTGGACAGGAGGTAGAGCCTTCTTGGACAGGAGGTAGGAACTTCTTGGACAGGAGGTAGGAACTTCTTGGACAGGAGGTAGGGCCTTCTTGGACAGGAGGTAGAGCCTTCTTGGACAGGAGGTAGAGCCTTCTTGGACAGGAGGTAGAGCCTTCTTGGACAGGAGGTAGAGCCTTCTTGGACAGGAGGTAGAGCCTTCTTGGACAGGAGGTAGAGCCTTCTTGGACAGGAGGTAGGGACTTCTTGGACAGGAGGTAGGGCCTTCTTGGACAGGAGGTAGGGCCTTCTTGGACAGGAGGTAGAGATTTCTTGGACGGGGGTAGGGATTTCTTGAACCCAGTTAGAGACTTCTTGAACACGGTTAGAGACTTTTTAAACACAGTTAGAGACTTTTTAAACACGGTTAGAGACTTTTTAAACACGGTTAGAGACTTTTTAAACACAGTTAGAGACTTCTTGAACACGGTTAGAGACTTCTTGAACACGGTTAGAGACTTCTTGAACACGGTTAGAGACTTCTTGAACACGGTTAGAGACTTCTTGAACACGGTTAGAGACTTTTTGAACACGGTTAGATACTTCTTGAACACGGTTAGAGACTTCTTGAACACGTTTAGAGACTTCTTGAACACAGTTAGAGACTTCTTGAACACGTTAAGAGACTTCTTGAACACGGTTAGAGACTTCTTGAACACGTTTAGAGACTTTTTGAACAGTTAGAGACTTCTTAAACACGTTTAGAGACTTCTTGAACACAGTTAGAGACTTCTTGAACACGTTTAGAGACTTCTTGAACACGGTTAGAGACTTTTTGAACACGGTTAGAGACTTTTTGAACACAGTTAGAGACTTCTTGGACAGGAGGTAGGGATTTCTTTCACAGGGGATAGAGACTTCATGGACAGGGGGTAGAAACTTCTTGAAAAAAGAGTAGGGACTTCTTGGACAAAGAATACATACTCAAGGAACAGAGGGGAAGATGGTAAGATCAATTATTTTGATTAGAAAAAACGTGGTGATCAATTCCTTCAACAATGCGAGGTTGTCCCTAGAGCTGTATCAACACGTGCATGAGAGATATCACGAGGGAGTCCTGCAACTGTGTCACCCCGTACCAACCGACATCACTGGATGACATGGGGGACAACGAGACCTTCTGTCTTAGAACTGGTGAGTACAGTAGATTGATGGCTTCAGGTGCATGTTGCCTCCCATCTCTTCATGGAATTTATGAAAGAATCTCAACACCATGAAGTGCAGAGCGCCATCTAGTGAAACAAAAATAAACTAAAAGTTGATTTAACTTGTTCTGTGATGATATATAAATGTTCATGTGAACGGTCAGGACATACCTTTTTTGTTTTTAATATCAATACCTGACATTTTTTTCTTTTTTTTTCTTTACATACACACATATATAAAAGATATAGTCTGAATATAAAAATAATTTATTTTCCCAATAATTCGGTCAGATAAACCCCAACTTTTATGTACACACATGTACAACAACAACGTATTTATTTTATATAAACAAACTCAGCGCCACATAGCGTTAATAAGTTAGAGTTGAAAATTAACCTAACTGTGTGGTGTTTTCCACATGTTGTTGCCCAGTTGAACCTGATGCTTGTGTTAACTCAATCAACGCCTTACCTTGCTCAGCCAACTGCCCTCTTGACTGCACGTGAGTTGAGAGCATAAACTGGTCGGTCTCTAGGCTCACCTTTCTTTGAACTCAGAACGTAGATACTAACATAGCAAACAAATAGTGTATTTACACTCATGGGACAAAACTTAAGTAAGTTGTGCCTTTTAGCATAAATATCAGGATTCAGACACAATAATTCTTTAAGATATTTGATACGCAGTAACCTTTGACTAAAATATTTTTTTTTACTTATCCTTTTAGTCTAAATTAGACAAGATCTTGGAAGTCGTGCTCATAAAGAAGCTCAAGAACTCTTCTTGGTTCTCTGTACAGGGATCTCTTGTCCATTCCACTAAAATAATACCTTGTTTAAATATTAAGTTGAAAGTACAACAACAAAAAGCTTTATTAAGACCTTTCAGTCTTATAAAAATGATTGAAAAACTTACGCAATATGTTTCTTCATTACATACAGATTCTCCGAGTAGGGTACACGTAGGAGTTATTAAGTTGAAAATATCAGTCTTCCAGATTCAGAGTTATTGTCTCAATCCTGATACTAAAATGTACAACTTACTTAAGTTTTGTCTATGAATGTATACTTGGCGTACACCTACAGTGGTTCTATATAGTCCTACTATCTAGATACTTCTATGAATGTCATGAAATGTTGTTGTGATAAGCCTGCACTTTTGTGTTCAGGTACATTTCTTACGAAGTCGCTGCGACCCACTCAGTTTTTGACGAGGCCTACCCTGTAAGTAACTTATCAACCTCAGCATTTTTTATGTGTCAAAATAAATTTTATATTTAGCGCTATTTTCTCGTATATGTGATTAAATACTCATTTTGAAACCTTTCTTTTTATTAACTTTCTACTTCGTTGATTTACTGTCACCTTTTTTTTTCTTATCCCTAGTACAAGTGGTACAGGCCATGATAATCATGGTGGGTAGAAGTAGGCGACTGATTTTACTGTAAGTGCATCACATGTCTAGACATATATTGGATCAAAATATCATTTGTTTTACCAATATTTCAGTTGGCTGAACGCCAACCTTTATCAAGGTGTTATAACATTTTAAAGTGCGTCAATATTTGTTGAGGTTGGCGTTCAGCCATCTGAAATATTGGTAAAATAAATGATATTTTGATCCAATATATGCCTTTTTAATTAAATATTTATTTATGGATTGCTCTATTTTCAAAATGTCTACACATGTGAAAAGCAGTTCGACTTTGCACTTACAAATGTGCCAGAGCCCCGTTTGGTTATTTACATTCGCTGGTGGGGTTGGACTTTTGCAAGGATCGGGGGCTATTAGAGCTTTTTTTTTTTTTATCAGAAAAAAAAAGTGCTCAATGCGGGAATCGAACCCAGGCCGTAGCGGTCGAAAACCAACGGTTTAGACCATCCTTCTACCGACCCCTTACTGCCACCATTGTCAAGGGAACCAACCCTACATTTCTTATTTCTTGCTCCATTATGAACATACTGAGAAACGTGTAGAGAGTAAGACATCGTGAAGAAAGGCTGAAGTGAGAACTTAATCTCATGTGAAATCCAATCTGTGCTATTGTGTATTTAGTAGAATTTTGTATAGTTACACTCATGGGGACAAAACTAAAGGAAGTTGTACCTTTTATCATGTATATCTAGATTCAGACAATAACTCTGAAATATATTTGATACACAGTGGCCTTTATTGAAATCACACGAGATAACCAAGTGTGAACAAAATTGCCTCTGTCTCCTTCAAAAAATTCAGACGACCGGTGACATCAAAGACTACCCACTTCCTTATGTTTTGTCCATGAGTGCAAACCCATAATCTGCTATAATATTTTGAATAGCGATATATATTTATATATTGTTTTGTCCAGAGTGGCTAGTTTATAATTGAGAAGTCATCCATTTTATTTCGAGCTTACTAAATCAAAAATGCGCCTAAAAATATTTAAAAGTAAATAAAATTCCACAAGCAGGAGGTTTTGTTACTGCACTGGGCTGTTCTTCTCGTATAGCTGGCAATTTATAAGGAAATTTTTGTTAAAATATTTGATGAAATGATGAACATGCCCTTTGGGGAGTCGGTATATATATCTTCAGCAATTAAGCATGTTAGACATTAATCAAATGTATGGTATTAGTGAACGGTCTGTAACAGCTGGAAGGGTTCATCACTGATGATCCAAGCCCTTTTGATTGTGAATAATTTTTTTAAAAATCGTTAAATTATTTTAATTCTTACACTTACCCAATATTTTAAATATATACGCCTATTGTGTTATTTAATATCTATCTTCAATTTAAGATCTATCTTCAATTGGTCCACATGTCGATATACTTGTACATAAGGATTTTACTTAACATATTTTTGATGTGTTTCTAGGTTCGTCATTTCGTAGATAAAGAATTCGGGTAAGATTTTGTGATTCCTGAAACGATGTCGTCAATTCCATATTCTATTTTATTTATTACACGATTCATAGAAGATTCCTAGGGTATAGTGAATAACAACCATCCAGGATTTTCCACCTTATTACCCTTAAAAATAATTCCTATCTAAGCTTTCACTTTGTTTAAATTTATATTATCTTCCTTCCCTCCCAAAATGTATTACACTTAGTGATGAAGAGACAATCCAAATTGATTATCTATATAATATTACAATATTAGTTATGGGTTATATGGTATAAGTTAGGTCTGATAATTTCTATTCCAGAGAAGATAGAGCCTTATAAGTTGTCTTCTCTCTAATGACAGATAGTGAAAGTTGGGAAGACCCTTACGTCACCTTTGAACCAAAAAATGTGTTGTGCTAACAATGTGATCTGAGAAAAATCAATCAATTGAAGCTGATTTCTTACTTAAAAGGGAAATTACTAGTGATTAGCTGCTGTATCCACGAAACTTTTGCTTTGATTCTTATCCCGATCTTTATAAATATTGTTTGAGAACAGTTGTATGCATCATAGTGTTGTTCTTTACAAACAATCAGCCAAATAGTCTTATTCAACGTTCTTTTCTTTCAATATCTTTGTGATAACTATTACTTTGAAACAAGATCCTCATCCTAAAGTAATTCTTTCTTTCAAGAGGTTTTTTTTTTTTTTTGTGAATACAAGAGTAGGTGGTAGGGTAATGAGACTGACCGCTTTATTTGATTCCAACTCAAGATATTCTTGTCCAGCCTCCACAACCTTGGCCGTAACCATGAAGAAGAAGCGGCCTACTTTTTTCCTAAAGTAAGCTCTACATATGTGGCTTATATAGACATATACCAATATATGTAAAAAAGTAAGAAATGCTTATGTGAGCGGTCTGGATATGACTTTTTTATTTTTAATAGTATGTTTATTCGCATGAATTATGTTTTGACCCGTGGAATTATATGTTTAATCATGTAAATATATTAACATATGGTTTACAGCTGAAAATGTGTTTTAAAATATGCTACTGCAAAAAATGTTCAAACATTTAAATATGCTTACAATGTGAATGCATGTTCATGAGAACAACCTCCAATAAGAGACGGCCTCCAGAAAAACGTTGTGGTCACTCATAGTAGATCTTATATTTTAGTAAAGCATCATATATATCTGTTAAATATATTGGAAACTATTTTACCCTTTTAAATATCACTGGTTTGTCAACAGGAACATAGATACGAGTTCTTTGAAAGTATTTTCAGGTAGGTACTAAGTATATGTACTATAAATGTACTTGCATATATATTCTATTATTTCATTCTTTAACTCAAAATAATATTTTCTTGTTGGAATTCTTTAGAATAGTTATAATAAAACTAATCACAAAAACGCTTTTTCGTTAAAAATAAAAAGACATTTTCAGTCCGTCTTCAAAAATGGGACAAAAAATATGTGTTTGGTTAAGATACATGTTTGATATTAAATATTCTTTTAAATTTAAATGTTTTTGAAATTCAACAGAAAAAGTTCACACATTATCACTTGCATTCACTTTTGTTTATGTAAATACAATGCAAATAGATTCTAAGACCTAAATAACTAAGTGAATTGTTGTAGAATTTATAAAACCACATGATGGTTTGCTATAAAATATGCTGTGTTGTCAAGTAACGTTACAATGAGCAAGGTGACCATACGCCTGAGGAAACCAGAGATTTTGGTATACACTCAAAAAGCCAAGTTCGCGGTAAGTTTCATTAAAATATTTCTATGAATGCTTTTTAAGATCAGGGCTGAACTATATTTAAAGGCTGCTTGAAATAACTCTTTTAAGTTTTCTGGTTAGATAATAAATAAAAAATAGAGCTCCCCCTCTCCCCCCCAAAAAAGAGAATTTATAAATAATTCAGGAATATAAAAAGGTCAAATAAGCTTGAAAATCATTTGTAGTTATTTTCATTTGTTAATCTTGAAAAATTTGTATAAATTATATTAATATATTATATGCATGTTGTAAATGTCTTAAAACTTATACTAAATGAAAACATTTGTCTTATGATAATTACAATAATATTTTATATCTTGTTTGAAAAAAACTTTAGCCAATTATACATTTTACAAAAGTTTTCACAGTTGTTTTTAAAGAACACTGAATTCAAAGTACCTTGTGTTTTCCACGTTTATTATTTTTATTTATTAATAATTAAAATGCACTTTTAAAAATATTATTTATTGCTTTTATAAGTGTGTTGTGGAGGTATAGTCGCTTTGTTTACATTGATATTCTGTTGTGTCTGCTTATGATGATAACGATGATAAAATATAATATATTTTATGTTCCTTGCTTATTATTACATACTAATATTTTAAAGGGGTAATCAAAGTGTGCCTCATTTTCACATTCAAACAAACACATTCAAAATACACTTCAAATATAAATTCAAAATTTTCCCTAGTGTTCAATTGGAATGCATGTCATGTGAAAAGCTGCAAAAATAATTTGCCACATATCTTCAAAACAAGTAAATAGATAATAGCATGATAATTTATCTCTTGATTTCTAATTATTTTATAAATAACTGTTTATAATGCACGACCCTCTAGAATCATTACGACTTTGCACTTATAAAATGCTTGGTTCTATTTGAGCTACTACATGCCCCATATATCAATTTTTCTTTTCACTTTATATAATTTAATGTGTTCTGTACTGCTATAATTTCTTTAAATTAATGTTTTAATGATATTTCTATAACCTTTTCCTATTAATTATGGCACAGAGGTATTTGCGAAAAAAATCCTTCATCAGTAAGAATTATTGAAAATATTATTATATGAAGCATATCTGAAAATCTAACAAATTTATTTGTGTGAGGACAGAGCATCGAGGTATTCAGCTACATCGGTGGATATCTTGGAATATGGCTAGGATTCTCGCTCCTTGAGATTCACATCTTGCTTAACATCTTAGGAGGAAAACTGGAAAACAAATTATTCCCCAAAAAGAATAATTAACTAACTACAATATGATTATGTAGACTTTCATATTTTAGAACATTTATCTCTCACTTATTTTCAAATGCGCAATTTCACTCACATTAAATGACTGTATGCTCCAAGAACCTGGGCTAATTTTATCCATAAAACACCTTTTAAGCTATATACATCAAAAAATAATAAATTATTAGGTACTGAAGAACAAAAATGCTATTGTTATTTATTTTTCTCTACACACATAAAGCATGTTCATCATAATTTGAAGTAAGCTTTTGGATTTTTTAAATTAATAAATATATTATTTAACAAATAAAATTAGGTGATAAAACTATGTATTTGGCATTATGTGTTCTTTTAATTTTTTTTATACATTCACAAAAATTGTTAACGACTTTAATTCTAAAACTATTCATTCAATGCCTTATGTAATTTAATAAATAAATTGTAATTTTACCGTTTTAAAGATTAGAAACTAAATGCATGGCTAGGAAAATAAAATTCTGACATTATAATTTATTTAAATATTTAGATATTTTATTATATAAAGTCATATAATTAATATTTTAAAATTAAATTAATTCTAAATTTATATATTCACTGATTTATATTTTTAAAAATTTAGTACCCTGCCTGATTTTTTTTTCTTTCTTTTTTTCCCCCCTTCACTTCACCCTCTCATTTACTACTTTCTATTTCAATTTTCCTCCCTTTTTTTCCTTTTCTTTTTTAACTGTGCAATTTCAGAACATTCATTTTCCAATCCTTTTTTCATTCGTTCTTTCTTTCAATTATTCTAAACTTTTTTTTTCTTCCAATTTTCTTTTAAAACGCGCTCGCAAAATTTTATTTGAAAAATGGTACGTTGTTTGTTTGCCGTGAGAATTAATGATAAAAAAGCAATCCGAGGGTAAATTAACGCCTCGTTAGCAGTTAATGCCCTGTGACGAGAAGTTTTCAATTTGATAATTTTCCAGCAGACGAACAACATGCTTATTTTTCAAATAAGAGGTCGATGATGAGACAAAGGCGAATATGAAAAGCTTGAGTGCATTTTTGCATTCGCCATCATGGCTTGAGTGCGAAATTGCATTCGCTACATGTTTTAACATTTTATTCTGAGACCTCCAAACTATAACTCCAATGATGACAAAAGAAACTGAACAAATGATGACAAATCTTTTGATAATCCTTACTCATATAGTTTAAGTCTGAGGAGAGTTGTAAATCATTTTTTTTTTAATTCCTGAACTGAAATATTTAAAAATATAAATGTGTGTTTGGTCAATATTTTATAAATAATAAAATAATAGACTTTATTTGTGTGTGGAGGCTAGTTAAGCCTTACCAATTTTATTGAGCCTTTGATATCATGATCATACCCAGTTAGTT